>CM074127.1:106976-331026 GCA_037178625.1 Skeletonema tropicum | reverse complement strand
GAGTTGTTCATGTCTCGCCGGCAGCATCCTTTTTCTCTGTTATTTGGACCAATCGAATGAGAAGAGACAATGACAGGTTGCCAGAAGGGTTGTCATAGCAAAGCTATGGGTGGCAGTGATGACATTCGGTAATCAACACATTGCATTGCTTCGATCTGTCGGCGGAGGGGTGAACACTTTGCAAAATGATGTTTTGGCATCTGTGGCTATTGAAAAAAGCCATCTAATCTCAGAGGTTACAGAGATCCGGCCGTCCCTCAAAATTAAAACCCTCGCGCAAAAAATATTTTGGGATAAATTTCGATTGATCTCTGTTCCGAGGCCTACAGCGTGGCGTGATTCCAAGAAGTTTCTTCGCACTTTACCCACCATCCAATATCACCAATCGATCAAGACAACTGTCATCATCTGAAACCTCCACAAAAAATTGTAGATCGTGACCATGGCATCCGAAGTTGACGGTAGTGCAGTTGATGGCGACATAGTGAAAACGCTGCTGCTATTTGCATGCTCAGCCAAATTATGGCTGTCTGTCCAGTCTCATAGGAATAAGCATGATCACAACCGGAAGAATGATCCTTATCCACGAAGGCCAACGTTGGGAGAAAAATCAATCAGCCGCCGAGGTCTTCTGCATACAAGAAATAACTACAACAATAATTGTTCTCGGAAACCAGTGCAACCGCACAGCCCACCAGATAACCTTACAATAAAGAGTATCAAAGAGAGCGGTGTAAATTATCAGTTGGGAGATATGGAAGAGAGCCAGAGGAATCTCGTAGAGAGTATGTCCATAGCTGATAGTGTATTGACGAGAGAGAATTCTCTAGACTTTCACCCAAAGAATAGTAATTGGAGTCACTTTGAGGGATGCACACCTGCATTAGCTCTGTCTTTTCGCAAATCACTTGACAATTTGTGTGAACTAGCAACAGTATTGGAGGAGGAAGACGATGAAGATTTCTTGTGGAGTGGTCCACCAATTGAAGCGGCGCGTGATGAACAAATGGATGAATCTCGTGATAAACAAATGAATGAATATGCAGACAAAGCTCTAGTACGTCAGTCATCCATTGAAATCATACGTGACTTCAACTCAAAGATTATGCCTTCGAAGCTCATCATGGTTCGACATGGACAGTCAGAAGGAAATGTGGATGAAGAACTTTACTCAAAAATACCAGACAATGCAATGCGACTGACAAAACTAGGATGGGAAATGGCACGTATGGCAGGGAAAGCACTAAGAGAACAATTGCCAGAAGGTGAAACTATTCACTTTGTTGTGTCTCCTTACACGAGGACAGTAGAAACCTTTCATGGGATCGCATCGGCATGGTGTGACCCGCAAGAGTTCAACCACATAACAAACAGGAATAAACGTTTGAAAGCATGGTATTCTCGTCTCATGGAGAATGGGTTGACATGGCATGAAGATCCTCGCATAAGGGAGCAAGATTTTGGCAACTATCAAGATCCGAATATAATCAAGAAGGCAAAGGGTGAGAGGTACAAATTTGGAACATTTTATTATCGATTCCCCCATGGAGAATCAGCTTCAGATGTCTTTGATAGAGTGTCAACATTCCTTGACAGCTTGTGGCGAAGCTTTGAGAGTGGCCGTGCTCAAAACTACGTGCTTGTCACCCACGGGATTTCGATTCGCGTCTTCCTTGCCCGTTACTTTCGGTACTCTATTGATCAGTTCAATTTACTTGCAAATCCCCAAAATTGTGAAATGGTCATATTGGGACACGATGGCCAGGGTAGATTACACTTAGATGGAAGATGTGAGCTTGAATTGAAACAAAGATCTGCAAAAAAGGACTCTGCCGCTGACGGGAAAGAGGAAGATGCAAACGGCGTAGATGAAAAGAGCGAGACTGTAATAGTTGGCTATAAGAAGTATGAGCGTCTACGAACTGTGCCGCCGCAGCATGTGCGCCCGAGAAAGGTTCGTATGTGCCACGATGACGATGAAACATCATGACGATAAAATCATATTCATTAGGATATGCTTTGTTAGATGTAATGCAATAAGCTAGCTCTGACACTTCTTGGCACATCATATGCACTTTCCAGAACTCAAGGATTCATGCGCACTTGGTCCCACTGGCTTTCATCTCCATCCCATTTCCACTCATCGATCTGTCTATAATTCTCACCGAGCTTTAGATAATCAATCTTGGTGGGGTACAACAACATCAACAGAAATGAATCAGGTACAGGAAGCACTTTACCCTCCTCATCTCTACCACCAGGAGGTACACCCTGTTCATGTCCCTTGACCGAATCATACGGTATACCAGGCTTATCCCAATAAAATTGCTCTCTTGCCATGTCAGATAAGTTGCCCCATTGTTGCTTACGTTCCCCTACAAAGTAATCGTTGTGATTACTACTTGTGGCATCATTATTGGTCAATCGGCCACCATTTCCAATAAATTGAAGCTTACCACGAATCCGATACTGTTCACTTGATTTTGGAAACCACCATACCATCTCTACCGTATTACCATTCTTCTTTCCAGTAGTTGGGAATGCTTCTACTTCGGATACTTTGTTGGATCTCAAATCGGTAATCATTTTCATGACACAATCGGTATATTTCTCAGATGATGACGATAACGATGCTTCTTGATCTTGTTGTTGCTGTGTATCACCAACCAACACTTCCTCCACGGCACCAAACGGAACATCCTTCATAAATCCACGAAACACAACAGTACGACAGCGTGGTTCCATCGTTTCGTAATCAATTGTGGAGATTTGCACATAGTTTGATCCACGGATTTTGCGTGATTTGGCAATGGATATATCGATTCGTTCTTTCCATGTCTTCATGTCGGGATTGCTGCTACTGCTATCGTTGTTGTTTCCAATATCTGCAAGGCCCTGCTGCTGCTGATCGCTGTTGTTGGTTTTGGACATCATCATCGTCGTCGTCGTCTGATGTGATGCATGTGCACAAGTTGTACTGGAGAATAGCTTGCGGCTCAATTTAGGTAGAGACGAGGTCAATATAGTGGTGGATGGTGGATGCGCTGCAAACGAAGATACTGGAAGTAACTGCTTGAGAGAGAGTAGGAGCAGTGCCATTATGGACCTCATCTTGGCATTGTTGAGCATTGTATTGATGCGTCAGAGAAGTGTCACAGGATGCGATGAGATGAATGAAGTGAATGATGTGATGATGTGAACGTCCCGATTTGATTTGGGGGCTGGTATCTCTCTAGAGATATGAGATACATATCTTCTTTGAATCGAGATGAAGGTCATCTTCCTCTGATCTCTGATGTCCATGATGATAGAATCGGTACTACGCAATGACCCACCATGTGCACTCCACAACTCTCCGCCCATAACATAACAGATAACAGCAATGAGCCCCGAGAACCCCTTCCTGTCTCCGCTGGGCAAGCTAGCGCTCTCTCTGGGTGCGTCAGACTCCTCCTCATCTGACAACAATAACATCTCGCCGCAACTTTCTCAGCGTAGACAAATCTGCACAATCACACTTCTCCGTATCATTGACAATATTCTCGACGATCCAAACCAATCCAATCCCAAACTACGTAAAATTAAAGTGAGCAATGCTGCATTTCATAAGCGATGTGGGCAGTGGGATGGGTCGATTGATTACTTACTTCAATGTGGGTTCAAACTGATGAAAGGAAACCATAATACCAGCAATAATTCTTCCTCTTCTTCTTCGAGACAGTTGAGATTGGATGTGGATGATCGTGAGCTTCTCCTTTACGGACGAGAAATGTTGGTACAATTTGCAGTATTGACGCTTGGTGTGGAGGAATCGTCTTTACCGAAGCGATCTGTGGAAGAAGTTGAAATGAATGGAATGAAAGAAAGTCATAATACCGATGACAATAATGCAAAACCTGTACATGAAAATATCAAACCAAATAATGATCGAATGGATTCCAAACCAGCTCGATTAGATCCTGCCGTTGATAATGAGTTACCATCACGTAAGCTATCGACAATAGTAGAGCATTCTGTGTCTCATGCTGTATCTGATAAGAATGAGGAGGTAAAAGTGGCATCTCGTCAAGAGCAACCAATCGAATCAACGAGAACAGATGATACACAGATAGTTGATACTTCGCTCCCAGCAGCAGCACCAGCACAAAGTCCATCCACAGATAATCAAATACTCAAAGAAGAAGAGGAACATCAAAGTAAGGAAGAAACAGCACCAGAGAACAATGAAGAATCCACAGACGACATGATGACAGATCTATTGAATGAAATTGAAGCAGAGCTAAATGATGACTTCTTCTCACCACCGGCGAAAGAGTCCACAGCTGCCCAAGAGGCCCTAGTTCCAATGAACAGCGACACAAAAGATGCATCACCGCAGGAAGATTCAATGTCAGTGAGAAGCACTGAGGTCATTATTTCGAATATGGACGACGAAGATACTGATGATTTGGCCAAGGCGATTGCCATGAGTTTATTATCAGGATCTGACAGTGACAAAGATGAAAGCGATAATGATGGTGGTAGAAGTAACAGCAAGAGTTTACTACAACATAATGGAGAAGATGCCATCATTTCGCCATCACAAGAACCGTCGCCTGCATTGGAGAGAACAGTAGCACAGTCATCCGACATCATGGACAATATAATTTCCAACGATTCTTTAGTGACACGGCAAGAAATTGGTGGTGACAGTAGCAATGTAGTTGAACCTCCTCCCACCCGTAGTGACGAACGAAACTCAAATGACAACGACGATGATTCATGCAAAGGACATGATGAAGTTGTAGAGCAAGATAATGTAGCAAGCCTTCAAACCGACTCAGAGTCAGACAAAAAAAGCAAGCTGAATGGTACTTCTCACGAAGAGTCTCGAATATCACCACACAATAAGGAACGAAGGTCATCGCTACGCACTTCAAACACTTCAATGAGCTCACTGCAGACATTGCAAATGAAAAATACATCTGCACAGCCTCAAGATGGCGACAATGGAGTTGCCACTGTTGTGAAGGAGTATGAAGCAACAATGAAAGTCGATAGATCACTACCAGCTGCAGCTGAGGATCAAACATCTCAAAGCCATGAAGCGCAATCTGATTGCACCAACGTATTCGGCACAATACCCATCTCGGAAGGAGAATACGAAGACGCTAAGATATTCAGATTGGGATTTGAACTTTGCCACCGGTCTGTTTTCTCAATATGGCCACAATCAGAGCTAGCAAGTGTATCAGGCGTGTCGAATCTGCAGCGATGGAAGAAAGGCGAACCAAATAGCACCAACGACCTTGATCCTGTCATTCTTGTACCACTTCATCTGGTTTATGCAGTTTGGACTTACATTCTTGAATTGCAATCGAAATCATCACATCACTCAACAAAGAATGATGGCCGAGCTCACTCTGGATCTATGTATAAATGGATTGTCTCGAACAACAAAGAGTTGTCAACATTGGGCGATATTCCTGCTACAAAATTGTCTATGAATATTCACACAAACCTATCTGAGTCCAACATTTCAGTTTGCAACTACGTCTTGAATGCATTGAGAGGCATCGGAATTATTGATATTTATGGAGGCAATGTTATTGGTAGTCCTCCCTCTGATAAAACTGTATTTATTGGTGTCGAAAGAAGTGTTTGTGAGGAATACACAAGCAACTACAAGGATAGTAGCATTTTGTCCGAGCCTATCATCAGAGACTGCCATGATATTTTAGCTCAGGTTGTTTACCCAACTGTGCTTGATCAGCTTGACGATGATCCTACTTCGAACAATAATTGCGACAAAACACTAATGTGGTATGCAGTTCACCACGCTCCACGACACCTCATGGCGGTACCCCGAATGAGTGATGCTAAAGGAATGCTGCTAGATGGTAACTTCGTTCGAGCTCGGTTACATTGCATGGGGTATGTGGAAGGTACGAAACAACACTGTCAAGACTGCGCTGACTTAGCAAATTGCCTTTCAAGATTGGACAATGATTGGAAGCGGACGCAGCTGCGTTCTGCTGATACAAGACAGGACGAGTGTGTAATGGCACCAGAGGACTATAATGACTATGATTGCTCTGTCCAAGCCCCTGAATTACCCGAATGGACAGAGAGCCGCGTGAAAGCATTATGTGCTGTGTCAAATATCCTTCGAGAGAAAGTAGGCAAGGTATCGGAACACAATAAAGACGCAAAGGTGGAAATAGGCAATTCACTTCAAGGAGTTGGCGAAGCGATTGGAGACATCGGTATCTACTGTGTTGAAGAGTTAGAACACTATGACGAGGCTCTCCAGCTGAAAAGTGAGGCCCTTGGTGATAAGCACGAGGAGGTCGCAGAAACGCTCTTCGCAATGGGGTGTCATCACCAACGTTTCCAACATTCTGCTTTTGCGCAGAAATGCTACGAACAAACACTTGCGATCTACAAGGCCCGTCTTGGCTACGATGACCCGAAAGTGGCAGGTGTGCTGCATAATATTGGAGTATTGTATCATTCCAAAAATGAGAGTAGTGTTGCAATGAAGTGCTTTGTGAAGAGTTTGTCTATTAGAAGAGATACGCTTGGTGACAATGATATCTCTGTAGCGGAAAGTCATTGCTGGATAGGAAACTTACACAGAGAAAACGAGGAGTTTGAAGCTGCTCGTCAATCTTTCTTAGCTGCACATCGAATAAAATCAGTGGCGTTAGGTAATGGTCACCCAGAGTGTGCGGAAATACTTCACAACATTGGTGTCGTCTGCGACGATCTTGGTTTGTATTCTGAGAGTTTGTCATCTTTTCGGGAAGCTTTGGTAATTAGAAAGGCAAACGCCTCAAGTGCCTACGATGTCAATGAGATGAGTGACATTTGTGATACATTGAATTGCATCGCGAACGTTTACCGAGCAAAAATGGATCGACAGCGTGCACTGAAATTCTTTGAACAAAGCCTGACCAAAAGAGCAAAGATCGTGTCTACGTCATTGTCAGATAATGATCAGGTACCGATATTGCTCAGCACTTACGAAGATGTGATTGCGCTTATGAAAATAGAACTGAAAGAGTCTGTCGACAAGAGGGAGATTACAGAAAAGATTGGCTCGCTCTTGGTTGAAATGGCATTGTTGTATGATCACAGACTGAGCAAATCAAGGAAAGCACTCACCTACTTCCAGAGATCTCTCCAGGTCTTTAAACGTACAAAAGATCTGAAGAGGATAGGGCAAGTTCTTTCTCATATGGCCAGTATTCATGTGAAGAATGCTGATAACCAAAAAGCTTTGAAATGTTTCAGAGATGCATTGGTTCTTGAGAAGAAGTTGCTCAAGGGAGAATCATTAGAAATGGCAGATACGTTGCATAACATAGGAAACTGCGAAGCCAAGGAAGGAGAATTCGAGAAATGTCTTGATACATATGCAGAATCTTTGCGGATGAAAAAGAAGATTCTACCAGGTGCACATGCATCAATTGCTAAAACTGAGCACTGCATTGGTCTAGCACAGATGCAAGCTGGGAATTTAGAGAAAGCTCTCGGTTACTTCCTCTCTTCGATAAAAGCAAGGCGCTCACTTCTTGGTAATAGTCATTTGGATACGTCATTTTCACTTCATAGGTAAGTTCGAAGTGTAGTTGTGATATCTGCTGTAAACTATGTTGCCCCTTGCACTAATCCCTTTCTTTATGCATTTGACAGCATTGGTCGTATATATTTCTATCAAGAGAAATACGAAGAAGCGATTGATTGTGTTGAGCAGGCGCTGAAGATAAAAGGTAATGCTCTTCGTGAAAGACACATTAGTCTCGCAGAGAGTCAACACCTTCTTGGCTCACTGTTGATCAAAAAGGCCAACTTTTCATCTGCAGTTCCTCTGCTCAAAGATGCTCTTATCACTTATAAAGACAAGAAAGATTGCGAAGTACTAAAGAGTGATGTCCTGGACCTGCTTGCGACCGCGTACTTGAAAAAGGAAGACGATCAGTTCGCACTACTCTCACTTGAACAATCGCTCAAGATCAAAACAAAAATACTCGGTCCCGATGATTTGGCTTGTGCCAATGTCCTCATGATGCTCGGCAAGTTAAAAGCAAAGAAGGGGGATGTCAATGGAGCTCTAGTTGCGTTCAAGGAAGGTACGTTTTTCAATGATTTCTCTTAGTCTCCTCAACTAGACCGCATTTAACACTTTATCTTCTTCCTTCACTCCAGTAAAACGAATCCAAAAGCAAGTGTACGGAAAAGATCATTTGAAGAACGCAGAATTGTTGATCGAAGTTGCTGCAATTCAGAATCAACTTGGAAATAATGATATGGCATTTCGATGTTATACTGAGGCTCTGAGAATACGGCAATCACAGCTATATATCAACAGTCCAGAGATTGCTGAGGCACTAGTTAGCGTGGGAAAGATTCATCAGACCAATGACGATTACATCAGCGCGATGGATTGCTTTGAAGAGGCTGTGGCTATTTATTCCAAGAAAGAAAATTGTCCCGAGCTCGCAGATGTCTACTACTTATTGGGGACATCACAAATTGCAAAAGGTGAAAAAAAGAATGGGCTATCATCTCTTGAAAAGTGCCTCCAATCCAGGGAATTGCATTGCGGCACAAACTCAGATGAGTGGGCAGAGGTCGCGTATGATGTTGGTATCGCTAAATTGGAGACGGATACAAATGAAGGCGTCTTGTTACTAGAGAAGTTTGTGCGGATTGCAAGAACATCAGAAAAAATTAGCTCAGAGAAACTATCAAATGCCCTCGCGAAGCTTGGGGAGATTTACCGGAGGACCAGAAGTAATGATGAGGCGATGGAGCTATTTGATGAAGCCCTTCAGATGCGAAATGGTCTCAATGATAGTGAGCTTTGGATGTCTGAGGTGATGCTTCACAAAGGCAGTATTTTTGAACACAGGAAGCAATACCTAAAGAGCCTCACATGCTACGAAAAGAGCCTCAAGTTGCGCAAGTCAGTTGCAGGTGAAGACGAAGTAACAGCTGATACGATGAAGCGCGTGGGTGAAATTCATCGCCTACGAGGTTCATACGACCAGTCAATGGATCAGTTCGAATCAGCATTAGATGTCTACAGGATGACTGTTGGAAATGACCACGAAAGCGTTGCTGATACGTTGCATTGTCTCGGCTACATTCACGATTCAAAGAATGACAGAGACAAAGCTCTTTCATACCATAAAGAAGCATGGGACGTACGCAAAGCAATTTTTGGCAAAGATCACGTTAAGGTTGCTTCCAGCTTGGATGACATTGCAGGCATATATCAAAAGGTAGGAGACAACGTAAAGGCAATTAAATGCCTGAAAGAGGCTCTGCGAGTGAGAAAGCTCACGCTTGGCAACGAAGACATGGAAGTCGCAACCACATTATTTGGTTTGGGTATCTGTTGTGCTGCCATTAATGAGACACCGAAGGCTATGGACTGCTACAGTAGGACGCTTAAGATATGTGAATTTGATGGTAGCAATCCAAAGCTTGAGGCTCAGGCCCTCCATCAAATCGGTTGTGTGCATGCATCGACGTGTAGCTATCGAGACGCACTGCAGTCATGGCGAACATCTCTCTCCAAATATAGAGAAGCTGGACTAGCCGACGAGCATTACATGGTGGCGTGTACTTTGGGCAACATTGAAATGGCTGAAAATGTCTTGTCAGCGGGATGATGACGATGAGTAACATGATAGGACTGAGCTTAAAAAGATACGGAATAACAACTTATTTTACTTTTATCGTACGCATATGAATATTTTAACCTATGTAACACATCTTTCAGTCGCTTCAAGCAGTGTTTCTTCTTTACTGTCATCGCTTATCCGAGTATCATCAGAATCTGCACCTTTCTTACAAGGTAAACACGCGGCAGCCTTGGGCCTCACAAGAATGGTAGCTCCATAAATTAGTACACCTAATCCAAACAAATACATAACGATGGCTCTTTCACCACCAATGTCTGCAAATGTATGATAATGCACCGCGCTCATTGAGCTCGCTGTGATGACGAATGAAACCACAAACATTGCAGAAGCATACGTAGCATCATATCGTTTCATACATGCACTGAGACACAGTAACCCTGCAAATCCAGTACCAATTGCCAGTATGAACAAAAGATAGAACAACGGAGGTAAAGGAACTACTTCTCTTCTAGATGCTTTGAACATTGTCAGCGAATCTTTCAAATAGTTTTGAAAGCCTGTGATAGATCCGCCAACAGATCCCCACGCCATCTTCTTCAGTAGCGAGGTTTTGGGGTAGTGTTTAATAATCAGATGTAGCACCGTGATGATTGAGAACATCGCAATCATAAATACAACAAATGCTGGATCTAAATATGATTGAATCACATCGTCAACGTCCATGTAACCCGCATTTGTATGATCTCCAAACAATGCCACAAGCACTTCTCCCAAGACAATTAAGGCACATGCCACCTTTTGACTTAGTTGTGGATGTTCTCCGATAACTACTCCCGAGAACAAAATGACCCAGACTAGAGTAAGCCCTGAAAATGGTGCCAATATAGATGGGTTGGCGTATTGCATAGCTAGAACACAACATAGTGGGTTCAAAAATGACATGCCAATCATGCCGAAGAAGTAAAGGAACCATGATACAGCCTTGGCTTTGGATACTGTGCATAACTGTGGAGAACCATCTTCTTCTGTACTAAATGCCGATTCCATTATCTCTATTGTTGACAACTCCCTGCTCACACTCTCTTGAACACTCAGGTCTGAAGGCATGACTACGGATGAACA
This sequence comes from Skeletonema tropicum, assembly GCA_037178625.1. NCBI lineage: Eukaryota > Bacillariophyta > Thalassiosirophyceae > Thalassiosirales > Thalassiosiraceae > Skeletonema > Skeletonema tropicum. The sequence goes on along the minus strand of CM074127.1, from coordinate 320,269 downwards.
TCCAGAATGAATTTTCCCATGTATAATCCATGATTTGCGGATAGCGAGCTTGGATCCTCCACCTATGATAGATGCGAGCACGGAGTATGTTATGCCCCATATCCAATCAGTGGCAGTTACGTGTGCGTCGACCATCCTAAATATTGTGAAGTTGTGAGATGCTTCAGTATAACCAAGCTAGCCTTGATCTACGAAGAAATAAAAGTATGAACGGATTATGGATTGATTACACTCTCTCTCTCTAGGCTAGCAGTCATTGACAGAGCAATAGAAAGAGGAATGGAAACGCATTGTGATTGTGGCTCAATGTGCTGAAGGTTGCACTGCTGCAACACAGCCAACGATGCCAAGAGGGTCTCATTTTCGGGCGTTGGATTTTGAAAGAGGTATAATTGTGAGCAAAACTGACACATATTAGTGAGAAACTCTGTAAAGACAGAAAAGAGGTTATCGCCAATCGCGTTTATTGAAGAGGTTCCCGTCCGTCTTCGCGTAATGGCCCACGCGAAGGGCGGGAAAATAGTACTAGTAAGTATGTTATCTGAAGGTATAGTACACCAGTATGTACGAAAGAGTCAAAAGCTCAAAAGTGCAGGAAGATAGCGTAATGGAATTTCAAAAGGGTGAAATTTCACTACTGCAACTTTCGTGAAATTTACAGGGTGAAAGTTGCACCAATTTTGGCCAACAATGAAATTTCACAAAAATTCTGGCGCGAACGGATGGTACTGAACCAACACGTAGCACAAAAATAACCTAAGACCCTTCATTCCACCAACCACCAAACCCCAAAGAACACCACGCACCATCCAGATGATGAGTTTGTCAACTCAGCGGAGAGTAACTCTTCACCAAAATGCTGGCGACTAACAATGCAGTATTACTTATTCCTTCGTAGTAATTCAGCTTACATGCGTGTTCCTGCATTGGCATGTACCAGATGATTTTGGGCGCGGATGGCTCTTATTTTGGGTGCGGGTATGTGCACAAATCAACTTTTTGTTCACTCTGCCGTCTACCACGCTGTCATAGTTTGCCTGGCAATAACAACAACAATTCAATAATCTTCAACAATAATGCTTTTGACATGCGCCGCCAACGCCCTTTGTGGCATGAAGAACTCCCCCCTCAACAACCCGGCTGATCATCAGTGCATGATGTGTGAAGGACGAAGGATCCAACTGGTGTTGCACTTCTTCGAGGGAAGGAAAACCTCCGTCATATCATGGATGCGAAGAAGATGCTTGGAAAGAAGCTTGCTGACAGTCTCTCTTAGAGTGATGTGTTGACTGCAGAGTGCAAAGTATTACGACTATCTCAGGATAAGCTAGAGTGAAATTTAATCCCTTGAAATTTCTGAAATTTCTGAAATTTCAACCTGCAATTTTCAACCCCCTCCAAAAATGGTGAAATTCCATTACGCTACAGGAAGATCCCCGAATTTCGTACGTAACCATGTAGGTACCATATGTGTAGGTACCATACCTGTAGGTACATAGGTACCTACGTATGGTATGTAGGAAGGTACCTTAAGTTAAAGTACCTTCACATACGTACTTACTATCTATGTACAAAAAGGGGGCGCCCCCCAAACGCCACGCCCCCCAAACGCCACGCCGCGCCGCGCCGCGCCGCGCCACGCCGCGCCGCGCACGCCACGCCACGCAACGCAAGCAACGCAACGCAACGCAACGCAACGCAACGCCACATGCCATCCATGCCATGCTATTATATGCCACGACATGCCGCAGCTAGACTAAATGAGCGTCAATGTCAAGCAAAAACTCTATCAGACGACAAGGACAATCTTTGGCTCAGTCGTCAGATCAGTCAATTGATGACCATGGGGGGGAAAGCGCCGCTACGATGAGTCATGTTTCGTCCGTTCATAATAATCCCAACCGAAAAAAAATAAAAAATAAGAATGATGCTTCGGGCGCTGGGTTGGTTGCCGTGGTTGGTGGCCAACTGGGGCGAAATAATAAGTACTCGTCGTCTTCTCCGGCTACTGCGGGAGGCGAGGAACCTCGGGAAACCGGGGCAGGGAAATCCCAACAGCTGTAGTTGTGCATAATTCTTATGAGTAATGAGTACATTATTATTTTTATGGATATATACTAAACACGGAGTGGGAAGCTCCCGAGGTTCCTCGCCCCTCGCCTCCCGCCTCCCGCAGTAGCCGGAGAAGACGACGAGTACTTATTATTTCGCCCCAGTTGGCCACCAACCACGGCAACCAACCCAGCGCCGGATATGCATCATTATTTTTTTGGTTGGGATTTTTATGAACGGACGAAACATGACTCATCGTAGCGGCGCTTTCCCCCCCATGGTCATCAATTGACTGATCTGACGACTGAGCCAAAGATTGTCCTTGTCGTCTGATAGAGTTTTTGCTTGACATTGACGCTCATTTAGTCTGCGGCGGCATGTCGTGGCATATAATAGCATGGCATGGATGGCATGTGGCGTTGCGTTGCGTTGCTTGCGTTGCGTGGCGCGGCGTGGCGCGGCGCGGCGCGGCGTGGCGTTTGGGGGGCGTGGCGTTTGGGGGGCGCCCCCTTTTTGTACATAGATAGTAAGTACGTATGTGAAGGTACTTTAACTTAAGGTACCTACCTACATACCATACGTAGGTACCTATGTACCTACAGGTATGGTACCTACACATATGGTACCTACATGGGTACGTACGAAATTCGGGGATCTTCCAGAGGAAAAACGAAAATGAAAATAAAGCATCCATATTTCCATCGATCGAAGCATCGCATGAAGATCATTGCCAACAATAAAATCAACCGCAACTAACCTCCAGTAGTACACTCATATTACTACCTCTACAATGTCAGGCGGCAGTGAAAATAAATCAGAAGACGTAGAAATGGCAGACGCCGCTCCACCCGCAGCCGAAGAGGCACCAAAGAAAAAAGCCGCCGCAGGCAAGGCTCCCCGTTTTGAGATAAAAAAGTGGAATGCAGTCGTGAGTATCTATCTATTGGTTGCATATTTTCATGATGATGTTAATGCAATATATTCTGCTGCTGGAGTGATTATTTATCAAATGAGAATTGTTGCGGGGAGACGGCAGAATGACCGATACCACCATATCTTTGGCTGCATCAGCTGAGATACAAAAGCTAACTAAAAATCCAGCTACGCCACATTGGCAAGATGTTTCACATGGCAATATAATCAAATCATTCGAATTTTTCTCACCATTGTACGTTACTTGTCCACTCTAAATCAAACAACAAAATATTTTCAATAGGCCATGTGGAGCTGGGATATCTGCGCCGATACATGTGCCATCTGTCGTAACTCCCTGAACGAACCCTCAATTGAATATCAGGCAAATCCGAGTCCCACCAATGATAACGGATTGAGTATTGCATTCGGAAATTGTGGTCACGTCTTTCATTTGGATTGTATTCAGAGATGGTTACGAACTAGGAGTGTGTGTCCTCTGTGTAACAAGGAGTGGGACTTTGCCAAGATTGAGCGTATCCCTGGTTATGGTGCGGGGCTTTGAGGGAGGAAAAGCTAGCGGTCTTTAGAGAAAGAACTTCTATATATCACAAAATTCATTAGTTTATTCCGGCTTTGGTGGTCCTAATTTTTTCCTCCCCAACAAACAAACTCAGTATTTAGAGCGGGTGGTAGAGATCAACTCGAATGGTTACCATACTAAAGATTTTATTTGCATGAACATAATGATTATTTATACTTCTTTCTTATTAACTTCTTGGTGACGTGGGTGACGGGACAAAATCAGATGGATTCCTGTCCTTCAACCAAGGCATTCCGAGATAGCGCTGATTCCACAACCCATCTGTGGCAGTGAATCTTCCAGGTTGAATTCCCTTGACCGTCAAACCATTTATGCCTCCCCAACTCAAGCCCAAGTCATAGACGTGCGGGTTTGAGTTAACATACTTTACAATCAAACTAACTGCAACCTCGTCAACGGCGAATTCCTGTACATAAAGGCCGATTGAAAGTTGATAATGCTCCTTGTATTCTTGGATGGTGCTGCAGATACCATCTGGGACTTCCTCGTAGGTGAATTCTCCTGGATCAGCTAAAGCCTTCCGCTTGGTGTCCGCGACTATCAGCCTAGTGAAAAGTTCAGTGTCCAAAGAGTCACCATCACCTATGGTACTCTCATCACCACACGTCTCGGCTTCGGATTCAGATTGATGAGGAGAGTTCCTGGTCGTCCTCGCGTATGCCTTGAGACGGTAACCCTCCTTGATGTTGTGCTCGTCAAAGACCGGATGAAGTCGATGACACAAGATACTCTTCAGTGAATCTTTTGCGTACAAGTTTGGGTAATCCCAAAGCAACGAACCAGCGTTGAAGAACACTCTATCACGCCTTTTGATCACGCCCGAGTGACAGCCATGCTGCAAATCACCTGCAGAGTGGATGAAGACAATTTCATTCACGGGGCTACCACAGTATTGAGATATGTCACGGATCTCGTCAACTATGAACGATGCTACTCCCTCCACTCGGGCTCCCGCATCTCGTAAGAAGTCAATGACAAGTGCCCACACTCTTTTCGACACGTGCCTTGATTTCATGTCCATGAGAATACCCAAAGGAGCTGAACACTGCAAAATAGGCTTGAGCATGGAGATCGAGTCTTTTATCGACATGTCTGGGCAAAATGCTGCTCGCAACGATGTAGGGTTGATCTGGTTACGCATCAACTTTCTTTTCTTGAGCCGCTTTCTTGAACTTTGTGTTCTATTGCGCGGAGATGAATCATCAGTTGCAGCTGACATATCATCATCTTCTTCGTCGACGCTTGCGTTCCTCGTCATGACAATCTTCTCAGGAGGAGAGTCAGATCGAGAAACTGCACCACAATTCCCCACGTCGTCAGAATTTGCCGACTTTGAACTGGGACTTCCAACCTTTCGTAATTCACCATCAACAGTGTCAACTATGTCATTCTCGCAACCAAAATCCAAGTCTTCTCTTGTTTCGATACTGGCTTCTGTTCCACTCTCACTAATGTCATCATCATAATCATCTCCTTCATCGTAGAGTCCCTCCATGCCCATACTCATTGCTTCTGCATAGACTGCCACCCATTGCCTCGCAAAAATCCCGCCTCCAAGAGTCTTTCTGGTACGTTTTACACGAGAAAAGTTGTACTTCTTCATATATCCTGTGTGCTCCATAACCAATTGTGCCACATTGCCATGGGCGATGAGCATTCGATCGACCAAAATTTCTGTCCTTCGTCGAATTTCTTTATCATAATAAGAAAGGACTAGTCGTACATCTGCTGATGCCAGAGCTGCTGCATCATCCGCTTTGGAGCCTAATGGTGATGTCTCCCCGTCAACTCGGCCTTTCGTCTCTCCTCTAGCTTCACGCGACTTTTTTCGCAAATCTTTTTGCTTCTTGATGAAGGCCTCTTTCTCAGACAGAACTATTTCTACTCTCCTCACAAGGTATGGATCAAGAAAAACATCCCATTCAATAGTAGGCACCTTCCCACTAAACTCAACCTCGTGCGCAGTACCGTAGGCGGCTACAACAGGATTATTTTCTGCCCAATGGATCAGCTTCGGAGCAGGAGCGTAGGATGCGCGTCTTGCAATTTCAACATAGACATCTGGCATCAATATTTTCAGAATCTTAATCCAAAAAGGGTTGGTTAGCATGTAGGGTGCTGCACCAAAGAAACCACCGTGCACGTATGGAACATTTTTGATTTCTCCACTTGCGAATGGCATTTGATCATGCGAAACAGACTCCATTGCAAAGTTGGGCAGTGTGTGACTATCCCTCAGAAATCCGGGCATGGAGTTGTGATAGGGCCCAACACTCAATTCACCTGTGGATGATCCTCCAACACTACCGTCATCCATTTCTGCTGAGAAATCCGAGTTGACACGGTTTCTAGTGGCGTTCCCAACTGATGCCAACATCCTCACACGCTCATGATGAGAACTTTCATGTCCTTGCCTCGTTAACGCAGATGCAACAGCACGATTCTTCTTGGACCCCAGCGAATTCAACGAAGAACCACTTGTACTACGTATCAGCTGGACACGATTTTTGTGTCGTCGTTCAAACATCTTTTGAGCCTTTAGTAATTTTCGACTAACACCTCGTGCCAGGTATTTATCACGACGCTTCTGATAGGAACGTCGCATCTTACCCCATATCTTGGATCCCAAAACAAATCGTCTCGCACGCTGGTCTGCCTCCTCCAAAGAATTTTTCCTCCGCTCATCTCCTCTTGACGGGTGTAGCCACACACGACGTCTTCTTCGAATAGTACGGAAAGTCGATATTGCCGAGAAGAGCGAAATTGCCGTTCGAATAAAGGAAAAGACACCATGTGGCATTCCCCACGGATTGGACTTGGTTGTTGTGTCATTCACCTCATCCACCTTTCCACTCCCCCATGGCACTTCATGCAAGCATAAAAAGGTAATGAACCAAAACATCAAGAAGTAACTCCCCACAGTATACACCACATGACCCAACATACTGGAGAAGAAGTGATCCCACCCAAAAACCTGTTCTTCTAAAGCCATTCGTATCTGAAGTGGAATCAATTCATCATAGGTATACTCATCAATTTCATCTTCTAGATAATCCATCACTTCCATCAGTGGATCCTCATCATCTTCATCGTCCGAATTGTCCTCTTCCCGTATGGATCCTAGCGATGACAACTCTCCAACGGCACTACCAGGGGGAAAGAACGTGCGTGATAATGGCTCCGGTTTTGTCTTTTTTCTCATTATTCCCCATACGCCACTCCCCCGGCGTTGCTGTCGCTCTATAATGCTTGATAGAGTTGTTAGAGGCGAGTCGTTACTACTGTTGTTGCTGCGGCTGGCACTGCTGCCTCTAATGCGGGGTGTCGGTTCATCAACATCTTTCAACTTTTGATACGAAATCCTCCGTTTCGTGGGTGACAATTGACGCGAATCTGTGTCTTCCGAGTCATCAAACGAGAGCAACGACGTTACGGTTCTATGGTGCTCATCATCATCCGTTGGTCGAAATAACGACGATAGTTCTACTGCTGGTGGAGATGGTCGAGTACTATTGCTCCGTGGGACAGTTTCGGAGTTGTCATCTGTATCGCGTGGAACATAGTCCGTGTAGTTGAGAAGACCGTCGATGACCGTTTCACCGGCGGCGTCGTCTTCGTCTTCGTCTTCGTCTTTCTCCTCCTCGTAGGAGTTGACGCTGGTGTAGGTGCCAAAGTCTACCATTGTTTGTTTATGAGTGTCAATCTCATGAAGTATGAAGTAGGTATGCGAGAAGAACAAAACGTTCAGCGGATGAAAAGTGCTTTTTTGGTTTTGGCGTGGAACAGAGCAAAGTGCCGAAAACGAGAGCGACTCACTTTCTAATGCTAGCAGATCGTAGTCTACCGTAGTGTACAGAGGAATTATAGAAGTCAACGTAGGAATTGATCTGCGGGCACGAGTACTACCCCTCTAAATGACTCTTTTGGCATCTCTGCCTCGAAAATCCTGCGCCCGTTTTCTTTCAGTCTCAAGAAATAGTGGGCTTGAGCCCCTCATTTTTACCCCCTCATTATTTTTTGATAATGCTTGTAAAGAGGAAAGAAAGTTTAGGGCAAAATGAGAGGGCCCGCGAAGTTTGAATTGCTCTCACCGACAGAAATCAACCAAGCCACCGAATCATTCAAATAACACCATAAAATTCGTTACCGTGTTCGTATTAGTCTCTCTGTCTCTACAAACCAATTGAATAACCATGTCAGGTATGTGCTGTGTTGCGGCGGAAGTGTCCTTTATTGCTGGTCTGCTGGTGAACCATTAAAATTTTAATCATTTCATTTTATTTGAAGTGCCAGGATGTTGTCATGAACCGGTAATTGTCATCATTATATTTTTTACTGACTGCTGATATTTACCACCGCCTATCCACCACAGGAAAAGGAAAAGGAGGCCGCGGCGAAAAGAAGTCCACCACATCCTCTGCCAAGGCAGGATTACAATTCCCCGTCGGACGTATCGGCCGTTACCTCCGTCAGGGCAAATACGCCACTCGCATGGGAGCCGGGGCACCCGTCTACCTTGCCGCTGTGCTGGAGTACCTGTGTGCCGAAATCCTCGAACTTGCCGGTAATGCTGCCCGTGATAACAAGAAGGCTCGTATTGTGCCCCGTCACATCACCCTTGCCGTTAAGAATGATGAGGAGTTGAATAAGTTGTTGGGAAATGTTACCATTGCTTCGGGAGGTGTCCTTCCCAACATCCATGCTGTGCTCCTTCCCAAGAAGACTGCCTCCAAGTCCATGTCCAGTAAGAGCCAGGATTATTAAGTATCCTGAGACAGATTCCACTGGGCCATGTATTCGTATTGGTCATTGCTGTTGCGGCACATCATAAATTTTTGCCGGTGTTTGATCAATATAGTTTCACAATAATTTATTTTACCACACCCCAACACAACATTATAATATTGGACCGTCATTGAAACGAATGGAAATGACACGTGTGAAAACAATGCTGAGGAGATTCGTTCCTCGTATATGTAGTGTACTGTTTAAGTTCAATGCGATAAATATAATAGCACACCTGTTATCATCATCACCTGAGTTTTATTTCAGTTATCATAACATCATGGTAACCGCCCATCAGCTGCATGCAACAATCACATTTGAGACATAAACTCATTAGCTACTACACACAAGGACATTATTACTTGAAATTACTTCTTTCCCTTCAACAAAAGCTCCTTCGCCTCATTAATCTTCCCAGCCATATACGTACTACCCCCCGTATCAGGATGATTCAAAATCAACAACTTCCGATGCGCCTCCTTGATACGTTTGGCAGTACTGGATTCCCTCACACCTAGAATGAGAGCTGCCTCTTTTCGAGTCATTTGTTCTTCGAAGCCTCCTTCGTAGTATTTGGACCCTACGGAAAGGTTGAAGAATTTGGCAAAAAAGTTTTCACGTTTGGTTTCTTCTGTTTTTGCCTTTCCACCACCACCACCGGCAGTCGACTGCTGTGATTGACTATTATTGGAATTGTCCTCTTTCTTTGCTTCATCTTGCGCTTTATGCGTAGCAGCCTCCTCTGCCTTTGGCTTTGGATTATTCTTCTCCTCTAATTCTTGACGCTTCCGTTCTTCTTCCGCAGCAACCTTCCATTCATTGTATCCCTGTACTGCATACTGACCAGCTTTGGCAGTGGCCGCTACCGCACCGAGTGTTAATACTATTGCGACACCTCGTTCTTGTGGGAGTGTTGTGTGATATTGACGGAGGATGGTATGATTGTGTTGCATTGGTGTTGTAGTTTTGTTCCAGTGGGTCATCTTTGCAGACGAATGACGCAATATGTTGTTAGCTCTATCAGTTTTGTTGTTGTCATCATCTTCGTCTCGACATGACGGCAGCCCGGTAGCAAAGTGTGGCTGTGCATTGAGAAGAAAGTGCTGTGGAATGGCTTGAAGCGTGCTTAATTGATGCCGCCTAACATTACTACAACTTGATACATTTGCTGACCGTAATCTAGATATTGCAGAGGAAGCATTCATCATCCTTGCCGCCGATGATGATGCTCCTGAGCTTGCAACCCTTCCAAGCATGATACAATGAAGTGTCTTGCCAAGTACTACTTATTGTTGGTTTTCTGTGCGATTGAAATGGAATGAGCACATGAAATGAAAGGCAACGCAGAAAGTGCAGTGCAAACTCCCAGCGCAAAGCGCGAAGCACGCAAAGCCATCCAATGCGCGGACGGACGGCCATCACGCATCAACGCCCCACTCCTGCATCGAGCCGGTTCTCACAAAGATACCGCCACCACCAACAGAACAGCAGGTGGCGTGGCCAACTGGCTCATGACAATGCAACCATTGATTTGCACAGCACAGTAGTGTAAGTATCTAAACGGGTCTTAACTTGTGCACATTGAGAAATACTACTCAAGTGTTAGTATCAATCTGATAATCAGTAGCATAGAAAGCGCACATCATACACATCGTCCATAAGTTTGCCACCATGACGAATCAGGAGACAGCAGCAGCTGAGCAATTCGTCGTAGTCGACAAGAAGGATGCAACCAACCAAGAAGATTCTACGGAACAAGAGCCGTCGGCAACCAACGATAACGATCAAGCCGACGCCGCCGCCGCTGCCAACACCATAGCAATCCCACCTGAAATCTTTCTCAAGGGTCTCACCGTCCTCTCTCCTCGTCAATCATCCAAAAGCGGCAAGAATGATGCTGCTGCTGCTGATGCATCATCATCCAAAACTTCTTCAGTTGTAGTAGCAGTGCCACTGCCACCACTTCGTCCGGAAGAACCGGTAGCATCGATTCGTAGTGCCATTTCGGAAGTGATTGGATTTGCTCATTTGACCAAGTATCGTTTGGTGTTGGAGGAGCGTAGTACGAATGCTACCACCACCACCACCACATCATCTTCTTCCACTGCTGCAAATGGAAGTAGCAGGAAGAAGAACGGCAAGAATAATGTTGGTAAGAACCTAAATGGAAATGGTGAGATGAAGGAGTGGGAGGCGGAGAATGTTGTGTCAACATATACATTGGAGGGTGCACAAATTGCCACGGATAAATTGGTCCAGAGTTTGAAATTGGGACGTGCTCCTGAACTTCTCGTCGGGCAAACTGCTACTGGAAAGGAAGAAGAATTGGTACTCGACGACTACGGTGATCTATCCCCCCTACTTGAAGTGTTGGAGAAGGAAGGGAAGGTAGGAGATCCAATCGATAATAAGATTATTATTGATGCATCCAACTATGCATTCCGTGTAGTGTTGGAACGGTATGATGCTGCATCGATTCGTGATCATTTGGTTCGTGTGAGGCAGTTGTTGGAAGGGAATGCACCTCATTTGGTGACATTGGTGGGTGATGAGGTGGTGGAGGTGAAGAAAGAAGATCAGAAGGATGTGAAGAAGGAGGATGGTGTGAATGGTGGTGAAGTGAAGGAGGTAAGTTTCATTTTATATGTCAAGTTGTGTTTTTTAGCTTTACTACCACAAAAATATTTTCTAATTCGACAACTCTGATTTCAATAACATTACTAAGAAGGAAAACGGTACGACCGGAGAGGAGAAAAAAGCGAAAGGAAAGCAGATCGATTTGCCAAAGTATCCATCTGACTATGACATTTCATTTGCGGAGCAAATTAAAAGTGGTGATCTGTCGACTTTCTTTTACCTTGCGTGTGGTGACGAGCAAACTGTGATTGGTGCAAAAGAAAGCAGCAACGTCGGACAACAGAATGGGGCTGGATCGAAGAAATCCACCGATGATTCTTGGATGGACAGCAACAACACCGGCAAGGAGAACAAAAAGTCCAAGGCCAACAAGAAGAAGTCCAAGAGTAATAAGAACAAGAGTAGTGGAGAATCAGCCGCGTCTAAGGGTGCTATTGGTGTTGATGTGATGAAGGGTAATCCTTCCTTTGTTGAAACGGAGCGTGCACTTTACGATTTGAACGAAGCCACATGCGTTCAATGCACAGTCCGTCACAGCGGATATCATCCTCCACCCGCCCATCGTCGCAATCTTGGAGACCTCGCCTACATTGAATGCACTCTCCCTGGAGGATCTACTGTGCACATCACAGCCTTCCCACGAGGATTCTATGTTAACCGCAGCTCCTCGTCATCCTTCAATCCTTCTCCTGCGAAAGAAGCATGCTACTCCCAGACATTGCTAGACTGCCTCTTGCAACACTCCAAATCTCTTCGCGAGGCATGGCTTATTGCACTCACAGCGTCAAAGAATCGAGCAGACTTGATTCGTGAAACATCCATGACGGAAGATTCCATTACATCCTTGTTGAGGTCGGCAGTATCTATATTCCCGAATAACAATAGTGGTACCGCGATTGGAGGGCCCATGACACCGGCGCCGTCTACATTCACACCTCGCATTGATACTGTTGTGCAGACTCCATCATGGTTGGTCCCTTTACCCTCTACCAGTGAAGGTACTTGGCAACATGACAAGATGCATGGATCAAATACAAACCGCACGGAGGAAGAGTTGATGTCCACGTACGGAGTTGAGATGAAGTTGGGTGGAATGAGGGACTGGAACGAAGAGATTCAGGCAGCGAGAGAAATGCCCACCACCACACTTACGGAACGAATGGAACGAGCCAAATTTATCCATAAGATCATGAGCGAGTTCGGTGATGCAGCACTTCTTGGTGTCAAAGCAATTTTTGATGGTTTCATCACTCCCATGAATACGCATGAGTCATCGCGATCCCACGTTTATTTGCACAATAACATCTTCTTCTCGAGAGCAATTGATATTGGCATGGACACCTTCAAAACTTACAAGGGGGACAGTGCTGCAAGAAAATCTGCTTCTCGTGATTTGACCAATATCAATTTGTTGCACCGACTTGATATGCCTGGAATACACACCTTGGGAATGGTGATAGTGGAGTATATGGGAGTGAGAGTTGTATGCCAGAGTATCATCCCAGGTATTTTGCATGGGGAGAAGTCGCACACTCTTGCATATGGAACAATTGATGCGCGAAATCCTCTGAGGCGAAATGATGAGATCCATGAGTTGGTAGAGGACATATTTGGCGAAATTTGCATGGTGGCAACACGGACTGTGCCAGCAACTCCTTTGACAGAAGAAAGGATGGAAGCGTTGAAGAACGCACCAGTTTATCCAATGCAGGAGGAAAAGAAAGACGATGTTGAAGAAGAAGTCGAAAAGAAGACTGTTGACATTTGTGGACCAATTGAGATGAAAGCTATTCTTGGAAGCGATAAGCGCAAGTATGTGTTGGATTGTACAAGATTGACACCCCGCGATGCGAATTGGATCGGAAAAGATAATGGCGGAACCGGATTGCTTGATGCCGATGCGAAGAAGAACAAAAACATACCCTCTAATTTGGATGACGATGAGTGGGTTACATCCGTTCTTCGACCTGAGCTCGTTTCCAGCTATGCTGAAATGAAGGTCGGAAAACATCTGTCCAAAATTCTCAAAGAAGATGAAGATCTCTCAAAGGGCGAGAGCGCAGCGGCAGGTGATGACCCCTCCACGAACGAATCGGAATCGAAGGCAAAGCAACTGGCAGAGAAGAGGGCGAAGATTGAGAAGGCCGAAAAAGAGTATGTCAAAACACTCAAGTACAACGTCAACGTGTTCCTTCCTGATATGAGGCCGGTCGAAGACTTGGATAAAGATGCGCACGAGCAATTGAAGAAAGACGAAGAAGAAGTGCGTAGCATATCTCGCTATCTCTGGGAAACTGTCTTGCCAAAGGTCACAACTGCAATTAGGATTGGCAGCGAACACGGCTTGTCTATCCCTGTCGAGGGGGCGTCCCTAACGGAGTTTATTCACCAGTATGGTATCAACTGTAGATATCTGGGTCGCCTTGCTGAATTGGCCGCGGAGGAAGAGGCGAAAGATATTGCCGATGAGAACGTAAAGGAAAAACTGTCTCGGCAACGGATGCCTTTGTGTTGGCTTGAGATCCTCGAATGCGAAATGGTTGCACGTGCTGCAAAGCATGTCCTGAACTCATACATGATAGAGGAAGGAGTTCCGTCAGCCAAACTTGTCGCATCGTTCCTCAGTGCAATCATTTCAACTGACGAGGAAAGTGCATCTGAAACAGAGCTCCGGATGAGCAAATCTCAACATTCACAAGGCACATTAAGCGAAGATGACACGAATGCGCTCGTGATGTTGATTGACGGCGATGCTGATCCTACTGACCAAAGGGGACGTCTCGAAATCTGGGCTGATATCGAACGTGAGGTTGGTCGTCGCTTTAGATACTCTTTATCGTTGTATGGCAACGCCAAATCAAACGCATCCAAGGGACGTGCTTTGTATCTACCATTGCTGAGAAGAATTTGTCAGCGATCTGGTATCCGTCTTGTCGGAAAACGTTACGATCTAGGTGGAAAGTGTTTGATTGGTGGAAACGGGCGTCTCACAGCATCTTACCCCATCGCTCCAACAGATATTGTCGACATTCTACCCCTTGTGAAGCACAGTGCATCTGTTGTTGGCGAATCCTTCGTGCCGTGTTCTTTTAATGGGGGTTTGGGAAGTCCATCCCTCCATGTCCTTCTTAATGATGTGAAGATGATCTATGATGCTGCTCATACTCGGTTGAGTCAGGGTGTTGAACTTCCCGTAGCATTGGAATATTTGAATGAGACTGCGGCACTCTGTCAACGAGTAGTAGAAACCACTTTTCATCCGCAAATACAGAAATGTCTCAAACTTACTGCGACAGCGTACGCTAACAGCAAGGACCTTGATCTTGCGTTGGTGGCTGCGGAAAAGAGCCTCACTGTGTCAGTGGCACTTCATGGGTTTGACAGTTCAGAGGCATACAATGCGCATGTAGCCATGTCTGACATTTATTTCGCGCAAGGGAAGATCGTCGAGGGGATGAAACACTATCGAGCTGTGCTGTTTTTGGGAGAGGCATTGGCTGGGCCGAACTATTCTCTTGCTGCTCTTTATTTTAACATTGGAAGGCAGTATGTTGAAGCTGGTAGACACGAAGATGCATTGCGTTTCTACGAAGTGGCAACAAAGAAGAAAAATCAAGATCGTGTTATCGACGGTGTTATTGCAAGGCAATATGCCTTGGCATTAGTTCGCCTCGAGAGGTTTAAGGAAGCTTTCGACTGCGAAAAGAACACTTTCAGCCTCTATTCAGCTATCTTTGGAGAAGAACATGAGAGAACGAAAGAGAGTTCCAAATATATGAATCATTTCATGGCTCTTGCAGTCAATCAAAGCAGATTGCAGCAACAGAAGGATAAAGACAGTGCCAAATCCAACGCCGCTGACGCAATTGCAAATCAACTCTTAGCCGCCGAAGATGCAAAAGCAGCAAGAAAGAATAAAAAGGCCAACAAAAGGAGGTCGAAGTAATAAGTTAAAATAGAATAGATAGGAGTTTTAGGGATAAATCGTCAGTGATACTGGATGCACACACATACGGTGCCTCCCCACCTGCTTAGCTTTTTGCTAAAGATACTTATGTAGTGGAATCAATTCCAATTCATTAGATTTCACGCTATGGTCTTCTCTCCAATCTTCAGTGTCCAGTAACCCAAGAGACATTTCATTGTCGATGATATCAGGATGAAAAGCAATTGACATTTGCAATATTACTGATCATTCCGTCATTCCATCGTCCGCAGAAGCATGTGAACTTGTGTATTGCTGCATATCGTTTCAAATATACTTTCCCACCCATGATGTACACGATCATTTCTGCATCCTTACAATGACTCCAATGCTTCCTTTATTTGTTCAACAATGAGCTGCTTCTCTCGAGATGATTCAGCCTTTCCCTGCCGTTTTGAATGAATGAGAGTGTTCGTATTTAGAATTACCACTTCGAAGTTGCCCGTGATTCCTCTATCCATGAGCTCCTCCACAACAATGAGATCACCAAATTCTTGCTTCAAATAGTTGCGCAGCGCAACATAGTAAGGTCGATACCCTGCAATAGAGATAGTTAAATTTGCATGAGAGTGAGAGGGACAAGGCGATGAAATAGATATTGTAACACCTGTCAAATGAGGGAAAACAAGCATAGAAAACAAGCATGGGACAGGGAAGCTAAAATTACTGCAAGCGTTGTAGAGCAAAAATCCTTACCTCATCCACCACAATACTGCACGCGGATGGTCAGCAAGTGGCTGCGCATAGTGTTTACCATATTCTTTCAGATCAGTGGTTGCAGTGTCAGTTAGTGAAGAAGTAGTGTTGCTGTAGGTTGCTGTCAGATGGAATGGAGACAAGTCTGCGTGAATAGTTGAGGAGTGTACGGCTGGGTTCAAATGAGCACTTTGAACTCTAGATTAGGAGTTAGACAATGAATGAGGTATCAATGAGATCCTATGGACCTACAGGATGAGATTTCTGTTTGGTATGGGCCCGTAAGTCCAGTAGTTGTGGTGTTATTGGCGGCCGTAGGAGAGGCTATTTCGCCATGGTTTAGCTCTTTTGAGTGATGATTGTCTCGTAAAACTCATCTGTACATGGGAATTAATATGATTTTGGACCGGCACTCGATATGTCCATCAAATTTCTAAAAAAGAAATTTCTAACAAATGTATAAATATTATTGGGGGACCACTCAGCTCATTCAAAATCATATATAATTGCACTTTTTAAATTTCTATGTCATGCTACTAGTTATGACCCGTGTCATGCAAAAAAAAGCAGGAAAATATTCCAACGAGAACATAAAAAATAGTGGTCCCCCAGTTCAAAGTGCTCATTTGGACCCAGCCGTACAGTATTAGGAGTGAGGAGGACGGAATTCTTCGTCTCAAAACAGCGGAATTAGTATGGTCTACATAGTCTACGATGGGCTTCGGAACTCGTCTGTCGAAGAGAATGGTCTGCAGTCTGCACCACTAACCCGCCCAAGATATGAAGACCAACTAACACGGTTTAATAGTTCTTACATGACAAATATTATGGCTCTGATTCTAATGGCTTGAAAGGAAAAAAGATGACACCTTCCTACCTATCGAAGAATGGTGCATCTGCATGTAACATTTACATGGATACATATCTAAGATGAGATCTCTACAATACGTTCCGATATCTTGATGATATTTCCTTGATACTCTTCTTAGTTTCAACCACTTCTTTTTCGGTCTTTTTGAGCTCTTCTTTTAGAAATTCAATCAGCTTCTTCTTGTTTTCGAGTTTCTTTACAAGCTTGTCTAGTGTGGCAGGACTTCCTAACAACTTGTTTGAGCTGCTCGGCTGCCTGCCTTCATCACCATTAAGTACGCCGCGATACTTTGCAGCTAATTCCTTAATACTCTCCTTAAGTTTCACCGCTTCCTCTTCGTTCTTACTGAGCTGTTGATTGAGAAACTCAACCTGCTCCTCCTTCTTGTCAAATTTCGTCATTAGCCTGGCTAGGTTGGCAGGGCTTACATCATAAGAGTCACGATATGTCTGGAGCTTTGATCTGAAGCTCGTCGCAAGTTGGTTTAAACCTAATCTCTGTGACATTGGCTCTCTAACTTCAGAAGAGTCGGAGTAGTCAGACCCACATTCGCTCCACTCATCATCTGCGGCTTCAGGGAAAACACCGTCGAAGAACTTCTCAATGGCATTAGGTTCTTCAGCGTCATCTCCCTTGGCAGGACGAAGTCTCTGGAGCTTTGATGTGAAATTCATTATAAATCTCAGTGTCTACGTTATCAGTGTCTGCAGCACAGTTTCGCTCTTATACATTACTTCTTATGATCGATCAGCACAAGGAAGAAGGCGACGAAGGGATGGTGTCAGGATAGCTTGCAAAGGACGTTCAGGGGAAAAGTACTAATCAGGAGAAAAGTACTAATTCCTACGTATCTTGGACAAAATTTTGGAAAAATGGTGTCTTAAATTTTTGGCCATTCTCCGTTGGACAAAAGCGTTCACTACTACTGCGACTAAATTTTGATATCACATGATTAGTATAACCCCATCTACTTTCTTTTATTTCAGACTCCATGAGGGAAAACTTCCTGGTTTGCGGCCTTCTCTAGATACAAGAACCGACTAGAGGTGTACCTTAGCGCTAATCGATGGCATCGTCATCTCTTTCTTCTTCAATGTCCGATAACGAGTCGACGTCAAAGGTTGGTCTTCGTCAGATAAACCCGATCCAATTTGACTGTCTATGATTTGATCATCGCGTGTTTCATCAGCATCAATTTGTTTATTGCTGATTTGATCGCCTTCATCACCATCAAGTACAAGTACGCCGCGATACTTTGCTGCTAAAGCCCTAATACTCTATTTAGTCTCCACCACTTCTTCTTCGGTCTTGTTGATCTGTTGCTTGATCTTCTCAATCTGATTCTTCAGTTTATTCATGAGCTTGGCTAGGATTGTATGATTTCCTTTCACCTCCGTGTTCGGGCTAGTAGGTTGCTCTGTATTCTTCTCTTCCTCCAGTGTCTCACAAGTGCCAATATCCTTAACGGTCTTGGATACGCGATTTTTTTTCAACTTGATTGTGTTCATGAAACTGGTAGTGACAGGCTCGGTTGCACTCTTCAGTTTATCCTGTTCTTTACTCGCGCTCTCCTCATCAATATCCGCCATGACGATAGTATGCATATCACCAGCCATACTGGAGGCTTCTTCAAGAGCAGATCCAACTGCGCCCGAAGCTTTTTTGAGGAATATCTTCATAGCGTCAGCTTCTCCGGCTCTAGTGTCGATATCGGTTTCGGTTTCTGTGTCGGAAGTGTAGGAGTAGGTGAAGGATCCTGAAGGGTCAGTGATGGTTGAGCAAGCTTGGCTGGACAAATCATCTGCAGCTTCTGGGAAAGCATTTGTAACTGCACTCGAAGCATCATTGAGGAACTTCTCAATTGCATTAGGTTCTTCAGGGCATGCTTCTGGAGCGTCGACCGGCTGAGCACGACGTCTTAGGAGCTTTGATTTGAATGTCATCGTTGGGTAAAGTATCAATGAAGGAAATGGAACGCTTATCTTATCTATGCGATATACAACATCGTTTGTTACACAATTTCCTCTCCCCGTCCCAGATGATATAAGTATCCTGCAAGCATGTGAGAGTAGTAGGTGAGAGCGTCAAATGATTTTGATTTAGGACGTTCTCATTTACATTCTTCAACCAAGTACTAATTCCTTCGTTTAATTAGGCCGTCTGGAGAAGGGAAGGTCCCTTCTTTCAAGAGAATTCTATGCCTCATAATATAACGCCACAATCCTTAACGCCAATTTTGTAAGTGAATCACTTCACATACGCACACTATCCGCCATAGTTGAATGCTTATTGGCAACAAATTTCTCATCACTGTACGTCATAGGGAAGGGATCTACATAAATAAATAATCACATTGAAACTACTAAATTGCTTTTCATTATTCTTTTTCGCTGGGAGTGCATGACACCCTTTCATCGTGCATTTGCTCTACTTCTGCTTTGTGAAATGATGTATCTCAAGGCTGTATATTCGCTGCAATGTTTAGTTCTTGTTTGATCATCACTTGCCCTAAAGTTGGAAACTCAAGCCGCAAGATCTGTCGTATCCAGCGGTTCAGCTCTATGTGAAAATGCTACTCAACACAGATGTGATACCCTACCTGACCCCACCTTAGGTAAAGATATTTGTGACAAATTGACGGATCGCATTCCCAGTGTACGTTTCGCTGATGCTAGCCCACAACAAAACTGTAACGAGAATATGCCATGCCTGAATACCAAGTCTGCTTTCTATCTTTAGAATCGACGGTTCCGCAAGTGCTTGCTCTCGAATCAATCTCGTTGCCTCTACATACTGTGGACGTTAAAGTAGACGTTAAAGTAATAGAGCGAAGATGCACAAGCAATCAATACAAATCACATGTGAGAAACGCTCTCCAAAATGATCGCGAAGTTCATATTATATATATTGAAACTCACAAATACACCCCATGCGATGTACGAATCTCTCAACACCCTCACCGCGTCGATACCGCCGTTTACCTCAAAGAATGCGAGTGTTGTGACAGCTAAGCCAAGAGCGGCAAAACGAACCTATTTCGAAGAGAGTGTTGTGAGTATTTTTTGAGTGAAGATTGACAAGTGCACAAAAATGCATAGAGATAAGAGTGTGAGTGACTTACCTTCCATTTCACCTCTGCGACACGACCGCTCTCCACAAGCAGTTCGATTTCTTCATCAGTGCGCCCCTCTGCTTGAAGTTCATCAATATCCTCTACAATTTGTAAAGGGGAAGGCAATATGTGAAGACAATGGGTGAGTTAGACACATTCAATAGACACATTCCATACTGCATAGTTGTTCTGCCTAAGAATGTTGAGCAGAACCATAACAAACTTAATACTTACGCCCGCCGTAGTAGTTGGCAAGAAAAAAGCCAAGTGGCCTAGGAGAAATGAGCTGGATGACATACGGCGTCATTGCAGCACACAAGACCAACCATCCAAATGTCAAGCCTTCGGTTGATATAGGCGCTTCAGCAAGTGGAGATAACAAACCCGAAAGCGATGTGCTTCCTCGAGGATTATTCAAGGCGTTCGCATCGAATGGACGAGAGGTAGTAACGGCAGCCGTTGGCAATGATACAATGCCAGTTGCCTTTGGTGAAACGAAAGCATCGACCGATGCGTGTTGCACAGTTGCCAGAAGAGAGAAGAGGAGAGCTTTTGATTGCATTCTGAAGTTAAAAATAATAGAATATAAGAATATGGACGCAGCTGCAGTGGAGCGGTGCCGTTGCCTTTTCAGCTCCCTTTCATGTCGTGCTCACTCCAAGATCAAGCAATCAAGATCGCTAGGACAATTCAGACACATTTTTTCCCGCCCTTCAAAAATGCCTGAGAACCTTCAAGTTCGAGTCACTGTGACAAGAATCGGACAAAATGTTTTCAAATAGATGTTCATTCAAGCTCGTCTTCGTGTCAGCTCAAGGAGTCTTCGATGCGACACAGAAGATATGTAGGTATTGTAAGTTGTATTGGTTGGTCATAATTTCGCCCCTCTAGAGAGGTAATCAGACGAACTATTGTTGTTTCAGTTATATTGATTATGAATTAGGTTATTTACTCTCTTCCTTTCCACCACTACCATCGTTACCCTCTTTCTCTTGTTTGCCTTCATCCTCCTCCGTATCCATTTTTTCCCACCGAGCTTCAAGCTCAGCATTTTCCCTCTCTGCATCGAAACCCTTAGTACCTCCCTTACTCGTGGGTAAATCCTTCTCGTGCAAAAATGGAGCTTCCATACTCTCACCAGTCAACCCAATAGGAAATACCAAAGCATTCTTTCCCAAATCAATACAACAACGATGCCTTTTGAGCATATCAAGACCAAACAAACAATCCATATTCTTATCTCCAAGCCCCGACTCACTATCCATAACAGTAATCGAGCACGGAAAGGCATACCCACCAATAGTCAACTCCACAACATGAATCTTACCCAATATCTTCCCTGTCCCAACTCCCACTGCCACTCCCTCAAATCGCTTATCTACCAGATGCAACAATCCCAACCTATCCGCACACTCACTCGACATGATCGTACTTTGCGCCCCAGAATCGACAAATACCTGTAACGGTTTTTCATTCACCAAACAATTAATGTACAGCATGAGCACACGCCCCATACTTTCAGGATACTCCTCCATCATCTGTTCATACTGTCGTTGCACATTCTCCTCTCGTATCTTCTCCCCAAAGTACTTATTCGCCTCTTCATCCATCGGATCACGTTGCAGTCGTTGTCTCATTTCCATTTCCTTGGATTGTTGTGAGTGTTGTTGTAAGAACCGTGAGGTGGTCGATTTCATTGTAGTTTCTCTCCATATGGCGGCCATTTTGGAAATGTCATTATTGGCACTCATGAGTTTTTTGTACATTGGTGGATTGTGGTAGTTGAGTTCTTTGAGTAGATTTGGATGACGGGATGTGTTGGTGAGGATTGTCATGAGGTTGTGTGGGTCTGGATTTCGTGAGATGGCATCGTCTAGGTGCATCCCGTCCCATTGGACTGGTGGAGTTTTTTGAGATGAGGTGGCAGAATTGCCGTTGTTGGCATTGGATGCTGCTAGGAGGCCCTCAATGTTGAATGTCAGTCCAACATTATTATTATTATTTGCAGTGCCATTGTTGTTGTTGTTTGTAGCGGGAGCTGGCTGCGCAGCTGCTGCTCCAAGTAGTGCCGAAAAGTCTAAGCCACCTGATGCAGCCGCAGCAGGAGGTCCAGTGCGTTGTCGTTGTCTTGCTGGACTTCCTCTATTCGCTGCTGAGCTATTCCGAAGTTGATCAAACTCACTCTGCATACATAAATGTATTTTTGAATTAGAACAGAATATATATCAAGGTACCAACAAAGAATAGCAAGCTGCTCACGTGAAATCTCACCTTTGTCATGACAGATAGCAGATCACCATTTGCAATCCCGCACTGTCCCAATGCCTTTGACCCAACCGCAGCTGCATTCGTCGGAGAGAACAGTAACGGAAGTGACGCAAACGAATCTTTGGAAATGACAATGCTTTCGTCGTCAAGGCCGAGAATGGCCGATGCAAAGCTCGATAAATCGGAGAGAGTTGTGGACGGTGGCAAAGATATGGCATCCGTTTTGGAGGATGGTGGGTGGAATAGGGTGAGGTTGAGGTCGTCGGCCATGGTTGTTTTCGTTTGATTGGGGTTTGCTTCTCTATTCAATGATTGATTCGAAATCAAGTGAACATCAACGAAGCAAGAAGCAAGCTCTAGAGATTGATCATAAGTACTCCCTCTGTCCCAAAAAAAATGAGCTATTTGAAGTTAATCGTAGTCCCACAAAAAACTAGCTATTTGACGTACTTATTCCTACGTTAGGTCCTACACAAGTGTCCGAGAGGCCTCTTCATTTTCACAATAGTCTCGTTTCTCACAATATCATTACAAATACTTGCTTAACAACCTCCAACCTCCATATAATCGTAACCGGCGTGAAATAAGCTTTCCAACGATGTGCGATAGCAATTTTTTGGACGGAAATTGACCAAATTTTAACTATTTTAAATCAAAAAGCTCATTTTTTGTGGGACAGAGGGAGTAAAAGACTGCATGATTTCTTGGGGCAAGCGAGCCCGCACTTGCCCGATGCCCCCGCCCTCCCCCCTATATTGTCTGCTAAGACCAAAATCCAAGGGCGAAAAAGGGATACTTAGTAGAATTGATTGATTCTAGTGTTGCATCGTCTCTCCATAATCACTCAACTATAATAGATCAAGTGAAAAGTTGTCGTGCGTATGAGTCAAAGTATCATTCAGTTGTGTTAGACATGTATCCTCCTCCTGCGGCTTTTTTCCGAGTCTATGAAAGGAATCCCTTCGTCTGATTCTTCACTTTCTAATCCATGCTCTCTACTATCTCTAGCTAAATATTTTCCTAGAGAACTACTCTTTATCATCTCTGTTGAGTTGTCATTGTATATGAATGCACCCACTGATGCCAACGATATTCCAGCTTTTCCTGACAGAGAAAGCTTCACGCCGAAATAGGCTGCAGCTGCCAATACATTCACAATCCTCTTTCCGACATTCATTAGTGAATGTGTTGTAGCAGAAGTTAGGCTGAGCACCGTGATGGAAAAGACATTGTAAAGGCAATGAAAGACAACAGCACGTGCCAAATATGTTGCAGCATCGTTCTCTGATTTGATGAGATATGATACGAGTGAGTTTAGAGAAGAAAATTTGTGGATATAACATACGAGTGTAACCGCCACTGCAGGTACAGCAGCCATCGTGGTGATGAAAGTGAAGCTCTGTACTCCTGTTACAAAAGCACCGTGACTTGACTCTTCATTTCTTCCGCTTCCACTATCTGAATTGATTGATGATGTTGTCTTTTTGAGCACATTTCGAGAAGCCATGCAAAATCCTGACAGCAGAGCAAATATGATTGATTTAGGATTGGGATCCATTGACTTTTGCTTCAGAAGTAACGTAGTTCCCCCAATAATAACGAAAGTTGATGATACCTTCCTTACAGAAACAAATTGTTGAATTTCGAGCTTGGTTGTATCCCAACTTTTTGAGAAAATTATGTCTCGCACAATAATTGCCAAGACCATCAAAATGAGTGTCTCAATTGGTTCCAGCAGCTTCACGCATTGGACCAAAGACGCCGAACCATGTGCAAATCCCATATTTGTGCACATAGATCCAACATAGTGCAAAATGCCAATGAACAAGTCAAAAACGCTCAGTTTCTTGTGAAATACACTGCCTTGACTCTTGCCGCATAGGAGTCGACGGCACGTGAAGAAAGTAATGCTGAAAACGGTGCCAAGCACAAGCTGTAATGTAGTCAACAGCTGGGCTAGTAATGCGATTTGATCTTGCTGCTCGTTCGAATCAAACTTTGAAAATAAGACTTGGGATGCAATCGCATTGAAGTTTGAAGAAATGTACCAGCATGAGGTGCAGATAGCTATCAGAGCGGAGAGTGATCGTCCTCCATAGAAGCATGACAGTGCTGATAGATAATCGTTCATTATCAAAATCACAGTAGCAGGCAAAATTCTTGTCCGGTTGACTATTTTTGTTTTGGACGTCTATATTATGACGATGATGGTTTAAGGCACAAAAGGCATGTGCATAGGCAATATTATTTCTGATACGTCGATTGTGCTCGTTGCTCGCATGTTGTATCTGCTACTTATCTATATTGCTACTGCTGCCGACTGCAGAGGGGAAGAAGTACAATAATCATTGCTGCTCAGGCTGTGTAATAATACAGGTACTAACTCAAGAGATGTAGGTACATGAGACATGAGTCCACCGTAGTTGCCCGCCTTGGTAATTACCCGTCCACAGTAGTTGCCGCCAAAATTACGGACACAGGAAGTACGGATACTAGTAGATCCCGTTACAGTAGTTGCCTGTCCAAAAATTGCCCGCTTACATGAGCGGACACGCCCGCGAGCAATTAAAAAATATCTAGCGCAAAAGGCCTGCGAGTGAATTTTGCCGAGCCATAATGATTCCCCTGCCATAATTATTCCTCTAACCGCCTTCGCGCCAACGCCAACCACCTCTCCACACGGTCCGGCCAACTCTCGTGTGGACGACGATTTGGGCACTCAAACTGTCCTCGTAGAAAAACCCAGGTACTACTAATTCCTATCGTTGAGCGCACATAGCCTCAGCTGAAAAAGTACGGACCCTAAATGGGCAACCCCCAGGACTTCTGTACTCTCCATGCCTTTGGCCTTTGGTGAGTGGGAAACCGTGGGGGTTGCCAGCTTTGGGCCAGTACTTCGACAATAATAGCGTACATATTTTCTAGCGATAGATATTCGGTCTCCTTTGTGTCAAAACAAAAATGTGAGCGAGACCGTTGTGACAGTACAGATTTTTTTCTACGTAGGAATCAGATATCGATGCGAACCCCCAAAAACTCCAAAATGTAAGGCTGGCCGGACCGTGTCCACCCATTTTAAATTTGACCATGAAGATCGTCCGCTAGCTACATACCATAGCTCGCTACTCATGCCGCTGCACCACCGTAAATAACACCAACAATACTATGGATCAAGAGGAGGCACCGCTACCGGCAAGCGAATATCCGTGTTGCATCGATAGCCTCAACAGCCTTCCTCTTCACGAAAAGGGCGATGGCGGGAGTGCTTCTGCATCTGCGCCTGCATCACATCAGCAACAACAACACGATCCCGAAATCGTCGCCTCCACTCTCCGTCAAAATTCCATCCACCGCTGGTCCCTCTCAACCCGAACAATCGCCCACTACTGTCGCCTGGAACAAATCGGCGAGGGAACCTACGGACAAGTCTACCGCGCCCAATGTCTAGACCGGACGCTCGCCCACCCCGCCGGTGGAGAAATTGTCGCCTTGAAAAAAATACGACTTCATCATCCAGGCTACTGGGGCATCCCCCCCACGGTTCTTCGTGAAATCAAAATATTGAAACAGCTTCAACATAAAAACCTGGTCAAGATGTTTGAGGTGGTAAGTTCCAAGGGGGTAGAGGAATTAGATTGGGAGGATGAACGTGAGGATGAAAAACGGAAGAAGGCCAAGGATTCCAAGGCCTCGTCATCCTCCAAGAACAACAATTCCGATAAAAATAATAATTCGACTCCAGTATTAAACTCTGAGGATAGTAACACAAAAAAGAATGATATTACTACTTCATCTGCTATAACCAATACTAAAGCTACAAAAAAGAAAAAAGACCCTATGTCCGACATAGACAAATTACGTGAATCGTACAAGGGTAATCTATTCTTATCATTGGAGTATATAAGTCACGATTTGACTGGATTATTGGATATGGCGTATAAGTTTAGTGAGGTGCAGGTGAAGAGTATTGCGAGGCAATTGTTGCAGGTGTTGGAGTTCATGCATGAAAGGAATTTTGTGCACAGGGATCTCAAGGTATGTTGCTTGTCTTTTTATGTTACAGTATATTTTTCAATTATTATCGTTGCAAGTTTCATTCTAACACTTACTGGTTTTATTTACTACAGACAAGCAACATTCTGATTACAGATAACTTTGAGCTCAAGCTGGCAGACTTTGGACTGGCAAGGTGCTTGGAAAGTTCCTTCATGGGACGCCTCTTCGAAGGAGAAGGATACAGTGCTGGCGAGGGAGAGTTCACAAATAAAGTGATTACACTGTGGTACCGTCCACCAGAACTATTGCTGGGAGAAACTCGATACGGATGCGCAGTAGATATTTGGTCAGCTGGGTGCATCTTTGCCGAGATTATTTTGGGTAGGCCCATATTTACGGGCAAGGCTGAAATGGATCAATTGAAATTAATATTTGATCTTATTGGTACACCCACCGAGAGATCGTGGGAAGGTTTCCGAGAATTGAAGTTGATACGGACCGGTGAGTTTTCGATCGATAAGCCGAGGAAGCCCCGTTTAAGGGAGAAGTATGGGGAGAAGATCAAGCCCACTGCGGCACTGGGTCTGCTGGAAAAGTTACTAGAATTGGATCCGAAGAAGAGATTCACTGCGAGTCGAGCATTGCACCACCGCTACTTCCAAGCTAGTCCGGTTGCCCCGGATGACCCGAAAGAATTGGGCAAGATTGACTTGGGTGGAGACGGATCAGGCTATCATGAATTCAAGACGAAGAAACGCCGCAGAGAAGCCAAGGCAGTGGCAAAGATGGCCGAAGACGAGGCCAAGAGGCAAGGATTGCCTGTTGAAAAGCAAAAGGAGGCATTTGATGTCGCGTATAGAGAGCATTTGCAAAAGGGAGCAAGTGCGGATAAGAAGGAGGAGAAGAAGGAGAAACAACAACAGACTGAAGTAGGAAAGTCAAGGCGAGAACAGGATCAAAAAAGCAAAAACGATCAAAAGCCGCCCCCGGAGCGAGATCAACTTCGTCATCAAGATAACTTCCCACCACCACCAAGTCGAAATCCACCTAGAAACATGCATCCTCCGATGAATCAGCCTCCACCCAATGTGGGTGGTCACCCACGAGATGGCAATCGTGACATGCCTCATCCCCGTGATTTAAACAGGGATGTCATGAGAGGATCTGGTCCACCTCGAGATATGCCTCCTCCTCGTGACATGATGGGAAGAGGTCCACGAGATATGCCACATCCTGCCGATATGGGGAGAGGACCACCAGGCCCACGCGATATGCCTCCTCGTGATATGATGGGAAGAGGTCCAGGCCCACGTGACATGCTCCATCCTCATGACATGGGAAGAGGTCCTCGAGATATGCCGCATCCGTTTGATTTGGGACGAGGCGGACCTCGTGATATGGGCAGAGGACACCCCGATAGAATGGACCAAGGTGGCCCATGGGGAGATGGTAGAAGAATGCCTGATCGCATGGGAGACAACTGGGGTCCTGCACCACCACATCTCCGTGGTCCTCCTCCCCCAGACCAGCATTTTCGTCATGATCATTACGGCCCTTCGAATGATCAATATGGACCGCGTAGACCCAATGGTGGAGACTTCTTCGACCCGATGAATGGTGGAAGAAATGGTGGTGGCCCTCCGAATGAAAATCTTAGACGAGTTCCCCCAGATGGTAATCGCGGTCGCGGACCTCCTGATAGCTACGATGATCGTGGCCGACAACTTCCTAATAGAAACCACCATGATCGAAGTCAGTTCAGCCGGGATGATGAGGAGTTTCGATCAAGAAGGCAACATGATGATGGCAGTGATCGTCGTATTCGAGAAAGAAGCAAAGATAGAGAGAGGAGGGATTCTCCTGACAAGGGCAGAAAACAGAAGGAGAACAATGAATCCAAGTCAACCAGAGATGACGATAGAGATAAAGACCGCGCAAAGAATAGCAAGAATGAAACAGATAAAGATGAACGAAGGAGGAGTCGAAGCCCGAATAGGAGCGAAAGAAGAAGGTCGAGAGATAGATCTAGAGAATCGAGTAGAGACAAGGATAGGAAGAAAGGGCACAGGCGCAGCCACCGCGAAGATGATGACAAACGCAATCGTCAAGAAAAGGATAAAAATGATAAAAAGTCTGAAAGAGGCGAAGATGATCAAAGTCGTAGAGATCGAAAGCGCTCGAAAGATTCGGACCGAGATGGTGGTAGGAAACGCCAAAAACGTAGCCGACATGACAAGGATTCTCGTCGTCGTGACTCGTCTCGCAGCGACGATCGTTCAAAAGATCGCTCAGAGAGAGGTGAAAGAAGGGGCGGCGATAGCAGAGGTGGTGATCGTGATAGATTTACTCCGCCACCAGGAAGGGAATACGATCAGTATGGAAATCCTGTGGTTGCAGAAAGAGATCGAGGGGGCCAAAGAAATAGGGACAAACGCGATGATTCGCGTGATGGTAGATATGGACCTAGCTCTCAGGACTGGAGACCTCCGATGGGTAGAGATGGCCGCCCAGGGGATGGGCCGAATTGGCGACCTCCTATGGGGAGAGATGGTTATCCAGATGATCGACGTAGGCACGATGAGAGGAGGAGGTAATCAACATCACTGGGATCGCACGACCGTACTTGTCTGATGACCGAATATTATTTTTTTACATACTCTAATTTGGTTCATTAATTACACCCGCTTTTATGCATGCATTGTAAAGATCAGGAGTTTCCTTCATCAATGCAAATTCAAGCTTTCCAATAGTTGTGGCCCCAGCATCGCTTTCACCTTCTCGCGTTATCAAATCAACAAACTTTCTTATCTTTTCCTTCTCATTCTCGACGTCTTCTTGGCTAGATATTCCATCACATAGTGCTTCCACTTCACCGACCATATATCCAGAATCAGCTTTATCTATGTCAATCTTCAATCCAGAGAACTCGTTTGATGTAGCTGCCTCCCAACTAGTCCGAAACGTTTCTATCCTCGCAAATGGGGCAAGCAGCTCTCCTCCATCTAGATGAGGAATATCATGCGAACTAAATTGTGAATTAGGTTTGAGTTCGTTATCAATTGACTCATCTGCAGTGACTTCGGACAGCAAGTCCAAGATTAGTTCCTTTGCAGCCTTTCCTTGCAGTTCCTGTTAGTTGATGAGCCAAGTGCGTAAGCTGTCAGTTGCTAATATACTAATAGCAACAGCAAGAGTGAGTAAGCAAAATCAATATCATACCTCATAAGTAGTCATCCCATCCGTATCTCGTGTGCCCTTCCTACCACGCTTTACTTGCCAAGCCCCTCGCCATCCCCAATTATTCATTACTTTGACTTTCTTCTCTCTATATCGAAACCAACAATCGTCCAAGCAAAATTTCCATAGAGGCGCCGGCAAGTCAAAATACCAATCCACAAATTCCTCCCTCTGAACAACTTCGAATCCATATGATTTTAATATTGCTGAAGTTCGATCGTTCACGGCGAATTTCTTCTCTATCTCAATCTCTACATCTGACTCCGCTGACGACATAATGCTTCTTCGGATGACAGATGATGTACTTCTGAGACCACTGAAGAATTCACGAGTTGTTGTGAAGGCAGCTGAAAATCTGAGGGAATGTGATACCATGAATAGTACCATATGAAATGATAGACACCTTTTTGGAGGCATTGTTGCGACAGTGAGCAGTCAGTATCAAAATCCCATGGCCATGGGGAAGATGCGCTCTGGTGATGATCATTGGCGCCACTATTTGTACTAGTTCCTACGTCCTGTGCACAAAATTACAGATCTCGAGTCTCGATCAAAAATCAATCTATCAAAATGACCCTCTAAAATAAAGGTCCCGGATGCGTGCTAGCATGGCGTAATACTACATCACTTCAACTGCATGCATTGAACCTACACAAATAAAACAGTGTATGCACTCGAGGCACCTTGATTTTTGGCTGCAACGAGGAAAGGGGCCCAACTTCTTATCTGTGGACCTCTAATGATAAATGATATCCGAAGAAGCTGACCAACGCCTGCGCCAGGTAACAGAAGATGAAGTAGCAGAAAAATATGAGGAATCACCTGTAGCTTGTATGCCACTAGTAACGGATGGCGTGCCACTGTCAGACGAGATTGATCTCGAGCGCAAGCGACCGTATCTTCCTTCTTGCCACAATGTATACGACAACATTAAAGGATCCATCCACCTTGCGTTTCTCTCGCATTTGTGTTTCATTCTGGCATCGTTCTTCTACCTCAAATTAGCGCTGGCGACACTAAATTGGTATTTGTATACTAAGCGCCGTGGAGTCCCTGCCGATGTAGTCTATGAAGACACAGATGAGGTTTGGACCAATTATACTTCTGAGAATGGACCCGATTATCTACATGTCAAATGGGAAGCATACAGCCTGAAGTATGAACTGCTATATATCTTGGGTGCATTATTCTTTGTGTTTGTTGGTCTATTTGATTTATTAAGATATTTTGATTGTCTCAATATCGTCCTTGTTCTAGCGGGTGTTGCTGGCATGATATCTGCTCTCAGTCATACATATCAAGCAAGGACAATTTGGGACTTCGTCAGTGTACATATGTTCTTCATAGAAGCTATCAACTTGTTGCTCAGAAAACACGACTATGAGGGAGTTGCATGCTTTAGAATTGGAGATTTATGCTTCTTAATCGGAGCCGTATTAGACTGTGTCGGCTCTTATGTTGGTCTTGCAGGTTATGTAGACCTATGGGTGATTCAGATGGATGTTTTTTCATGCTGTCTCTGGTTATTCTGAGCCTTCACGGACATGACCGCTGAGATTTACTATCTACGAAAGCATGTGGGCGATGATGACATCGGAACGGTGCAATGCTATTGATAGTGGCTTATACGCTTGTAGGAATAGTTATTAGTTAGATTGTATTAAATGAATTCACATTTTGAATACAACGTCATCTCATTCACTAGTATACAGAGATGATGAGACAAATCCATTGTAGTCAAGCTGCATGAATAAATTTGTCAAATGAGAATTGGACTGCTGCGAATAATCACTATTCAGATTCTTCATGAACTCTGCCAAATGAGATGTGAAGACCTGATCAAACTTTTTGATCATATGCTGATAATTCTCCGTACGGTACTCTTGCAGGATCCTATCAGAACAGCGCTGAATGTTTTCCTCTCGCTTGACACGGAAATCAGCCTCCAGATCTGTATTTTTCTTCTTTTTTCCGAATCGCATCATTGACCGCTCAATACGTGTATTCTCCAGGGTTTCGTGCACTTTGGTTGACTCCATGAAGAATTTGATTTGAGTACAAAAGAGTAAACACGTTGTCATGATTTTCGACGCCCTTTCGATGAGATCGTAATTTGAGAGGAGACATTGTGTGAACAGGCGAGTGAGGAATTGATTGTGTTCGTTTAGCAGGTCATCCACAGTACGAGGAAAGTTTGCCTCCGTCGAGTTGCCATGCTTAGATCTATTCAAGCAATAATCCTTGGAGGCATTCAGCTTGCTTTCTAATTCTCTCCAGTGGGGTTCGATTACTTCAAACTTCATGTAATAAACAAAGTTCTGTATGAAGTGTAGCATACGTCTGCGCAGACTAAACGTTGGGCTACATGCAGCTCTCAAAGATGTCATTTGTTTCAAAAGCTGATGGTCTGACCACATGTTGACAAGTTGACGCTCAACATACTTTGCAAAGAATATTTGTCGAAATAAGAGTTGATAGGAACGTAGCTGGACGGGAGATAGGACGAGCGAAACAGGAAAAGGGACATTTTTGAATTCAAATGCGATTGCTTCGAAACCTGCCAGCACTTTTGCACGGCTACTTTTCTTGGAGCGGCTGCTTTTCCGCCCTTTGCCCATGTCATGAAGGGTATCTCGCACATTTTTATCTAAGAAGCAGCAACGCAACGACGAGGCAAATTGTGAGGAATGCGATGATAGCGGAGTGGATTCCAGTGACCTCGTCATCGTTGTAGTCAGCCAATTCTGTACCCGCCCCTGTAACACGTTAGGAAGCTCTTTGTGAAGTTCTGTCTCAACGCCATCAAGAAAATTGACAAAGAAATCACCTTGATCAAGAAGGAAATATTTCTTCATGAACCTCAAGGATGATAGTATATCGTACTTTCCCATTAGCAAATGTAGCAGTGTGTCAGAAGCGTCGTGGTATGAGCGATCGATGCACCGCGAGAGTTGCAAAGGGTTCAACAGAACATTGACTTCCTCTTCCTTCGTCTGCTCTGTTTTTGCTTTCTGACCATGAGGGAGAATAGAACCTTCTTCGCAGAACTCAATTGCCCTTCGGTACTTTCCTGTGGTGTACGCTTTATCGCGGGCACTCATGTTCGATGTTGCTCTCGATTCGTCGCCAAACATGGCATTTCTAGTCGAAGACATTTGATCGTTCGCATCAAAAAGAATGTCCAACACATGCTCATCTTGGACCCTGCACCAGTCAGTCCACTCCATGCGTTGTCGGAACGTGGCTTGACTTTCACGGAAACGCTTGTCGGTAACCTCAATCATGAATTCACTGTATGGATCATGAACTTTACCCCTCTGCAACCAAGATTGCATCATTCGAGCATAAGGAGCAGCGCATTCCATCAAAAGGAATGACATCACTTCACTGCCCTTTGCATCGCCAGTATAGTGTAAAGACATCAGGTTCTGCAACGCGTTGAGTAGCTCTCCTCCTTTCTTACCACGGGCAGTTGAAACTACTTGATACAGGACTGCCATTATACGAATCGATGGCTGTGAGTTCACGTACACCATACTCATGGAGATGCTCTTCCCGTCATCCGCGCCTGATTCTCGCAGCAAATAATTGAGGTTTGCAACAAATGCCAGATATTCTTGTAGCAGCTTGTTGATTGCTTCGCAAAGTGTTCGAGTAACTAATCCACATTCATATATGCCGAGACAAGATGATACGTATTGATTGACATGCACGTAGTTGGAACAGAGTGGTAACATTCGCTCCAGTATATTTCGAAGACTCGAATCTAGATTGCCCCCAATGTAGGACATGGAGGCAAACCCGAAACCCGCAGGTTCCACATACTCTTCGCCCTGTTCGGTCTCGCCAATTTCCATGGAGTGAAATCGGAGAAATTGGCCTTCAAGTCCCATCATGGCACCAACGAGTTCGTCTAACAAGACTCGTTCTTGCATATCAACTGGTAGCTCTACAAGTTGCTGATGCGTAATGCCACCTTGTTGTGAGGCAGGATGAGATTCTGGAAAGATTTCCTGCTCCATCTCCAAAGGTAACGTGTGCCGACCTTGCTCCGCCAGGTATGACCCACTGAAAAACACCCTATCCATACCCTCGGAAGTGGAGTACACCCAATCTGGCGAATGGGGGGTATTCGCAGCAACAAGTTGGAATGTCTCCGTCTTTCTCGGCTTGCATTGATTATGTTCCTGCAAGAACTCAATGAGGGGTTTGTCATCTTCGGTACTTGCCGTTCCATCATTCATTTGATACGAGGAGGTGATTATATCCAAGGACCATCCGGTAACAGAATTATCATTCATCAGGTATTCGGAACCCTCTGGTTCAAACTCTCCCCCCACCGAAAGTATCCCTCCGCTCCAATCATTTCGGAGCGCAATCGGGTCTCCCGAATACACTGGGATGCGTTTCTCACCAACTAGACTTGGCGATGAAATAATAGACTGACCCAATTGAACAATAGGGGCAGATGCTCCACTTCGCAGTATAGTCCATTGATCTGCCTGAGGATACCTCCCCTGACGTCGGAAGCAACCCACATCCAGTCTAAACGATGTTGTCTTTTCTTCGCCACCATCACCGTTGTCGGTATGATTGGTTTGTATCTTTTCTTTTTGCACACCTAGCACACGCCTCAATACATCGGAACGCAACGTGACTGTGTCACCATAACAAAGAACATCGGCCAACGGATCTTCGTCTTCTTCATTGTCATCATTATTGCTATCATTATCATCTTCCTGTCGAACAGCAGCAGCTGCAGCCAAACCACCATCTTTCAACAAGACAAATACATTATCCCCATACTTTGCACCTCCATTACTTGGATCTACTTCTCCGCCACTCTCCTGTGCCACAAAACATACACGACTCATTAATGGACTAGCCGTCAGTCCATCCGCACCACACGATCGTGGTTGGATGGACACAGATGCTGACATGGTAGGATTACGAAATTTGAGAATTACCTGACTTCCATAGGGTATTGTGGAGGAACCAAAGTCACGTTCTTGGTAGAGGTTTTGTTGTGTTTCTTCTTCGTCGATGATTGTTTCATCAAGGAGCCCAGTATTGTTGATGATGTGGTTGGAAGTTGTTGTTATAGGAGCACGGACCTTTCCAGCTGTACCATTTGTTTGCACTCCTCCTCCCCCAGCAGCAGTAGTAGTAGTCGCTGTAGCAGCTGAACCCACATTACCAACACCTTCACCATCATCACGCTGCTTCACTCCACCAGTGTCATAATTCCCACCAGCAACACCATCAGTATCAGTTGTACCGGTATACAAAGGCCTTCTAGCTCCCTCAATCTCACTCCTATCCCGACTAATCGAATTCATAACACTTCTCATCATAGTCAGCGGTGTCTTTGGATTGAGATCTTCGTTTGTTGCAGATGTGTCTTGTTCTCCAACTTCATTCGTGCCATTATTGGTTCGTTGTTTGTAGTTGTTGTCATTGCTGTTGGAGTCCAATTTGTTGTTGCCGAGGGATGTTGACATGGGTGTAGAGTATGACACCCGAGAAGAGGAGGAGGAATTGTAATTTTTCGCGGGTGTTGTTGCATTGTTGATACCATTATTGGTGCTACCATTACTACTACTTGGACGTAACGAAGACGAAACGTTAGAGTGACGAGGCAAAGATGATGATGATGATGTTGTTGGTGGCATTGAACCAGTATGAATCGAGGATTGAGTATCATATTTTTTTGTAGAGGTAAAACCATCTTTAATGGCGTCAACTCGCTGATATAATAAACTTCCCGTTTCTCGGATACTACCTGCAGTGGTTGTGAAACGAGTACTAATAGTGCTTGCACTACTACTGGCAACACTTGCATCAGAAGACTTCTTGGCCAAATAGTCGTTTGCTGCGGCATTTGAATTATAATTAGTTGCATGTCGATCCGAAGACGACACCAATGACGATGAAGCTGTCATTCGATTGTTGTTATTATAATTGATATTATTGTCATTGTCATCACGAATAGGTGACAAATGCTGCATATTTTGTTGCAATTGCTGAAATCTATCGGACATTTGAGAGAGTTCTTGCATTGTTGAATTTGTCGATCTCTTATTTAGTTGCTGAATTTGGTGTTGCTGCTGCTGGGTATCCGATTTCAGCCCTGACCAAAATGAAGAAGATGACGTTTGTTTGGATTGATCAGTTGTTGTTGCTGCTGCTGTGGACGGTGCAGCACTGGCAGAGGATGGTCGGCCAGTAGCAGCGCCAGCGGAAAAGGTGGAGGCACGAAGGGCAGATGAGGATGATCTAATGCTGCCGGCTGCGGTGCCAGAAGCATTGGAAGAAGAAGAAGAAGCAAGGGCGGATGCAGCTCGGGAACGACGTGCTGCTGAGGCACGGGCGGCTCGTAGGGCGTCGCTCTTCGTGTCCATTGTTACTCCAGGTTACTCCGTTATAAACTTGTTAACGTCTCTCTCTCTGGCGACGTTATTGTTGACGCGAGATTTTTTAAATGAATAATGCCTGACGCTCCGCTACGTAGGAATTCGTAGAACAGTACTATGGGCTCATCTCGGTGCATCTCATTTCAAAATTAACAAGCATGGTGCATGGTGCATGGCGTAAAGATAAATCTTCTGAATTAAGCGAGCGCAAGGGTAACCGAGTGACCACATGAGTATTGAGTAAGCTCTCTCTCCTGGTAATACTCTCCTGGAGGTTAGCTTCAATGAACCCAATCGGTAAAACAAACTGAACATGAAACAGAAATCATTGCTGTCCTTTTTTGGTAAACCCAAAAAGAAGCATCGGCTTAACGATGATGAATCCAATAGTAACAAACAGCAGACAGAGGTAGATATAATTAAGCCAAGCACTTTGAAAGATACCGTTCATCAAGCCAAAAGTGAGGCTGTAGAAAAATCTATCAGCTACCTTGGCAGCAATGACAATGTTGACAAAGACGACAAAGACACAGAAGAAACAGTCACACCAGAAAAAGCAGAGGCAGCATTGAAATCTGATGATGATGAAGAGCAGCACAATGACACAGACACCACAGAATCTAAAGAGAGTGACGATAGCGATAGCAGCAGTACCAGTGATGATGAAGAAGAAGAAGATCATTTGAAAACTTCAAATTTAGACACTTCCAACTCAGACATCATTACACACCAAAAGTCTGAATATGAACTCATGCGAGAACGAAATATAGCACGTAACAATGCTCGTTTAAAAGCCCTGGGACTATTGGTTGAATCTTCTGATTTAAGTAGAGGTACGAATTCTGATAACAAAAAGAAGCAACGGAGGAGAACCAAGGCATCAGCAAAGGTAGCCAATAAAACTGCTGTAACTGAGCCAACCAGACGATCAAGTCGATTGAGTGGAGTCAAGATGAATTACAGTGATGAGAGCTGTCAAAAAATGACGAATCAAGGTGGTGCATCAGTCAAAAGTCAGATAACTGAGTTGCATGAGGTGAAGGAAGAGGAACAATACAAGGTATCGCCTTTGTTTGATTACCAAATGAATAACGGAGGTACAAGTACATCATCAACTATTACAGCAAGCGTACCAGTAGGTTGCAATGACAAACTCAAATCATTAGTGCCATCTGACAAGCGCCTTATTCCGCCCACTGGTCTCAATGCAATTTACAGCTTGCAATTTTACAACAACAACACTGAAACAACGAGTGCTTCATCAGCATCGTCATCGTCATGGCTAGTAGGAGCAGGTAAATCAGGCCTCATTGCCCTTTGGGACTGTAACAATTCCAGCATGACCACGCAAGAAGATCAAACCTCATACGTGGAGCCTGTTATATCTTGGAAGGGTCATCAAGGACGTTGGATTGCAGATGCGAGGTTCTTACCTCCTCCTAACTCACCATCTAATAATGCTCAAGTTCCAAGTCGATTACTTACAGCGGGTAATGATGGGACAGTTTGTCACTGGGATCTATCTACCACATCACTAACAACGGGTGCACCGAAGTTAATACACCAGACGAATAAATCACTTCATTCGAGTGGAATCTTCTCCATGGATATCAAGACCCAAGAAGAGGACTGCGTGATAGTAACTGGGTCCAAAGATAAAAGCATTGCAGTGTCAAAATTCAGTCGACTGGCAGATAACGACGGACCATTTTGGAGGTCACAATTTCATGCGGGTAAAGTCGCATCTGTATCTTTTTCATCTTCAGCGATCAATCCATTGATTGCTTCTGCGTCAGATGATGGTCTTGTGGGAATTCATGACATGAGACTCAATGGTTCCAATTCGAATAGCACTGTTGCGTGCCTTGAAGACTCTCATGTAAGACCTCATTCGGCAGTTTGGAAACCGTTGTCCGATTTCATCTTCCTGACTGCTGGCTTGGATGATATAATCAAGCTTTGGGACTTGCGAAACACTAGAGAGGCAGTGTCTTCATTTCATGGCCATGTGCCGACGAGTGGAAGAAAATTGAAGAGAATACATCGCCCAACCTTCTTTAATGTGGGTTCGGACTCTTTTATTCTTTCTGGTGGTGAGAATAGTCATGCCATTTCAATGTTTCGATTGGGCAAAGAAGCGGATGATGCAAGGAGTCTACTCGGTGTCTTTAGTCGAGGAAAGTTGCCTGATGGTTCTGGTGATGTTGGAAGTATGACAGTGCATTCAAATCAGGTAGCTGCCACTGTTGAAGGAGGTGAAGTGATTGTTCTTACGCCGCAATCTTAATTGGTGCGATATTTACATTACAATTGTAAAATTAAAGTGACATATATATTCTCTATTAGACCTATCAACATATCAAATCGATCCTTCATCTGAGGCAATTACTACGTCGCCATGATTTGCACGTATAACGTCGTCAGTAGAATCATTTGTTCCTTCTGCTCTAAGCATTCTTAAACGCTTCAGCCTCGCCTTTCTTGCCTGCCACGCTGAGTCACGACGACTCCGTTCTGATGTCGGAGCAGCACCAGTGTTAACATCCTGGGCATACGGTGTAGTCCGAACATTCAGGGGCAAGTCTACAGTTTCGGCTTTCGGGCCATATCGTTGATTGACTCTTGTGAGTGATCTGAGTGATCGCTGGGATTTTACACTATTGGCTGCGCTCGAGTAACCTTCGTCAGTGGTTGGTTTTTGTTGCAGACGGTTGAGAGCCTCTTGAAGGAGTTTCACCTTCTCTTCGTTGTTGGAAACACCTGCCTCTGAATCCAAAAACTCTTCGAGCGTTGAGGACTTAGTCTTCCTTTCAGGAGTACGGTCGGAATCGACTGAAGCCTTTCTATTCAACGCAAGACGATACCGCCGAGCACTTGCTACACTCGAGGTCACGGATTGCACATCATCGTCTTCTTCAGCAGATAGCTCATTTTGATATCCATCATCATCCTCGTAAGAGGGCACGCGTGAGATGCTTTTGCGCGTCTTTATCTCGGGACTAATCATGTTAGGTATGCCACCAGAAGCAACACTGATTTCAGCACTGGTGTTCTCTCCCCCCTCCTCAACAATCACCTCGTCAAGTAAGGATCCCTGAGCAGAGGTATAAGAATCGCCTGACACGCTACCCCCACCGGTCCTTCTCCGACGGGCACGCCTATTGAGAGGCGTTATTTTTCCAGTCGTCTTGCGATTTATTCGCTGCACTCCTGCAATGACTTGATCTAATTCACTTTCCCCTCCCGAAGAATCACTTTGGTAGTTGACGGGAAGGTCCAAGATTGGTCCTGCAGGTTTGTCCTTCTTGAGTTTCATATATTCTTCTTCGATACGTTTCACATATTCTTCGTCCTCAACATTCGGTAGCGACAGCTCTGAGACGGATGATTCTGATGGATACATGTCCAGATCAGGGTCGAGTGCTTTCTCGGGGCTGACTACAGGCTTCTTTGCGATTTCTTGTTTCATTTGCGAGATCATTCCAGGAACAATTAGACCTGCAATATCTTTTTCGGTATCACTCTGAATTTCATGTGGTTGTTGTCTTGCCGGCGTTTGTTTCGATTGTTGTGCCATCAAGTCTGCAGAAGATTGAGCTTGATGAGGCTGCACAGATGGAGGTGCTTTCTTGTCGACAATCGAAACCTCCACACTACTAATACTCGCGTCCTCTACCATCCAACCCTCTTGGACCTCTTCTCGATCGCCACCCAAGACACTTCCCTGCATAACCTGCCCATCATTGTTCGACGACTTCCAAAACTTGTCTCTCATCATGGAGACAATGGATTGCTTCGAGGTGACTGACTGTTTCGAAGTGCTTTGGACAGATGCGTCATCAT
This sequence comes from Skeletonema tropicum, assembly GCA_037178625.1. Taxonomy (NCBI): domain Eukaryota; phylum Bacillariophyta; class Thalassiosirophyceae; order Thalassiosirales; family Thalassiosiraceae; genus Skeletonema; species Skeletonema tropicum. Next base: position 280,858 of record CM074127.1, on the reverse strand, counting down.
TATTATTTGTAGGTGGAACTTTTGGAGGCATCCTCACCAAATATTTTGATGCAAAGTCCTTTTCTTGCTCTTCCTCCATAAACGCGGTCTCATTCTCCATGAATGTAGCCTTTTCAGTGCTGCTTCCAAAGACAGCTGCTGGAAATGCGGCTGGAGAAGGCCTTTCGATGGGAGAGGCACTCAAACCAGTACAAGTGGAAAGAGGTGATACCGGACGCATTCCATGAGCACGGAATTGACATTCGGGAGTGCGAGGAGGCTCTTTTACTACAACATTTCGACCATGATCGCTTCCATATACTTCAGTGTCAACTGACGGAGCCTGACTGCGACTTGGACTGGATTGCGTGATTGGGCTGAACACTTGTGGCTCTGAATTTGGATTCAAGTCAATGACTTGTCCCATCAATTGAGGGGTTTCGTTTTGATCAATGGCCCGTGACGACCTTTGGGGTACCACTTTCTCCACTCGTATTTCAACACCACCTATCTGATCATTGGTCGGTGAAGACCTTCGTGACGGCCTTGGTTGTGAGAGTTCTATTTTCTCCACTCGTATTTCTACACCAATTTCGGCAGGTTCATCCTGTGGTGGTAGTTGCTGACACTGCTGGTTGAGTTGTTGTTGTTGTTGTTGTTGTTGATTTCCAATAGCCATCTCTTCATCTACATAATCATTACTATTATCATCATCAGGAGTTGGCGTCTCAATAACCAGTTCTCGTCGTTTGTTCATCCTCTGTTGGTTCATCCTATCATTCATTCTTCTCAGATTCCAAATCTCATACTCTTCCTTCCAATCTGGTGGATTCTTCCATTGCGTAAATAGTGCCAATGATAAACTACATATCATGGACACAATTAGAGAGTAGCTCCCCGATGCCAGCTGACAACTGAACATGCCATCGTTGGAGTTGTTACAGGGAGGACTATCTAATAAAAAGAATATTGGCATTTCGCAAACGAACGTCCCAGCGGCAATGTAGGATATCCCATCCCATATCAAATTCGACGTGGGTAGAAATGTGCTGATGGCACAAGTTACCAGTAAGAGAAGACCTCCCAATGCCAATGCCACAATGAGGAACACTTTGCTTAATAACCTCATAACATTGTCGGATGTGTTGGGTGCCAACCAGTCCAAATCACCCTGACATAATATTCCCACTGATAAGGCATTGTTATCCTCGGACATCAATTCATTGAAATACCATTGATCTTCAGGTGCGATATTTGTCATGTTGAAATCAATGACTTCAATTTGGTCACTGAGAGATACGGATAGGAAGGAGCAGCTTATGCCTGATGCTAGAAGGCAGACAAATGCCACTGCTGATAGGCATGTTGTAGAGAGAGCAAGGGAGTAGTTTCTAGCTAGCGGACCGGATGATGATAGTAGTTTGGAAGTAGCAGGCATTTTTGTCCTTCTTGTGTCTCGAGATTTGGCCGGCATCTTATGTCGTACAATCGAAGGTACGCCGTCGCCACCAGTATTGGCAGCCTATTTAATGTTGATGGCGCTACTCTAGCTTGATTGAGCCGTCTCTTCGTCGGTTTGAACTATTCAGTGTATTCAAACGGTGCAACATCATTTCATTGCTTGAATCTTGCAAAACTTGTTGATCGGTTCGTGCCGAACGGAGAGCTGAGAGAAAGCAAAAATTTTGAATTTGTGAATGCATGAACATCTTGGAATGTATGTGTAATGTGTACATGTGGTGTATGTGTATCGCATTTGCACCATTATCTGTAACGTGAAATAACACTGACAGCTTCGTTTTTGGCTCACCATAAAACTTCCAACTCATCATAAGTAACCACGGGTGCCGCTGCTGCTATTGAACCATGATGCCGTTTCGACTGGCAGTGCTGCTCACAGCGGCGGCGTCCATACCAACAATAGATGCATTCACATCATCTCCAAGGCACACAAATGTTGCCATCAAAATCCGCACATGTCACCACTCAACACGGAGCATCAAATCATCTTGGAAAGAATTTGCCGATGGTGACAACATCATCGACTCTCCATCACGGATAGAATTCATCTCACCCCTGTTGCAAGATGGTTATCCACAAGCTGTACAAGAATATGAACGAGTATCGTCTGATCCAAAACCAATATTACTTTACTTACCTGGATTTGATGGGACGACATTGGCACCCTTCCTCCAATTCCCAGCACTGGGTGAAGAATTTGATGTCAAGGCGATGCAAGTTTCCATGGAGGATCGATCGACATTTGAAGATTTGAAGGATGCAGTGATTAACTTTTTGGTGCAAGAGTGTATCTATGGTCGAATGGGTGAGACATACCAATTGTATCTCATGGGAGAATCATTTGGGGGTATACTGGCAACAGAAGTAGCGGCAGCTTTGCAATCGAATGCGCAATATAGCAACTTTGTTAGATTGCAGGGGTTGATTCTTGTCAATCCTGCTACATCTTATTTACGATCGGAGCTCTATAGGCTAGGGCCACCGATTGCCAATGCACGATGGCTTCGACCAATTGAGATCATACCATATGTGTTTGGATTAACAACAAAACTCGTGCCTCTATTTCTAGATGAAGGATTAGCTATACAACAACTGCTTACAATTCTTTCGTCGAAGGGTTTGCCAGCAGTTGTGAATACTCCACAACGTGAGGCGTACATGGGCCGGGTTGCAGTTACTCTGGCAAGTCGATTAAAGTTCATGCCAAAGGATACACTGAAATGGAGATTGACAGAATGGCTTGAATGGGGTAATGCAGTATTCGAAGATCGATTAGAGGTATTAAAGTCTGGAATTACAGAAAGCGAAGATGACCTTGGAATGTTGCGACTATCTAGGGAAGTAAAAACATTAATTGTTGTTGGCGAGTTTGACAAGACATTGCCAAGTGTCGACGAAGCCAATCGATTGGCAGCAGAGGTATTCCGGAATAATGTAGTTCATGTGGTAACGGGGGCAGGACATGCATCAACGTGTGGTGGTACTCTCAATCTTATGCAACTGCTTCGGCAAGTCTATCCAGAGGTTAATGGATATCGAAGGACAAATTATGACGTCGGTACGACTGAGTGGAAACCACGCGCTGATTTGCGTGGATTGGTACCTCGTTATGATTATGCAAATATTGGACTGAGCCCGTTGCTTTACTGGAGCAGTGACTATTACGAAGAGTGGAAGGGTGATGAAAAGAAGAGAGATCGATTCAAAGTGAAAGGTTATTTTGAAGGCAAGAATAGTGTGTTTGGGTGGATCGGAGAGTTTGCACTGGCTTTGAGGAAGTGGACAACAACGTAACAGTGCAATACAGTATACTAAATAACAAACTGGTTTGAAAGGAGCAGGTTCAAATTGTTACAATAATTCATAGCATTTGACAAAATATTTCTGTCGTCCTACACACTATGTTGTGCAAAAGTCTCAATCACTTCATCGCAAATGCGTTTGAGAAGAGAAGGGTCTTTGCGTTCCGATTTTAGTACATCGCGAGCTTGTTGTTGTGATGTTAGGGTGAGTGAAGCCGCTTCTTTTCCTGCCGAGGAATTGGTTACAACAACATCATATGGGACAGTTGTCAAAGTCCAAGTGCGGAATAGAAAATCTATTCTGATTGAATCGTCACCAGTTGCAAACGTTGCAGATATGGTGACATTTCCTTGATGATCACAAATGAAACTACACATAGCCTCTCTTTCAAGTTTGTTCACTGTTCGAACAAGACTGTCAATCCTAAAGAACATTTGTGTCGCATCAGCGAATAAGTCTCTCATTCCAACATGCATTGACTCGCTTGAGTAAGATGGAAGAAAGAAAGACTGCAAGCTATTTCTGAGAGGGAATGGACCATGGCCTTGATTCGGATCCAGTTCAGTATACCCCAATAACAATGCCTTCAACAAGCTAATAGATACAGCCCCATCATCCTTCAAAAAACATCCAATCTCGATATTCTGCAATGCATCTTCTTCAAGTGAAACATTCATTGCAATTTCAGCCATCCCATCAAGAAGGGAAAACGAAAAGTCAGATCCATTGTGAGTCAAGGGAGCTGGATATATCGTCGTTCTAATCTCTTCAGATATTGCAGAAATGGGACTAGCTCTTTCCACATCTAGATGTGCAGTAAATATATCTCGTGCGCGCTTACAAGCATTTAGCCGTTCCGTCTCTTGTGCCAATTCGCTTTCAAGTCGTTTGATGCTTTCAATGGTATCGTTTGTCTTGGAAGAAGCCTTGCGTTTCCTCGTCTTCAACCTCCTTGAAGTCAAATGCTGTTGTGAAATCATGCTCGTGGTTTCTCTCAACTTGGCATCAAATGTTGCTAGATCTCGCCTAGCTTCCTGGAGATGAGTTTCCGAGTTTGATACAAACTTGTCTAAAATAGTCTGAGCACAACTCAGCTCAACGCTACTTGACCATGAAAATGAAGACACCTCTTGCAGTATTTGTAGGCATGACGCTATCGTCTGCACATCAGGATCCGTCGCAACCTTTGCCCTACCTCTGCAAAAGTCACTTGCATCAATAGCGTCGTGGAGATTTTCTGACATGGACTCAAAGCATTGTTCCATGAAGGATACTTCGTCTTTTGACATCGCTGAAGCCATCCACTGAGAGTTGCCACAAAACATTGAGGCGTTGTCACTGCTGTCGCTTTCATTGAGCAGTGAGAGCGAGGTCGATAGATCCATCCCCTTTGATACATGATCATTGACAAACTGCAATGAAGATTTCCCAGAGGCAGCAATGCATTGCTCCAAGTCACTCATGTTCGTGTGAAATCCTTCCGTTGGATGTGTACAAAGAATTGATAGTTGTCTGCCCAAAAGATTGCCTTCAGTTTCGTCCTCAAGTGAATGCTTTGTAAACATTCTCATAATGTCAGAACCAAGACTATCAGAAGATGAGAACGAAGTGTTTGCTCCTGGAGTGCTCTCCTTGGGACTGTACTTGAGTTGATTTGGCATCAGTTCGTTCCCTTGAGGAGAGTTAGTTGATGGAAGAAAGGCTCCGGATGCATGCACTGCCTGGAGGATTGTGGACGAAGACGTCCGAGCACTCTTCGGCGTCTCCTTGCTGGAGCTACTGCTACTCCGATGCGTTCCCGTTGCCATGACTGACCCAGACCGGAGACTACTTGGTGAGATGCACGTAGATGACATTGACTCTCTATCGTTCTTCTTCGTGCTCGTGTCCGGCATTTCAAGACTGGACATGCTATCATTGAGTGAATTCGATGAGGGAGAAGTGTACTCATCTGGATTAATCGTGACTGAAAACGGGAGGCCACTGCTGGAATCTTCATCTATTTCATCACTCAAATCGAGGAGGCTTCGTCCTCTCTCTGCCGAACCAAAGATGGAGCTCTGCCTCCGTGTCTTACGTGGACGTGATAATGACGAATTACCCCGCCCTCCTCTTCCTCTTTGTTTGTAAGGTGTTTGCTTCCGTCTACGTTTGGGAAGCTTAACTTCTCCCTCTCCATCACTATCATCATTGTCAATGATGGAATCAAAATCATCATCCCACTCGGCCAACATGGACACATTCCGTGCAGTCTCTCTCGAAAATTCTTCATTCTCGACATCCTTTTCAGTTTCGACTTTGTCATTTGGAAATCGTTCCTGCACAACATTCGAAGGCAAGGGCTTCATTTCAGTTGTGGGCATGTCCAAATCAAACTCTGCAGCCACATTGACTCCAAATTTGACAGCCGACTGACCACGGTTGATTGCGGAAGACGAAGGAGCCAATCGAGTGACATTATTCTTGGGTGTTTTGTCCTCTTCGCCTGCCTCTTCTGCCGTCATCATTTCGACCGATGGTGATTTGGTAATGAGAAGTTTTCGTGGTGTCATTGAGGAAGCAATTTCAGTAGGTCGGTTTGTCTTTTTCTTCGTAGAGAGACTGATAGGATGGTGAATAGAAAGATAGAGTTTAAGTTGAGTTCGAGATTAAGATGATATTTGCAGCAGCTAGCAGCAGGAAATGTAAGTAGAAGTAGGGCAAAGATGCTCACCATGATTTTGTAGGAACACACTTTTGGACTGTAGGAGGAGGTACAACATGCCCAGGTCCATAGCAGATTTCCCAGTAATACTTGGTCAATTCCTCTTCCGTCAGGCCAGCAGGTGGTTTTATGTCATTGGCCACCACAGTGATTCCAGAACAGTCACTGCCGTCATCATCATCATCATCGTCTATGCTGAGATCATCGAGGTTGTTCATTTCGACATTTTCGTCATTATAGGGCAATCGGATTTTCACCACCATTGATTTATTATTATTTTGCTGTGATGATCCATTATTGCTCGTCATTATTTCATCATCATCCATCATTGTTTCTGATTCACGATAATCTAGATCCATCATTTGGGAATCATGCTGCTGCTGAGATAATGCTCCAGTATCACGATAGTGATTCTTCAGCCCTGCCACTACTGCAGCTGATGGTTTGCTGTCTTTGTGATGCTGCGACATCATCATCTTCGAATTTTGATTATTCTCCTTATCGATAGAAGCTGCTGTTCTGACCAGAGCAGAGGAAGGCACCTTAACCCGGCTGTTTGTCATTGCAGACGATCCATTCCCTCCATTGAATGAGCTAGTATTTCGTAGTCCAGAAGACTTGCCTGCGTGTGTTGTCACGGTAGTGTGAGTGGACGCACAAGCAACGTTATTGTTCGGCGCATCAGCCACAGAAGATGATAATGTCGGCACGGCGGCAACGTTTCTTAGAGCCGGATCATTTAGTTTGATCCCCGCTTTTGCTGCCGTTGTTGTCGGCGATAGAATGGATACTGGAGGATGGCTGTGCTGCCGACGCATTGGGATCTTGGATTGCTTCATGTTGCATTATGTTGCTATCGTACCAAAGCAACAGGGGTCTGCAAGTATTATTGTATCGCATCGTAAATTAAGCGGCGAGCGAGAGGCGGGCCAAAGATGAAAAACGGCAAAATCATTATCTACGTAGGAATCGAACCTTGATCTAACGTAGGAATTAGTAGCCAATAAACCGGAAACACACACATCAACTCATCTTCGATCTCATGCAAAAAGCATTAGCAAAAAGACCCCGCCGTCATTATCTATCAATATCAACACACAACATCTCTCGGCAGCCTCAAAACCAAAGTAAACCAAGCACCATGTCCAGGCGTAGAAACGCAGCAGCAGTGGAGGAAGGACACAAAAGCACGGAAATTGTAGACCTCATATCATCACTGAACGATGAGCCAGCAGCAAAAACACGAAACAGATCACGACGCTCCAATCTAAAAAAAGACTCTACTGGACATGATGACAGTCACAAGGAAGAACGTCGGCCTCTAGTCCGCCTATCCACTCAAAAACACGATGATGACAATAAAAGCACCATAACCAGCCTATCCGCCATGACCTCCATGACAGCCTTAACATCCACCACCGCCATGACAGCCACGCCAATCATAGCAGCCCTCACCAAACACACCGGTCTTCCTCGAACAGCAGCCTATGCAGTCGTATCAGTCATTCTAGTATTCTTCCTCATTTGGAGAGAGGGGTTTAGAATACACGTCCACTCATCCACCCTATTCAATTTTAATCTACAAGATATTCCCGTACCAACAAGCGGAGATGAGTACAATAAACCTCATTTGCTGGATGAAGCCTGGCCTGGACATGAGAATGTCAACTTTGAAACGTTGGTGCAGCCATCTGAAATTGATCTTTTGTTGCAACGTCGATTGCCGGCGATTGAAGAGGGTCATGAATGTGATGATATTTTACTTTACATGCCCAGTCAACAACTTCAGGAGGATGATGATATTGATAATGTTCATGCGAATGGTGTAGAAGGGCAATTGACTAGTTATTTGATGGCTGTCATGTTGGCAACCTACACATCCAAAGCTATGGTCGTACTAGAGTCGAACGAAGATTTGGTACCTGGCGGAAGTCAATTCGGTTGTCCAAGCAATGCATTCAATGAAGCAAAGAAGAGTGCTGGGAAAGAGCAACGATTCGATACAGACGAAGATGTTCCAAAAGGGTTGTCTAGACTCATTCAGCATTCCGAGTGGTTATCTCGGGGGTGTAGTGTTCCGTGTCAAAATAATCATGACTATGAAAAGTGGAGTAATGTTCGGAAGAAGAATCGCAAGTCAAAGTATGCACAACATAGCACTTGTCGAAATGACTCTGGGTGGGAGTCAAGAGTGCTTGTTGTGGATGAGGCAGATGTGCAACGACTGTTTGAAAACAATTTCAAGGGCAAGATGCTCCATAGACCATCACCCACAGCATACAATTGGGCATTGCGTCTGGGTGCGAAAAAGTACGAGGCTCAGACATTTGCAGACTTGGAGGACGAAGAGGATATTTGGGATTTCGTTTCGGCGTTATTGGCTCGATCGGATGTTCTTCGCTTCCAGCCGTGGATTGCAAAGGATGTCAAAAAATTCATTCATTTGTCTCAGATTCCAATGCAAGTTAGTTACGATGCATTTCATGTGCGACGAGAGGGGAGCATTCTGGGATATAAGGAGGAAACGGGACTTGATGTAATTCCTTTCCAAGATTATCTCAAATCGTGGGAGAGGCATGATTGTTCCGACATGGCTAGAATAATATATATTGCATCGGATAATCCGGGCCAAATCAAGGAGGAGATATCCAAGTATCCCGCAGGTGAGGCAGGGAATTTCATTTTACCCGGTGTCGATGAATGTCACGGATTGAGATTCTATCTGAGGGAAGACTCGACTTCGACAGAGTTCATGAAGAAGGGGTCTACGTCCGACTGTTCCATACAATATCGACGAACGATTTCTTCGGTGGCAGACTTGATCATTCTATCAAAATCAAGCACGTTTATTGGCGAGTTTGGTTCATCTTTTGCGAGATTGGTTCGTACTTTCCGAGCTTCATTGAATGACTTTCCTGGTAGAGAAGAAGAAGGACCTGTTTTAGTACGTGATACTAGGGTAGTTTGGGGGGAACTTCATCCTGGTCCCCCTGGAATGTAGAATACCATATATGCTTATACTTTTCAAATAATAATCTGTACACTACTTTACTATCCAAGTGTCAGTGTGATGTAATGATTAATGATAATACTTCTGTTTGTGCAATCAATTCAATATTCTCTATTTCTCCCTATTTTGATCAAAAATGTGATTCAATAATTTGCCATCCCTCATGACAACGCAATCATAACTCCTTAGTCTCGAAAAATTCATTGTTTGGACACAATTGCAGCAGATTTTGAATGAGACGTAGCAGAAGGAGTAGGAAGATTTGTCACTTGAAAATTCTCTCCAATTCTGGTGTGATGTGGTGTGAAATTTTTCAACCAGTTTCCGTCCTCTTCTTCATCGCTTTCGTGCCCTCCTTGCTGTTGTTGTTGAGGTTGCTGCTGCTGCTGCTGCTGATTTTGTTGTTGCTGTTGTTGTTGCTGCAGATGTGATTGTTGAGTGACACCACTATTCTCATTCTTTTCTTCCTGATTTGTAGCCGCTGGTGGTTGGCCCGGCTGCTCACTCAAGGCCGCCCTAATTCGAGCAGAGTCTTCTTCGTATGCCGATCGCTGATCTGACAGCAGCTTTTGACGCTTAGCATCCTTGCGATCGTTGTTGTCGTCCACCATTATTGTTTACATGCGTTTCGTCCTTCGTCCTTTGACACGAGTTGAGGCTTCTGATCTCTTCCGATTTTCATTTGCTAGCAACAAATCTGGGATTCCGAAAAGAGATGGGGCGAGGGATGGGGAGCAGCTTTCATACTAATTCCTACGTAGATTTGTCTGACTTTTTGCGCCAATCAACTCTTCTAAAGTCCGCTACCACAATCCTACCAACCTGTACCAACCAAGATGAACAGAGCAGAAGGTGCAGCAACAACGACATCCGACCAGACCGATGTCCCACGGCTGGGTCTGTTGCAATGCCCACATGCCGAGTCTCGTGGATGGGCTCCGTCAGAACCTAATTCAGCGGTGACATCATGTGCTCCATCGGATGAAGATGAAGTGATGCCAACCTCAGACAACAATGCAAGTCTTGATGTTGAGATGGCCAGAGAATTGACCTCTCAGCAACCTCAAACAGCATCGTCTGCAGACACGGAAAGTGGACTATTGAGCAATGTGGCGTCTTCTCCAAAACGTCAACGCCTCAACCCAACAGAAACTGCTCACTCAGCCATCTCTGATGGTGATGGATGCACATATGATAAAAATGCAAACAATGGTCAAACTCAACAAAATGCAGTTGCGTGTAGCGAGATGAAGGCGGGCAATACATCATCAGCTGTAAAAGTAGTGTTAGACTATGATACAAACTCTGCCGACTCACTTCAAGACGACGGAAAGAGGTGTCAAATCCTTACAATAACATTATCTCCTTCTACTGATAACGACAAGAATAACCAGCTATCAAATGCATCAATACTCGTCGGGACAATATCAGGAAAGGCAAAAATAGAAGTATTGCCACAACCAACGGAGTCAAAATCCTCATCGTCAATTTGGCTTGATATTTTTGGCTACAGAATATCATCTTGTAACACAAGCGGAAATGAGAAGAACTCCATCGTCATTGACCGACCTGATTGGATGAATTCAATTCCTTTGACTGTTATTACTGACAACTTTTCATCTGATAGCGCGTTTGTATTGCGCGTGAAGCTGCATTCAATATATGACAAAAATGATACAACTACACCACCAGCATCAAGTGCTGAAAATTACTACAGTGCATATGCGGAGGAAACCTACAACATCAAAGCTTTGCCATCAAATTACATCTATCCTGGCAATTCTACTCTGGGTGGGTCAGGTGTCACTACCATTTTAGAGCAATGGGAAACAACACTGAATGCTATCGCAGAGGATGCAATCAATAATGAAAGTGATACCACATCATTGCAAAATAGAAAAGTGTTGATTTGTGGAGCAAAAGGGTGTGGAAAGTCAACTATGCTGAGATACGGAACAAATCGCATGCTATCGGAGCAGATGAAATTAGAATCAGATTCTGCAGCTGTGGCAGTTTTGGATTTAGACTGCGGTCAGCCGGAACTGAGTGTTCCTGGCCTCATTACGTTGAGTCTTGTGTCGAAGCCTCTATTGTCAGATCCACCTATGCACATGGTGTGTAGTGGAGAAACGGATGGTAATGACAACAATACTGTTGGTAGTCAAGAATCTGCATTCTTTTTCGGGGATATAACATCAAAGGCAGATCCAGACAAGTATATTGAAATGACAAATCTTCTCTTGCAAAGATACAACCTCTTGAATACAGAACGAATAGAAAATGGAAAAGGACATCTTCCACTACTGATAAATACTGATGGTTGGGTGAAGGGATTTGGATATGAAATACTGTGCGCCATCATCGAAGCTGCTAATCCTGGCAACATCATTCAGATGCTAGGATCTACCAAAACGAAGTCATTTGACTTGCCATCGCAAAATACTGGTGCAGATACGGCCCAAAACAGAGTCGTTCATGCAGTACAGTCGTTTGATGAAAGCATGATTGCAGTACCGAATGATGATAGCCGGTCTTATCGATCAATGGATAGCAGTAACTCCACTGGACCACTACAAGCAACTGCTTCGGATCACCGCAAACATAGGTTCTGCACATACTTCATGGGAGGATACAATGAGATGATCAAGAAAAGGATAAGGTTTGGAAATCCAAATGAAGCAATCGCTTTTCACCGAGAGAAAGGAATCGTTGATGCATCAAACATTCTTGGTCTGACAATGGCATCGATGCCACCCTACGCAGTTCCGTTTCAATCTGTATCACTTTATTCACCTCCTGGGTTTGTTGACGGCATAGCAGAGGTTGAGCCCGCATGTGGCACTCAAGGCGACTTTGCAAGCGACGATGCACTGGACGCTCTCAATGGTTCGATTGTCGGGTTGTGTTGTCAAGGAGATGGCAAAGCTTTGTCTGCTCAGTCGCGGAACCATTCGGGTGTGCCCAATCTTCATTGTGTCGGACTTGGAATCATACGCAGCATTGATCGAGAACGCAGACTCTTCTTTGTTTTGACGCCAGTTCATCCTTCAATACTTTCAAGTGTAACAGTGTTTGTTGGGGGGAGTATTGGCCTGCCGCTGGAGCTCGTCTTCCGAGGAACTAATGCAGACTCGTTTCCATTCATCTCTGAACATTCTCTGGCAACACCCAGCCTGGGAGGAGATGTAATGAAAAGTAGAAATCACGGTGGGCGTAAAAAAAGCTAAATTATTATTGAGTTATTTGCTTCGTTCTGCTTTCAGAATTGTATCCTGGTCCTCCATTGCATCATTGCGGCCGACAACTGCGAAGTCTTCTACTACTTAACTCTCACGTTGTCCCAGCATGCTTGTTTAGCGCGTGCACGCAAATGCGTGCAAAGATCCAGCATCCAGCAGGTTCAACAAGAAAACATCCACCTCTCCTCCAAAAACATCCCCGCACTAACTATGTCGAAGAAGATGTACCATCGATATACATTTAGTGCTCGATCGGATAGTTTCTATGATACTTGCTGGAAAACAAACTGCAATCAAATAACAATATCACGATGAAGAACTATGCGTTACTACTTATTGTGTTGGTCTTGAATATCAGCAATCCCTTGTGTAGTTCACCGACTTGCTTTGTCAGTGCCAAAGAAGATTTTGTTGATCAGAATAGCGTTGTTGTGGAGTACAATAAACGTGGAATAGGACGCATGCTTGACTGGGGATTAGCAAAGGTGGAAAGTGTCTTCGACCGGCAGCTGATGAATGAATTGTTCTCTGCTTTCCTTGTCAAATGTGACCACATGTTTACTTTGATGATTAATTCCTTCGCGGATATGTCCATGTCGTACAGCGCTCTGCAAGAGAGAGAGGTAGATCGTTTGGCAGAATTTGATTTGGAGTTTAGTGATCTTGTGAAGCTTCGACAAAAGATCGATAGACGTTGCCTGCTGGCTTCAAATGAAGAGGAAAGGACTTTGTGCGTGGAGAAGGGTATCGATATTAAGAACAAGTTACAGGCGTTGCGTACTCAGCGTTCAAAATCATCCAATGCAATTGAGAGGTATGAGGGTTGGGTGAAATGGTGTGCTTCGTACAAGAATTGGTTCTGTTAAGGCATCAGAAGCGTTCAGCAATCGTTGCGCCCTCAGCTATGTGTTCTTTGTGTATGTGCTCGTGTACCAATCAAGATCGTATTTATTTTAAGTAATTGTTTCAACCTCTATTTTTACCGACAAAAAGTATGCACAATGTGATAGACAGGTTTATTTATTCTCCATCCTCAGTCATCACTATTTCTTGGGACAAAAGGACGACCCAATGAAGGCCGGGTGTCGGGCCTCTTTTCTTCAAGAGTTGACGAATCTCCACCATTCTTCTTCTCTTCATCGTCATCATCAGTCGGGTCAACTCCAGATTGCGCCATTGACTGGAGTATCTTCGCTTTGGCACGTTGCAACGAAGCCGCGTCATCGTCCAATTGGTGGACTTTTTGGAGAGCATCTTGGAGTGGGTCATTGCCGACCTTTTTAAGGGCGTCCTGCAATGGATCGTTGCCATAGCCGGCAAATGTTGTTTCATTTTCAGGAGAGGGGGTAGAAGGTTTCGACGCTTTCGTTGCAGCGGCGACCGCGGCTGTCGCTGGTGGTGCTACTGCGCCTCCTCCTGCTATTGCTGTTGCCGCATCAGCAACGTCATATGCTGCTACCGCAGCTGATACTGCTCCTCCTTCTGCTATTGTTGTTGCCGCATCAGCAACATCATCTTTCGCCTTGGGTTGTGAAGATTGAGATGGTGCTGTTTGCATTAGATCTGCTTGGGCGACTTGAGGTGCTGCCATTGCAAATTGACCAGGATTCGCCCCACCGTTGTTTAGTTGGAGCATAACTGATGAGATTTTATCCTTGACCCCAAAGTTGCCACCAAAGTTACCGCCCATACCTCCAGTGGGAGCATTTCCATTTTGTAGACCAGATGCACTAAATCCCAATTGCTTTCTGACTCCAGGAGCCAATAATACATCGTCATAAGCACGTTTTGCAATGTGAGTGGTGAAATTGGCAGAAGGTAACACTGACGGCAACATTGCGGATGGTATCATTGAAGGTAATTGAGATGCCGCAGCAAGCATAGGGTTAATACCCGATTGAGAATTCATTGCGCCATAAAGATGATTATAACCACCATTGGCTATTCCTGGTCCATTCGCTCCCTTCACAGCTTGATGTAATTGCTGCTGTTTTTGTAATGATTGTTGTTGCTGCTTTAATTGATGGAGTGTCTCCGCAGATAACATAGTATTTACACCCGCTGATGCATTCATAGCTCCAAGTAAACGTTGATAATCTGAACCAGCTCCTGGCATCATCCTACCACCAGCAGGATTGATATTGACAAGCTGATGCTGTTGATGTATTTGTTGCAGTTGCGGGTGTGTCAATACCGTTGATTGCATAGTTGATTGCTGTTGTGAGGACGCCACCTTCAGTGCCTTGAACAAATTCTGACTTGAAACATCCGCTGTAGCAGCCTGGTGCAACATCCCCATCCGTTCCGCAGGTAGCGGGGGGAGGGGACCCTGATTCTGACTCGGTTCCAACTGCGGCATCATGGGGTATTCTGTATAAAAATCAGGTTCTGAATCTGGGTTCGGTGTTAGTTTCATCCCCGTCCCCTTTATTTTTTGACGCTTCATCCTCATGGCCAAATGTGGTCTGCCCCGTAAGAATATTTCATGATAATACGCCCCCATATCCTTCCCCCGTGTGATGCGTTTAAACCCCCATAAATTCAATTGACGAGTAAACGATAGATATTTGGACTGCTTAAAAAATCGAGGAAGGACCTGTGACGCAAACGTTTTCGGTTGCTTTACCAAAAATGCCCTTCCATGGGGCATCCATTCAATAATCTCTGCAAGATCAGTTCGATTCAATACCTCCATTAACTTCCCGGGGAACGGCTGCGTAACTCCCCCCGCATTCTTCCTCATGGGACCGTAGGTGCAGGACATCCCTTTTAGTTTCTCGCGTACCTCAGATTCCTTTTCGGAGCTTGGTTCGGGCAGTTGTGGAGATTCTTCCTCGAGGAGCTTGACATCGACTTCTTTGCTGATTATGGCGTAATCTGTGTAGGTGTGATCGACCATTTGATTGGGTTTTTTGATGGCTGGCAACACGGGCATGCTGGGCATGCTGGGAACCTTTACGTCATCGACATCATCGCCTGGTGACGACATGATTGAGCGGTTATTATTCTAGCCACACTACGTATTACTTTCTAAAGCCGCCTTACTATGGTATAGCGTGCAAAACTTTCCATATCATTCCTTTAGCTAGGTTGTAGGCATTCCTCCGGGCTAACGTCGCTTGGTAATAAGTACTGCAGGAAAGCACAACGTGGGAACCACAACGTTTTTCGCTTTTGCCACCGCCTCCACCGCGGTCTTCGCTATCATTGGATGTTTTTTGATGTTTTTTGAAGAAAGAGAAGATAGCGGTACTCGATGTCCTGTCAGTGCTCGATGTCTGAATCTGATTCGCCTTCTTCTCGTGCTTCGCAAAAAACGATAAGAGCGAAGGGCAAGATGTTCTTATTGGTAAGAAAAGAAGTGTGACTTCCGAGAATCCGCTACTATATGTGGGTGGAACCGTTATTGAACCTGCTCTGTGGAGGACGGGTGACATCCGTAGAACTTCTACGTAGGAATTCTCACATAACCCTAGTACCTTTTTTGACCGCCGGAGACCTTTTTGAATGGCACCCGGGTGCCAAACATGAAATGCCGCCCGCCGATCACGATTTTGCTTTGGTATTGTACTCGGGTGCCATTTCTCCGGGCAACGCACACGATGATCGTGCTGGAAGTTTGAACATATATACCGGTAACATACCGGTACATCCTTACCTAGCTGGTAATCTAATACTCCACCCTGGTACCAAATCCCGCCGCCGGAGGCTTTGAAAAAAAGTACCCAGGTGCGATATTTCCGGTCACAACTAGCGCTTGTTAGTGACCGCCTGCCGGAGCGAAATCTGAAAAAAGCACCCGGGTGCCATGCCCTCCGGGCAACTGATGTCACCCGTCCTCTCTCGTGGACGGGAGCAAGAACAACTACTCCTCCATCATAAGTAGCTCTCTGCAATAATCTCCAGCTCAAGAGAGGGAGAGGCAGAGAGCTGGTGTTGCAATGATGTTGTCTGTGCGGTAAACAAGCTACTCTTTGTTAATATATTATTCTTTGCTTATCTTGCCAGTGGTGTAACTTTTTTCAGTGATGGCCAGGAATTGAATCTGAATTCTCTCTGAAGAAAAATATAGGAGTACCACAGTGGATATCCATGACAGCATCATCATCAGCAGAAAACTCAATAATCGAAAAAATGGGCAAAATTATTAGGCACAACACCAGTAGAATCTGACTCAGGCCTTTCTAACTCTGACTTACTCTCTTAAATACATTTCAAAAGAGGACTGATCCAGATCAGATGCTGTTTTTTTATCAGAGAAGTATACACAGATCTTCGTCGAGATGCATTGATCTTGCCTTCTTCTCTTCGAGTATTGAAGATGACGAGTGATGAATTTGCTTGTGGAGCAACTGGTAAGATAGGTGGCGTAAACTTTCGAGCACGAGACTACATTAGTATCACTTCTCTGCCAAATTGCGGTTTGATGGGGTTTTGGAATGTTGAAGCTTGTCATGTTCACAATCGCTATTATTTGATGCTTTGGCAATGACAACGAGCTGTTGGGGGGACACTTTTTTATTGAGCGTCTCCTGTTTCTTGGGTTGGTTCGTGAACTTCCAACTTACGTCGCCCGGGGCCAGGGGATACCCATGAAACCTGTGATGCTGCATCATCATCTTACTTTGCATCAATAATTTATGTTGCAGTACATGAGGTTGCATCTCGTTTTGATTCTGCATCGGTGCTTCGGATGATATGTGCGTGTGAGGGGTCGTAGTTTGGTCAGTGCCCAGCATTATGTCAGAACAAGCTTCGATCATTGACACTCCTCCAGGTACTAATACTGAGTGTGATCGCTCATAATAGGAACCATCTTCCAACTTCCAACCCGTCAAGGGTGATGTGTCTTGTCCTTTATCTTCAATGATGTCATGCTGTTGAGGTTGAGTGGTTTTGTCTTTGATTTTGAAGCTATGATTGCGATCACTACCGGTTGTCCCGGTCACGGTTGAGCTATTACAACCATAACGATCATAATGAGATGAGGATACAGCATGATCACTCGTAACAGTATCAAACGAGTATGAGTGCTGCTCCTTTGTGTTCGTGGGAAGTCTATTGAGTTCTGCTCTTTGCATCAACTGAAGTTCTTCCACCTTTCCACGCTTGAAATATTGGTGGCAGTATGTTTCTCCCTTTCCCTCGCTGTTGCCCATTCCTCTCTTGGTCTTGTTGCTGGTATCAATGTCGAGACCGTGTTTAAAACCCCATAGGTTCAGCTGATTAGTCTGATGAAGATAAGGCGAGGAGCAGAGGCGATAACGGTGTTAGAAAGTTCAGCAAAACGATAGAGATTAGAGATTAATAAGAATTCTACCTAATTCTACCCTCATACGAACTTCAAACTTACAAATGATTTCCAGTTATTGAACTCGTTACGATCGAGGAATTTAGGAATGATGAGTTCCAGTGCCAAATCCCTATCATGAACTACAAACTCATTTCCCGACGGAGACCAAGTGAGTGTGGAACTGAATTCGGAATTGGAGGCCCACTCGATGGCCTCGTAAAGGAGGAATGGGAAAGTCTGCTTGGCGTGCTTCGTCTCAGCGGCCGTTTTGGCATGTCTGTTGTTGTTCTCGGCTAGATTCATGTTCATGCGGTGATTGTTGTGGTGGTAAGTATGTTGTAATCAGGTTTATGTGCCCTGGTTGTAATTGACTTCGTTGGATGAACTTGAAGTTTAAGATCAGATGTAAGAATCGCTTACTTAGCCGTTCTCTGCGTGCGAACAACTAACGACGAACGACGATGATGCAGTCCACCGTCTTTTTTAGTCTTGTCAGGCCAAGGGTCAGGCGTACCAGCTAAATGAGAGTGCATTCGAATTTTACTTTCTCTCGATGGAGTAAAATGAAATGTGTTTGGAGGGCACACCCGTTGGCCCCGCTACATCTCCTTCAGGTTCCTACCTCCTCCATTCATCTTCTATCTAAGAAATGCGTGTGTGTGGCTCACAGTCTAGCTTGTACCATTTCCGATTTTGGTGCTTGTGCTTTGCTACGATCGTGCTTCTGGCCAAGATAGAAAGGTTCAGCAGTGATATTATAAGTAGAGCGCTAAAAAGCAGGTGCACGCAGTATATGAATTGCTTGACCTACCCTTTTCATGTCACCTCCTGATCAGGCAGCAGTCTCCTCAAATGCTGATGCATGTGTCGAATTATTTCGTGTCACTTTACTGTCATTGGAAGGCATTGAACTATCGGAAGAAACCCTATGTCCCAATCATGGAAGTCGTTCTACTTGCAGTAAGAAGTCAGCAGCAGTGTCCAATCATTGGAGGATAACTGCTTGGGCAGGCTTTCGTTCGTCATTTCCGTCCGGTTGTTTGTCTGTGCCTACATCGCATTATTCGACAATGTTTCAAAGGGAGGGGAATTTATTGGCTGTGGAATCAAAACAGATCGAATTGGACAGCCCTGCTTCTTCTCTTGGAGAATCAGGTCCTATTGGCAGGGTTCATTGGAAGGATAATATGCAATATGATGAGCGGCAACCGAGTAATGACGGGGGAGGGGAGCATTTAACAGGAAAGCCACAACATCATTTACAAGTCACATTACCTCCACCACCTACACGTTCAGAACCAACACCTGCCTGCGATGACTTGATGTTACCAGATATCATCGAAATACACGTTTGTATTGCATGCAACTGGATCAATCCTCAGTTCGAAGATTCCGCTGATGATTTCACGTGTAGATCATGTCGAAAAAAAGGTCGAGACACATCATGTACAAAAGAAGAACATTTTTCACACGGAATTGCACATATAAAAATACCCTCGCGTGAACAATCTACTGTAAATAATTTGGATTTATCAGGATTTAGCCGTCCTGGAGGGAAAGTTGTAATGTTGCCAATACGAACAAAGCTACCGACAGGTGATAATGAAACCGGCAAAATATTGGCGAAGTTTGTAAATAATGCTATACTTTCAATGCGGGTGGAAAAGTCAACAGTCCCATTAGAACAATTCAACAATTGCAAAGAAGCACAACGGCATTA
This sequence comes from Skeletonema tropicum, assembly GCA_037178625.1. Classification (NCBI taxonomy): domain Eukaryota; phylum Bacillariophyta; class Thalassiosirophyceae; order Thalassiosirales; family Thalassiosiraceae; genus Skeletonema; species Skeletonema tropicum. The sequence continues at coordinate 261,589 of CM074127.1, read as the reverse complement.
CATAAAAAGTGATTGGAATGGTGAAAGCTGTGCTCCTGCATCCTTAAATTCTTTTGAAAGTAAAGGAAAAGGAAATCACATCGTTCGGGCTGGACAAATATTAAATGATATTCGGCAAACATTGAACTCTCAAATGTCAAATCTGAGAAAAAGTGACGAAGACCAGCTAGCCTCCCATGATTTGTCACAATCCAAGTCACCCACACCAAAGAATTCATTTTCACGACTTTTCAAATTGACCTGTGGTGAACTTGGCGATGTCCTGCAGGGCGATGAAATGGGAATGTACGACCAAAGCAACACGATGGATTCTTCGCTTGCCACTGCTGATGTTGTGTGAACTTGATGTGCTGATAAGATCATATTGATATGATTGAAAGACGCAATGCTTATAGTACTCACGTTAGGAGAACATTTTCGATTTGCATACCTTAGAATAGCACAACAATGCAGAAGAATGCAGATTAGGTATCTGCTCGATGACAAACACTAAAAAAATAAGTGAGGATTATCCGATGCGGTGCTTGCCCCCAGAATAAACCTTACACTTCCATTTCTCTGAGGTTGTGTACAGAGCAGCAGGGAAATTGAGCCGGTTTCGACTCTCTCTCTCTCTCTCTAAAGCACGAGCGGATAGAATGAGAGATGCCCACCTCGACAGCTTACTATCCATCACTACTACTTGAACGTGTCTAATTACTAATTACTGATTGATATCTATACCTGAGTATGCCTGCTAAATAAAATATCAGTTTTCAATTTTCTTTGTTCTGAGAACGAGAGAGCTTACTGGAGTGGTGTGCGGTATTTTTTCTCTATCTAATATAGCTGTCTTATCTCCTTGACTCCATTGAGTAGATTCCTACGTATCTCGTGTACAAGATGTCATCCGGCATTTCAATTTCGCGAAAAAATACATTTCAAAATTTTCCCGCGTCTTTTGTTCCAACACTTCCAAGCACAAAAAACACATAATTCAACATCATGGGGAAATGAACCAAAATACCATGATGCCGGCATAGTGGGAAAAATCGTATCTCCTCAACTCTCCAGAAACTTAGTTGGCGCTAGGCCCATCTGAGCAGCTGAGATCACGGAGAAACTTTTGATCTACCTGGCCCACTAAGTTACAATAGTCTCGCCCCAAACCTCCAAACCAAAATTAAGCCTACGAAATCTTGAAAAACAACCTCTGCCGTCCTCCAATTCCTCTCAATATGAATGGTACAATCGGTCTCTCTCCATCAATCCTCGCTGTCGCTTATACATATAGACATTAGGTGTTGGTGTGGCACATTGCTAGTGACTTCATACGGCCATAGCACTCCGTCGGGCACCAATATTGCTGCTACACATCACATCATCGATTACAAACAAATGTCACCCATTTCATTGTTCTATTCCGACCTCTAATCATGGCGATACAACTAAACACGACACAAGAGCTATCAATAATATGTAAGGATCGCTTTGTATCGTGAAGTTGACAATAGAGATCCGATTTCACTCCCTACACTATCATCGGCGAACTCACTTTACATCACAAGACAAACACATTATGGCCATTTTTTACAGAACAACTCCGATGGTAACGTCATTCAAATCAACCTTACCTCCAGACAACAACGGCACAACAACTATTGTAGGTTATTGATGATGTAGGGTCATAGTTGAGTGACTTGAAGTTCGATTGGGTGGAATAAGTGCACATATTGTCTCCGAAGAAGGCTGTTGTTATGACGCTACATTGCGTCTGAATAGATCGGAGTAGGATCTTCAACGACTTTTTAAGGCTCTTAGATTTCGATGAATTAATGTTCGAAGGATAAAGCTGCATATTGTCACTGCTGACATCGTTGGAATGCACAAAGAGTATTCTCTCTTATGAGATAGTTGTTTATCTGCATGCATTTATGTCGAATAACACGGATCTGTGGGCCTCATAAATTATTATCATGCAACAATAAGATATATCCATCATTTATATGCGTCTAAAGTTCATTATTTTAACAGTGTTTCTTGTCGATAGTGCTGAAATATTTGTTACAACACCATCGTTCATTGCTCCTGAGGAGTTGAGGATACACATTCATGTGCACTAATTGGCTTGCATTTTACATCATATGTAAAAAGCGGTACATGCCAAGCTGCTCCATACTTTCATAAATATCTATATAGGCATCACGAGCATTATATCTTTAATATAACAGCACAATGCTTAGTAAAGTACGCTGCTTGGGCGGAAATCCCATCGTGGTGATGTGCTCCAAGATCGATGGCGCCACTTTGGTACCGCTTCTTGGACGATTCCTACGTACATAAAAAAATCCACTTGATGGAGTGAAGGAGGCAAGACAGCTATAGGCTGAGATTCCTATATCTTGTCCTCCACCAACAACCCCACGTCACAATATGTACACGGCATCATCTTTGCACAGCCGGCGGGCGGGCTGGAAACGCTTCTGGCTCCTTCAATGACGAAGACAAGCAGCAAACTTAGAGCAAACTTTCTTGGTGGTGGATTTGATGAAGTCATTTAGTAATACTGAACATGGACTTGGAATGCATTAACAAGCCTTTGAAGGACAGGGAAGAGTGGGATACCCCGTGTCTTTGTCTAGATCTTCATGAGCAGCCTGGTAGAGAAGATTCTCAATGGTTGCCAACGCAACATGATCTCACAACATTCTTCCCTCCTGAGGTCTCGGCATATTATAATGTAGGGGGTGGTAGAAAGGTAAGATAAAAAAGTAGCGCAAATACTCCTTCGACGTCTCACCTTATTCTGGTAACCATTCTAACTCATTCTCCTACTCATTCACCTTGTTGCAGGAAGACAAACGGCTATGGTTTGGTCGCAACTACAAAGACAGTGAATCAATTGTCACTATGATCAATAAGTAATGTATGAAAGGAGGATATGATATCATGAACAGGGACACCAAAGCAGGAAAAACCCACACCTTGATAAGATTGCAGTGCCAATGTGGCAGAAGAGCCCAAAAATCAGTGGCCACCAAAAGAACAACCACAAGCACGAAGGTGCAAGATAAGGACCAGCCCACATGTAAAATGTACTTCAACATCTTTTATGATCATGACGGACCTTATGCCAGGCAATACTACATCCGCCAGAATGGGGGCCACTGTTTTCATCATTCAGGACATGCACCTGTACAGATGGAGTTGAAAAGAGTAGAGAAACGTCATGTTCAAAAACAAACCATTGATGATATTGAGAACCTACTCAAAAGCAATGTAGACCCCAGTACTATTCAAGAGTTTGCAGAATTCAAAACTGGCCAGAAATTGAAGGAAGGGACAATAAGAAAGCTTCGTGAATCTGTTCTTATGGGTGAATTTCAAACGAATAAGGAAACAAAAGAGACAACAGCTCAGACTCTGATCCGTTGGCTTAACGAACACCCTCATTATCATTATGTTGCTTAATATGGTTCACTTGAAGAAGCAACACAGACAGTGAAGGTACGGAAAGAGACGAGTAAGGGGAAGAGGAAGAAACGTGTTAAGGCATCAAGGGTGGATGGTGCTGTCAATCAGAAGATGGAATGCAATGGTGAGATTGGTGCTGTATCACCCATTACACATGGTGAGCACACGACATTGTGTGATGCCACAGCATTGCTCAAAGATAAACAGTCAATCGAGGTGGACAGTTGTGGTAAAGTGGCGTAGTGACACTGAACATTCCAATCATCAATGCATTCGTGCCATCACAACAGAGATGGGTAGTATATTATCATTTCCAACCCTTGAGACGAAGAAGGAGGCGCCACGACACAAACCTTTTTACTCTCCATCTAAAAGGAAATAGATGTGTCTCTACCGAAGTAGCTATTGAAAAGTTTGTATATACTAATTCTTCTCATCATAGAATTCTTGCCAAATGTCACTTGTAGCTTGCTGTAACCAATCTTTGCATGTCTGTTCATCTGGTGCATTATGTTCCAGCACTGATAATCAGCGGAAGGTATGATATGCCTGCAGCATATGCGAAGTTGCATTGTGCACAAAGATTAATCCACCTAGTTCGTCCTCGTGTTGGGACGCTTGGCACTCAGAGCTCAGAGGCACCAGGACATCTTCACATGAACATAAGTGACTACAGCTTGGAGGAAACGCTCTAGTGTGGAGATTTCAGAGAAGGAGATGGAGCAGGAGATGGAAGATGGAGAAGATAGTAATCATGATGGAAGATGGAGAAGGTAGTAATCATGAAGGAGGTATTGCTAGAATGTTGGATACAAGTGCTGGAGCTGGAGCGGGAGATTATAGACACCTAGTCTGAGGAATAAGTTAAATAATGTATGGAAGCAGCTGATATATGTTGTTGTTGTATTCTTTCTTAATTTTAATTTTGTGCTCCTGGAGAGTCAACAACCTCTACCCCTAAACATCAATTGGATTGTATTTTGCGCTCTCCATTTTGTTTTTGATCTCGTTCCAGAATTATTGCTATTGCGCAGAGACAGCAGCTCGCTGCCACACATCATTAGATGTTGACTTGTTGTTAGATGTCATTGTTGGTTTGTGTTATTCCACCATGGTGGTGATGTCGGTGATGAGAACTCCGATTGGAGGCAGTCCAAATGAAGATGACATGGAAGATGATGCAGAGGAGGCCGACAATAATAATGATGATTTAGATGCCATGGAGTGCGGTGTGTTGCAGTGGAGGACAAAGCTGGGTTGTGGCAGAAGAGGCGAGGGCAGTGGTGTTGGTGGCGACAGAGTAGGAAAGGACGATGTTTTTGAGTCTAGTAGGCAAGATGATCAGGGAGCTGGGGTGAACGGTTCCCGTGGGTGAACATTTGTCGTGCAGCGTCCCTGGCTCTCTCGCACACAGTGACATCTGTCGGAACTCTTGCCATCACAAAGCCTTGCCCAGCTCAACTGCATGCCAACAGCATTGGATGGTGGCAGTCTGTAGTGCCTACGCTGTGGACAAGATTCAACGATTCATAGACACACAAGATCCAGCCGATTGCTGACGGTTGAATTTTCAACGGAAAAATAGGGCTGGGGTATACTTGAAAGAAAGAGAGAAAGAGAAGACAGAGCGGCATTCACATTCTTCAGATTTCTAGAAGGGAAAGGCCTTTCATCAGTAAAAGTCACAGTGATGTAAAAGACAGTTTCTGCTTTCCCAACTTCAAGTGGATGGCTGAGGATCAGCTCCCGAAAAAGAGACCTAGATTGTGATGTAGACACCAACAACCAAAGTGACGAATTTAACAAAAAGTATAGGAAGAAAAGTAGGAGTATATGTTATTGGCTGGCGATCTGTAGTGTTACCCTATCCAATAAATCGCCAATTGTTAGTTCTCTTCTGCCATGGGGGTAACCTACCCTGTAAAGGTGCTTAAAATGCTGCTCTCGGTGAGCTGAGTTTGAATCCGTGTTGTATCTAATTTTTTATAAAATTTTTTTGTTAGGCCAACTTCTAGCTTGACTTTAGGGTTATCCCCAAAAAGGGTCCCCTCGTCCAGTTTCCTTGGGTCTTTGGCTCCTTATCACACATTCATTCACCATGATTCCAAAACTACCTCTGGTACAGAGCAGATTTGAACTCAGCTCACCGAGAGGATTTCAAAACTGTGCTCACTTTTATCAGACCACCAATATTCGAAGAGAACTAACCTGCTGGATAGGCTAACACTACAGATCGCCGGCTGTACTTAATAATAACAGAAGTCAACTAAGTCATACTTAGTTTAATGTGCTGTAGCTGTCGGTCGGCCCAAGTGGAACTCATCATGCCATTCACAAAATCGTATGTTCGCTTCTTCTATCATAATCCATCTAGGCAGTATTCGTGTTTCATCCAATTGTCACATAGAATGATGGGGTACTCTAAAGCCGGCTCATTGCTACATGGTGGTGACAACGTTTGAAACGATATGGTGCTCATATGTAGCCCTGCCAGCTAATTGGATCAAGTTTTCAAGTCAGCACAAGGACCTTGCCTATCTCGGCAAAAACAGATGACCTAAAAAACATGTACTGCATCGACACCGAGTATAATGGGCCACTAGAAGCGGCTCATGCACATATTAACGACGATAGGTTCGATTTGATAGAATGTGGTGCTGCCGACCAGCACAATCGAGATCGTGACCTCTCAGATCAGCTACCATACGAGGTTGTAGCATCGCTTCTGAGGGCGCAATCCGTCTGGGCAGTACCAATGTGCTTGTATAGTATCGCCGCCAGGTATTGGGCCACTAGAAGCGGCTCATGTTAGGGGGTGTTTTCATAAAAAGGGATAGAAAAAGGTTAAAAGTTAGTACTTATTCCTACGTACATTTTATTACCGGAGATGTTTCGAAGGTGTACAGACAGACCGAAACTCCATTTCATTCGACAAAGTTGTCGATGGCTAGCTCATCGGGATTAATCCTGCTGGTGTTGTGGTCAAGAAGCATTGAATTATACTAGCGTTTCAAAAGAAAACCAGACCGTAGTGACATCCCAAATACACTGTGGGATGTCACTGCGGTGGCCGATTTTCGAAAATTCCCCGAACGGACGAGAAATTTTAGACCAGAACAACCATCACCATGATGAAAATTGTGCTGCCCGGAATGATCGTCCTCTAGCACCAATACGACCGCCACCGCTCCCTTGTTAAACTGATCGGATCCCCTCTATAGGTTGCTTACAACGGTGCTGTCCGTTGCTGGATTCAGAATCGCCCCAGAACTCAATAAATAACACTCCAGGCACGTGTCGAGATCGGTCGGTCGGCACCACATTTCGGGAGAAGAATACAATTATTGGAACATAAGTTATGCGCAAAGCAATCAACTTCACATCATCCACCTCCTTTAGGCTATATACGTCGGTTGTTCTGCGGTTTGTGGATGATATTGCATAGAGCGGACATGATATTGGAGTATCTTTCACGAATTTATTCCACAAAGAATTGCCCAAAACGTGCATTATGCGACAATCTAGTGAAGAGGGGCGTATAATACCCAAATGAGCCGCATCTACTGATAGTATTGGCTATGGTGGGTGTCTGGTTCAGTTGGTAATGGACGAAATTGATGATTACCATGGCATCAGCTCTTTATACATTACGGGCGCAATCATAAAAATCCATCAATTTTCGTGCGGCATTTTTCGTTTCTCAGGCACGAACTACATCCATCGGATCTCAATGCCCAAAACAGCTTTGTATATACCATGGCTAGAGGAGGATGTCTTTACATTGTTGTTCTATCAGAATGGGAGGAGATATACGCAATCCTACCCTCTCCACTAGCGCAGATGAGAACTTAACGCATGCTGACAGATCCGTGAACTTTGGGATTGTTACGGATAACTCAACCTCATTCCACCACATGACATCCTTCTATAGGTTATATGAAGTGATGTGAAGCAGTTTCTTATGGTGTGTAGTCGATGATGTAAGAGACATAGCCCCATAACACAAAAATTCGATTATTTTGGAGAGCTAAATTTGACACCTAAATTTGCAAATATTAAAAGGGACAATCAATACGTGTGACATAGATCCGCGCAAACAATGCCTATATATATACGTCGAGAGTAGTTGCCGTTCTATTCGTTATTGATAATCATCCCGTCATGCTATTGCAGAATATACGAGCGAAAATTCATGAGAGTCGATTCGGATGTCATGCTTCGCTCACGGAATATATCACTGCTATGAAGACCAGAACGGGCACTCCAGCCTTTGCGAATCCCCCTTATATATCAATAGAAAGAGGTTGTGTGCTGAATTGGGTGTATTACGTCTCAAGGGGGATGATATGCTCCATCTTCATGGTGATGACATGATATTGTGGCCACTTGCCAGCTCATTATACATGATTACAGTGCAGGAACACGAATGAATAGCCCAAAATTTTATCAAATATCATTGCATATACATTGGTACATGAGTTCCGCATATACTTTACATCATGAGATGAGTATTATCTGTGGTAAGCGACGATATAGGGGCAAAGATACCATGGTTAGAGCCATTTTTGGTTAAAAGAGATCTGATGATGGATGACGCCATTATTTTCATAACCGGTTGGTATCCTCCTACAATAGCCATATATAATTCCAACATAGGATGTGTAGTCCAATGACAGATGAGTGATTTTCTTGTAATTGAATCTATTGATATTTCGACCATGGTGGTGCTATGAACATAATTCTTCCTATAAATCACTTCTAATACCCTTAGGTATGCATATAATCACTTGGTCGATGTTTTTTGGTAGCATAAAAAATTCAGAAAGTTATGAAAACACCCCCTACTCATGTCCATACTGACGACGATAGATACGATTTGGTTCAGAGTGGTATTGCTGGCCAGCCCCCATTGGACCTCTCAGATCAGCTACCATACGAGGTTGTAGCATCGCTTCTGAGCGAGCAATCCGTCTGGGCAGTACCAATGAGCTTGTATAGTATCGCCGCCAGGTATAATGGGCCACTAGAGCGGCTCATGTCCATACTGACGACGATAGATACGATTTGGTTCCGAGTGGTATTGGCGGCCAGCCCCCCACTGGACCTCTCAGATCAGCTACCATACGAGGTTGTAGCATCGCTTCTGAGGGCGCAATCCGTCTGGGCAGTACCAATGTGCTTGTATAGTATCGCAGGCAGGTATAATGGGCCACTAGAAGCGGATCTTGTCCATACTGACGACGATAGATACGATTTGGTTCAGAGTGGTATTGCCGGCCAGCCCCTCACTGGACCTCTCAGATCAGCTACCATACGAGGTTGTAGCATCGCTTCTGAGGGCGCAATCCGTCTGGGCAGTACCAATGTGCTTGTATAGTGTCGCCGCCGGGTATAATGGGCCACTAGAAGCGGCTCATGTCCATACTGACGACGATAGATACGATTTGGTTCCGAGTGGTATTGCCGGCCAGCCCCTCACTGGACCTCTCAGATCAGCTATCATACGAGGTTGTAGCATCGCTTCTGAGGGCGCAATCCGTCTGGGCAGTACCATTGTGCTTGTATAGTATCGCCACCGGGTATAATGGGCCACTAGAAGTGGCTCTTGTCCATACTGACGACGATAGATAAGATTTGGTTCCGAGTGGTATTGCTGGCCAGCCCCCGCTGGACCTCTCAGATCAGCTACCATACGAGGTTGTAGCATCGCTTCTGAGCGAGCAATCCGGAAGTGGCTCTTGTCCATACTGACGACGATAGATACGATTTGGTTCCGAGTGGTATTGCTGGCCAGCCCCCACTGGACCTCTCAGATCAGCTACCATACGAGGTTGTAGCATCGCTTCTGAGCGAGCAATCCGTCTGGGCAGTACCAATGAGCTTGTATAGTATCGCCGCCGGGTATAATGGGCCACTAGAGCGGCTCATGTCCATACTGACGACGATAGATACGATTTGGTTCCGAGTGGTATTGGCGGCCAGCCCCCCACTGGACCTCTCAGATCAGCTACCATACGAGGTTGTAGCATCGCTTCTGAGGGCGCAATCCGTCTGGGCAGTACCATTGTGCTTGCATAGTGTCGCCGCCGGGTATAATGGGCCACTAGAAGCGGCTCATGTCCATACTGACGACGATAGATACGATTTGGTTCAGAGTGGTATTGCCGGCCAGCCCCCATTGGACCTCTCAGATCAGCTACCATACGAGGTTGTAGCATCGCTTCTGAGCGAGCAATCCGTCTGGGCAGTACCAATGAGCTTGTATAGTATCGCCGCCAGGTATAATGGGCCACTAGAGCGGCTCATGTCCATACTGACGACGATAGATACGATTTGGTTCCGAGTGGTATTGGCGGCCAGCCCCCCACTGGACCTCTCAGATCAGCTACCATACGAGGTTGTAGCATCGCTTCTGAGGGCGCAATCCGTCTGGGCAGTACCACTGTGCTTGTATAGTATCGCAGGCAGGTATAATGGGCCACTAGAAGCGGATCTTGTCCATACTGACGACGATAGATACGATTTGGTTCAGAGTGGTATCGCCGGCCAGCCCCTCACTGGACCTCTCAGATCAGCTACCATACGAGGTTGTAGCATCGCTTCTGAGGGCGCAATCCGTCTGGGCAGTACCAATGTGCTTGTATAGTGTCGCCGCCGGGTATAATGGGCCACTAGAAGCGGCTCATGTCCATACTGACGACGATAGATACGATTTGGTTCAGAGTGGTATTGCCGGCCAGCCCCTCACTGGACCTCTCAGATCAGCTATCATACGAGGTTGTAGCATCGCTTCTGAGGGCGCAATCCGTCTGGGCAGTACCATTGTGCTTGTATAGTATCGCCACCGGGTATAATGGGCCACTAGAAGTGGCTCTTGTCCATACTGACGACGATAGATACGATTTGGTTCAGAGTGGTATTGCTGGCCAGCCCCCATTGGACCTCTCAGATCAGCTACCATACGAGGTTGTAGCATCGCTTCTGAGCGAGCAATCCGGAAGTGGCTCTTGTCCATACTGACGACGATAGATACGATTTGGTTCCGAGTGGTATTGCTGGCCAGCCCCTCACTGGACCTCTCAGATCAGCTACCATACGAGGTTGTAGCATCGCTTCTGAGCGAGCAATCCGTCTGGGCAGTACCAATGAGCTTGTATAGTATCGCCGCCGGGTATAATGGGCCACTAGAGCGGCTCATGTCCATACTGACGACGATAGATACGATTTGGTTCCGAGTGGTATTGGCGGCCAGCCCCCCACTGGACCTCTCAGATCAGCTACCATACGAGGTTGTAGCATCGCTTCTGAGGGCGCAATCCGTCTGGGCAGTACCATTGTGCTTGCATAGTGTCGCCGCCGGGTATAATGGGCCACTAGAAGCGGCTCATGTCCATACTGACGACGATAGATACGATTTGGTTCAGAGTGGTATTGCTGGCCAGCCCCCATTGGACCTCTCAGATCAGCTACCATACGAGGTTGTAGCATCGCTTCTGAGCGAGCAATCCGTCTGGGCAGTACCAATGAGCTTGTATAGTATCGCCGCCAGGTATAATGGGCCACTAGAGCGGCTCATGTCCATACTGACGACGATAGATACGATTTGGTTCCGAGTGGTATTGGCGGCCAGCCCCCCACTGGACCTCTCAGATCAGCTACCATACGAGGTTGTAGCATCGCTTCTGAGGGCGCAATCCGTCTGGGCAGTACCAATGTGCTTGTATAGTATCGCAGGCAGGTATAATGGGCCACTAGAAGCGGATCTTGTCCATACTGACGACGATAGATACGATTTGGTTCAGAGTGGTATTGCCGGCCAGCCCCTCACTGGACCTCTCAGATCAGCTACCATACGAGGTTGTAGCATCGCTTCTGAGGGCGCAATCCGTCTGGGCAGTACCAATGTGCTTGTATAGTGTCGCCGCCGGGTATAATGGGCCACTAGAAGCGGCTCATGTCCATACTGACGACGATAGATACGATTTGGTTCAGAGTGGTATTGCCGGCCAGCCCCTCACTGGACCTCTCAGATCAGCTATCATACGAGGTTGTAGCATCGCTTCTGAGGGCGCAATCCGTCTGGGCAGTACCATTGTGCTTGTATAGTATCGCCACCGGGTATAATGGGCCACTAGAAGTGGCTCTTGTCCATACTGACGACGATAGATAAGATTTGGTTCCGAGTGGTATTGCCGGCCAGCCCCCACTGGACCTCTCAGATCAGCTACCATACGAGGTTGTAGCATCGCTTCTGAGCGAGCAATCCGGAAGTGGCTCTTGTCCATACTGACGACGATAGATACGATTTGGTTCCGAGTGGTATTGCTGGCCAGCCCCTCACTGGACCTCTCAGATCAGCTACCATACGAGGTTGTAGCATCGCTTCTGAGCGAGCAATCCGTCTGGGCAGTACCAATGAGCTTGTATAGTATCGCCGCCGGGTATAATGGGCCACTAGAGCGGCTCATGTCCATACTGACGACGATAGATACGATTTGGTTCCGAGTGGTATTGGCGGCCAGCCCCCCACTGGACCTCTCAGATCAGCTACCATACGAGGTTGTAGCATCGCTTCTGAGGGCGCAATCCGTCTGGGCAGTACCATTGTGCTTGCATAGTGTCGCCGCCGGGTATAATGGGCCACTAGAAGCGGCTCATGTCCATACTGACGACGATAGATACGATTTGGTTCAGAGTGGTATTGCTGGCCAGCCCCCATTGGACCTCTCAGATCAGCTACCATACGAGGTTGTAGCATCGCTTCTGAGCGAGCAATCCGTCTGGGCAGTACCAATGAGCTTGTATAGTATCGCCGCCAGGTATAATGGGCCACTAGAGCGGCTCATGTCCATACTGACGACGATAGATACGATTTGGTTCCGAGTGGTATTGGCGGCCAGCCCCCCACTGGACCTCTCAGATCAGCTACCATACGAGGTTGTAGCATCGCTTCTGAGGGCGCAATCCGTCTGGGCAGTACCAATGTGCTTGTATAGTATCGCAGGCAGGTATAATGGGCCACTAGAAGCGGCTCATGTCCATACTGACGACGATAGATACGATTTGGTTCAGAGTGGTATTGCCGGCCAGCCCCTCACTGGACCTCTCAGATCAGCTACCATACGAGGTTGTAGCATCGCTTCTGAGGGCGCAATCCGTCTGGGCAGTACCAATGTGCTTGTATAGTGTCGCCGCCGGGTATAATGGGCCACTAGAAGCGGCTCATGTCCATACTGACGACGATAGATACGATTTGGTTCAGAGTGGTATTGCCGGCCAGCCCCTCACTGGACCTCTCAGATCAGCTATCATACGAGGTTGTAGCATCGCTTCTGAGGGCGCAATCCGTCTGGGCAGTACCATTGTGCTTGTATAGTATCGCCACCGGGTATAATGGGCCACTAGAAGCGGATCTTGTCCATACTGACGACGATAGATACGATTTGGTTCCGAGTGGTATTGCTGGCCAGCCCCCACTGGACCTCTCAGATCAGCTACCATACGAGGTTGTAGCATCGCTTCTGAGGGCGCAATCCGTCTGGGCAGTACCAATGTGCTTGCATAGTGTCGCCGCCGGGTATAATGGGCCACTAGAAGCGGCTCATGTCCATACTGACGACGATAGATACGATTTGGTTCAGAGTGGTATTGCCGGCCAGCCCCCCACTGGACCTCTCAGATCAGCTACCATACGAGGTTGTAGCATCGCTTCTGAGGGCGCAATCTGTCTGGGCAGTACCAATGTGCTTGTATAGTGTCGCCGCCGGGTATAATGGGCCACTAGAAGCGGCTCATGTCCATACTGACGACGATAGATACGATTTGGTTCAGAGTGGTATTGCCGGCCAGCCCCTCACTGGACCTCTCAGATCAGCTATCATACGAGGTTGTAGCATCGCTTCTGAGGGCTCAATCCGTCTGGGCAGTACCAATGAGCTTGTATAGTATCGCCACCGGGTATAATGGGCCACTAGAAGCGGATCTTGTCCATACTGACGACGATAGATACGATTTGGTTCCGAGTGGTATTGCTGGCCAGCCCCCACTGGACCTCTCAGATCAGCTACCATACGAGGTTGTAGCATCGCTTCTGAGCGAGCAATCCGTCTGTGAGCTAGTATAGTATCGCCGCCGGGTATAATGGGCCACTAGAGCGGCTCATGTCCATACTGACGACGATAGATACGATTTGGTTCCGAGTGGTATTGGCGGCCAGCCCCCCACTGGACCTCTCAGATCAGCTACCATACGAGGTTGTAGCATCGCTTCTGAGGGCGCAATCCGTCTGGGCAGTACCAATGTGCTTGCATAGTGTCGCCGCCGGGTATAATGGGCCACTAGAAGCGGATCTTGTCCATACTGACGACGATAGATACGATTTGGTTCAGAGTGGTATTGCCGGCCAGCCCCTCACTGGACCTCTCAGATCAGCTATCATACGAGGTTGTAGCATCGCTTCTGAGGGCGCAATCCGTCTGGGCAGTACCATTGTGCTTGTATAGTATCGCCACCGGGTATAATGGGCCACTAGAAGTGGCTCTTGTCCATACTGACGACGATAGATACGATTTGGTTCCGAGTGGTATTGCTGGCCAGCCCCCGCTGGACCTCTCAGATCAGCTACCATACGAGGTTGTAGCATCGCTTCTGAGCGAGCAATCTGTCTGGGCAGTACCAATGAGCTTGTATAGTATCGCCGCCAGTTATAATGGGCCACTAGAGCGGCTCATGTCCATACTGACGACGATAGATACGATTTGGTTCCGAGTGGTATTGGCGGCCAGCCCCCCACTGGACCTCTCAGATCAGCTACCATACGAGGTTGTAGCATCGCTTCTGAGGGCGCAATCCGTCTGGGCAGTACCAATGTGCTTGTATAGTATCGCAGGCAGGTATAATGGGCCACTAGAAGCGGCTCATGTCCATACTGACGACGATAGATACGATTTGGTTCAGAGTGGTATTGCCGGCCAGCCCCCCACTGGACCTCTCAGATCAGCTACCATACGAGGTTGTAGCATCGCTTCTGAGGGCGCAATCCGTCTGGGCAGTACCAATGTGCTTGCATAGTGTCGCCGCCGGGTATAATGGGCCACTAGAAGCGGCTCATGTCCATACTGACGACGATAGATACGATTTGGTTCAGAGTGGAATTGCCGGCCAGCCCCTCACTGGACCTCTCAGATCAGCTACCATACGAGGTTGTAGCATCGCTTCTGAGGGCGCAATCCGTCTGGGCAGTACCAATGTGCTTGTATAGTGTCGCCGCCGGGTATAATGGGCCACTAGAAGCGGCTCATGTCCATACTGACGACGATAGATACGATTTGGTTCAGAGTGGTATTGCCGGCCAGCCCCTCACTGGACCTCTCAGATCAGCTATCATACGAGGTTGTAGCATCGCTTCTGAGGGCGCAATCCGTCTGGGCAGTACCATTGTGCTTGTATAGTATCGCCACCGGGTATAATGGGCCACTAGAAGTGGCTCTTGTCCATACTGACGACGATAGATACGATTTGGTTCCGAGTGGTATTGCTGGCCAGCCCCCACTGGACCTCTCAGATCAGCTACCATACGAGGTTGTAGCATCGCTTCTGAGCGAGCAATCCGTCTGGGCAGTACCAATGAGCTTGTATAGTATCGCCGCCGGGTATATTGGGCCACTAGAGCGGCTCATGTCCATACTGACGACGATAGATACGATTTGGTTCCGAGTGGTATTGCCGGCCAGCCCCTCACTGGACCTCTCAGATCAGCTACCATACGAGGTTGTAGCATCGCTTCTGAGGGCGCAATCCGTCTGGGCTGTACCAATGTGCTTGTATAGTATCGCCGCCAGGTATAATGGGCCACTAGAAGCGGCTCATGTCCATACTGACGACGATAGATGCGATTTGGTTCAGAGTGGTATTGCCGGCCAGCCCTCACCCTCACCCTCACTGGACCTCTCAGATCAGCTACCATACGAGGTTGTAGCATCGTTTCTACCAACGCAATCCGTCTGGGCAGTACCAATGAGCTTGTATACTATCGCCGCCGGGTATAATGGGCCACTAGAAGCGGCTCATGTCCATACTGACGACGATAGAAACGATTTGGTTCCGAGTGGTATCGCCGGCCAGCCCCCCACTGGACCTCTCAGATCAGCTACCATACGAGGTTGTTGTCACAAGCAAATAGGACCGGTATTGATTGTGCAACTAGAGCCAGATGAGACCACTAGGAACACGGATATCATGGTGACTAAGCTTAAGGGCTAAAGAAGTGGGCTATTCCCAAAGGTGATGAAGGAGCACCAACGTGCGACGTCATCTTGTGTGAGAGGATCAATCACGGGTTCTCACCGTGGTTGCTACTTGACACGTGTGATCAGGTAAGAATGACTGTCATAACGGTATTGGGATACCAGAAGAGAGTCATATCCTGTGACATTCTCCCCCAAACTTGTGTGAACCAAAAACGAGCTGTCAAGACTGGAAAACCCATGGCAAGCCATCCGGATAAAAAACCAGTCTAACAGATAGAAACCAAAACCCAACTTGGGAAAAAGAGACCTCCAGGCAATGTCAATTTCGATCGAATCAAGGACGTAAGTTCTTTTGTGATATTAGAGCAACCAAATGTACTTTCCTTGACATCGGTTGTGTGTGCATAGGATTTGGCCAAGACGTCGTTGTTCAACGTTCAGTTTCCATTTCCAATTCGAATAATTTCTCTATACACACCCCCTGTACTCCTCAATACTATGGGGTCTTTATCAATTGTTGTAGCGCTCACTAGACTAAACTAACTGAGGCTCGTTTTTGTATCGTACAGTTCCTTTCGTGTCAACTTCAGTCGCTTGAAGAAGAGACCTCCGTTGGAGTCTCTGCTTTCGGCAGATTTAAGACTTCAAAAACGGCTAGATCAAAGCCTACGAACCAAATCAGTATTTGGGATCGCGACGCTTCGAAGTTCTTTCGAGCGTTTGGAACTATCCACCAATTTCTTTCGGCAGCGGCCATCCTGGCGACCAGAGTATAACAAGTGTCTATCTTGGACAACGCTTTACTGGCTTCGCAAGGCTGCGTTAAACGGTGTGGTACGAAGAGACCAGATTGTCTTCCGGCTGCATTCGGATTTGACGATCGGGCTGCATCAACAGGTTCACAAGTGACTCTGTTTTTGCGGCAGTAGTACTGCGGTGGGTGCATTGTAATTGTAACAAGTACATGTTGCACTCCGTCCAGAGAGGTTGTATCATCTCTGTATTCTTGAATATCGTGACTTACGTGTTGGAAGAGTATCACTGGCTTCATGTGCATTCATCACTTCTGCCTAAAACGATTTAATCAAGAGTCTTGAAGAACAGGTAGAGAGTCCGCTTGAACTTCACTTGAAGTGTGAGAAGAGGAGTCACTCTATCTCGCGGATTCACCAACATCCCGTTCGAATCTTTGGTAGTGGGAAAGTCAACCACTTTGAACGAGCCGTGGAAGGTCGATCATAGTTTCACACATAATAATGACAATTTGAATGTTGCCAAGGGGTAAGCGCATCCTGAGCTCCCTCCTCAGCCTTCTTTGGCACCTCTACCTCAATCGAATCTAATATCAGATCAGACGATAGGGCAACAACAACTGCATGCACAACTGCATAACTTCCTGATAAAATAAGCGTACTTGCATCAGTACCTGTCAGAACCTCGTTGACGTAAAGTGCGTTCTTACGATCCATCGGCCTAAGGCACAAAACGGTCGTGATATACCAGATCCCCTAAGCAAGGTCTTGGATCTTGGATTGAAGAGCTGCCGGAATCACCACAGAGGTATCTCCTTTTGCATCGTTGCATAGGCTCTGCATACAACATCTCTGTCGAAGATCATTAGAATATTTCTCGATCCCATTAGAATGTTGCGGCAGGTCCAGGAACATACGTAGCTAGCTTTGCTTCATCAACGTTTATATCAGAACACTATCTTCTACTTCCATGTCGTGTGTGACTATGCGCAGTCACAAGAGCTTACCATTTGTCTTCGTCATCTTTAGATCAGCCACTCAAAGAGCTGCTGTCTTCCCAAGTCTGCATTATTACAGCGCACTCCAATGAGCTGCTGTCGGTACCTCTTCCTTTGTAGGTGTGGCATGTGTCGTGAAGGATGACGCTGTCAAACGCTGGTAATGTATGTACTACTTTCCTTTACGCTGAAGCATCACACCCTCGACCACTGAGGATCTCAACTGAGGCAGCGCAGCCTCGCTAGCACTAGCCCCGTCGCAGTCGTAATATCTTCCCCTTGCAATTAGTTTGAGGTTGATTTGATAAATATGAGTAGAGATTGTCTCCCGGAGGGTATGGCGGCCCTCGCCCTGTCTTTAGACCGGAAGAACTCCAGGCACAAATGCCGAGAGGAGGTGATAGCACATTACTCACCCGCACTCCGACACGCGCCCTTGAACTTCTTTTCGAAGTTCAAGCTTCATCACTTCATCACCTGTTGTGCACCACGACAGATGCCAGTCGATGAGTGTCTTCAAGAATCGATACTCCCCCAAGCCTTGCGCTTGAATGAAGTAAGCTCAGCCAAAATGCCGATCAACTCTGAATTTGGAAACGCCTTAGACATGCATCTAGTCGCTGGCGATTGATCATGGGAACGCTTCCTTGTTTGGTCAGCATCCCTCCTCCCCGTACCATATTGACCGAATTTCGAGGAGGCCCGGTAGTCTTGGTACAACACACAAGAACTAAGATGGCAACCACCATCGTCGAAAGAACAATTTCCAGATGGTGTATCCAAGTGTTAGTCACTTCCTGGGCATGGTAAGTGTCTTTTGCAGCATTTACTTGGAAGCCTCGAGAACTGCCTTGAGCACGCTTCTCTCTTATTTGATCATTATTACCTGCGTTGTGTACACCAAACAACAGGTCGTTCCGATAGAGTTAAACACTTTCTCATCATGTATTACAACATTTCAGTAGAAGATGTCCGGGTGCAAGTGTAGCTCCCTCGATGGCCTGCTCTGTACTGAACCCTCCATGACGCAGGCTTGGCGAGCTCTGTCCCATCTGAGTATCCAATAATCAGGTCACCGAACTATGAACGAAATTTACCATCAGCCGATGAATGTCTCAAGTGCATTGGAAGAAGGTGAACCTCCCGAAACACGGTGAGCAGTCGGCTACGGATCTCAGCCACTCTCGGACTGTAGGACGAGCATTGAGCAAGCAGCCAGCTTTCTCGCAAGTCCTCCACTAGTTGTCTTCAACAACAGCGGTTTAGAAGGACGATGTCTTGTAGTTATCATCTCGTTGTGCTGGTATGCGCCTGTTTGCGACCCTGCCTTGATTTCCGCATGTGCTTTTCCACTTGCTCGAGCAATCCTTGAACGTCCTCTCCTTCACGTGAGAAGTACATCCAGCAAGGATAGTTAAGTCGGATGCATCGAGGTGTGTGCAGGTTCCTTTTGAACACCGTAGGTAATCTGCAGCAGCATGGTTCCAACCACAATCATATTCGCCGACGCGAGATTGCGTTGTGAAAGTAGTCTTCCTTTTCTAGGCATGACCACCGTATTAGTATTGATAGAGTAGTCTCTCCTACGAGACCCACCACTCCGGATAATGTTTGAATTTGAGCTTGCGCAAGAGATTCCTTTCGACTGTCGCGTGTAAACAAGACAGAGAATCAAGGTACGAGATTCGGGACTCGGGACACTTGCCATGGACACAAAGTACCAAGGAAGTCCCCTTCCCTTCAGACTAACATCTGAATTGCTCATTAGTATTTTGGAAGATCTCTTTGGTGGAAGAAACGGCACACCAAAGGATATAGGAGAAGCAGAGTAGACAATCGTTACTCCCCCATGACCTTGTCTTCTGAAATATGTTAGGCATGATTGCCACGTTGGCCAACCACATTTAGAGAACATGGACAATCCATGGCTGCCACAGCGGCACAGACCATTTTGGTTTGGTAATTCCAGTTCAGATTGCTCTTGAATTGTTTCTCTCATTCCTCCTCCTCCCACAATGCAAGCAAGAGGCTGGTCATCCTAGATGCACCAGTGAATAAGGATGAATTTACGCTAAATAGTTCGTCGCTGGATAGAAATGACTTGAACAGTACGCTGTGCGTAACTGAATAGACATGACCTTTCTTTGAACAGCACGCTGTGCGCAACTGAATAGACTTGATCTTTCTTTAACCAGGACGTCGCTGCACATGTTGAATCAACAGGGACAAATAAAGGGACAAATAAACACGATTTGCTTTCACAGCAATATAATTTTTATTAATTAGGGTAGGTTCAATTGCACGTTCGACTTCGCCCAGTGGGGTATAATCGTCTCGTCATCCTGAGGTACTCGCTTGAGCAAGGCGTAGACTACCTCGGCAACACTGTGTAATAACCAACAATCCATCAAGGCTAAGCGGCTGCGACAATCACAATCTGTACAGAATGCGTCGACAAACATGCTCTCAATAGCTCCAGCTACATGCACTATCATGCTGTAAAGATCAAAACTCTCCACACCTTCTCAGAGGTAGACAAGAGAGTGCGTATTTTTCCAATTGCGACCAGCGTCTTATAAGGAATAAATACTTCTAAGTCTGCTAACTATATCCGCAAACTCTGTTGTTGTGAGGGTATCATCTCGCCTAACAGCAGATGACTCTCGATATGTGAGGGTTGGATGAGAGAACACTTCTCCCCCCACACGTAATTCTAATCGTAGTCCATCGCTCAACAGCTGATGTCCTTTGGATTTAGATGACCGTAGTCTTTTTATTGGAATGAAATTCCTTATTGTGATGAGCTGTGCCACGGTGCATTCTCGCCATGGGCACTTCCTCTACATGAGGAGAATCGAAATTCTTTTCTCACCTCCGATGCACTTCTGTCAACGTCGAAACACACTTCTATCGCACGCCGTCACATCTCCATGGTAGCACGAAACGCCGAGCGTTCATCGCACATCCATGTGTTGACGAAATGGATCTTCTAGAAGCCAATCGATTTTGTTGTACTAGCTCACGGTTCACAAACCCACCAATGTGGATATGCGCTGAATAATATTAATTTTTTCTTCTCAAAGGTCGATCTTTCCCGACCGATGAAGGATTCTTTTGCTTTGCACCCAGTAAACTGGATGGAAATATTTATAAATAATATGTCACAAGCAAATAGGACCGGTATTGATTGTGCAACTAGAGCCAGAAGATACTACTAGGAACACGGATATCATGGTGACTAAGCTTAACCAGAAGATGCCCAGGGGATAATGAAAAAAATCACCAGCGATCACCATGGCGCACCTCGACCCCGTACGTGCCGACATCAACAACACTAGCTACACATAAAATTAGACAGCCCAACTGCAGCAACTCCCTCTCCAATAGCCTTTCTATGAAGTGGTGTCGTCAGGTGGACATCGATCCACGCCATCGCTACTTATCATGACACCAAAGTAGAGGTGCCGGAAAATTGCGCTTTGACATCGGTGTGATGATGCACTTCCAATATGGTCTTCAGATGAATAGTTGGAGCTGCTCTGCCACTGAACTGGTTTGCAGACGCAATCTATATTCTATTAAGCGGCGATCGATCCCCTCTAGAGTGTGTCGGGGCGTTCTATGGCGCATGTAGTGGCATGGTGAATACAGTAGTTGAAAATTGATAATTTCCACAAAATACATCAAAAAGGAGAATGCATATATCTGACAGAAAATGAAATGAGAGGGTGCCAAAAGTCTGTGAGGTGATGACTATAATATAACAATCAACGTGGTTGGTGTAGATATCTCTATTTCATTGCGGCTACGACATTATTGGACTGGTTGAAATGTAGCATATTTTGGTGGAAAATGAAGAGCCGAATGCAATCACATACACGAGTATTTGAAGTGATATTAAGTGTATTCATCCTGCAAGTTGGGGGCCTTTTCACCACACAACACCAATAGCCATCTGTTGCGAGCATTATACAGTGGTTTCAGGGTATCATATGACTCCTAACAGCACCATTCCTACCCGATGGGATCAAAGCAACAGCGGATGATTTGACCTACTACTCAATTATTACGTCTAATTTGTATGTAATCAATAAAACTGATAATAATAATCAATCATCATAGTATTCAGAAGGTGTCTGCAATGCACCATGGCTATTAAATAACCGAAATCTATTAAATATGAGTATGTCATGATGTTGCCCGGCATGTGCAGATTTTGTGTCTCTGGCGGTTAGAGCCGTATACCATCACAACGACGCCGATTCGGCCGCCACCGCTTACAGAATCGGAATCTACATAAAAATGGGGTCAGGCACGATGTTGTTTATGTTGATTTTGGGAATGTTGGCCCAATAGTAGCATGGTTTGCCGTCGGATTCGTCATGGAGGAGATGCCAGTGCTACTGAATTAGTACCCCCAATATCTTGGAGAATGGTCGGAATACCACCATGTCACGTTGCAGAGGCGTTCTAAACTAACTAAATGGAAGGTTGTTGGTCTTTGAACCAAAAGAATCGACCTATTATTGACATAGTTACGTGGTAAAGACGCCACCCGGGGTGGATCCGGGGTGTGGGCATCTTCTGGTTAAGGGCTAAAGAAGTGGGCTATTCCCAAAGGTGATGAAGGAGCACCAACGTGCGACGTCATCTTGTGTGAGAGGATCAATCACGGGTTCTCACCGTGGTTGCTACTTGACACGTGTGAACAGGAAGAATGACTGTCATAACGGTATTGGGATACCAGAAGAGAGTCATATCCTGTGACAGTTGTAGCTTCGTTTCTACCAACGCAATCCGTCTGGGCAGTGCTAATGTGCTTGCGTAGTATCGCCACCACTATGGGCCACTAAAAGCTCCTTATGCGCATATTGACGACGATTGACACGACATTGTTTACTGTATTGTTTCTGGTCAGTGTTTATTATCACTAGAAGCTGCATTGTAACCACAGCTTCTGTGATTTTGTCCTCCTGCCATTTAAAAGTTTTCTGTTTGAAATCTTTCTTTCAGTGACTGTAGTTTATTCGAATTTGATCTGGGGCTCAGTGTTGTACTTTTTATTTCTACATCAACAACAACTATCTTGAGATAGTCCTCAGTCTGTGACTGTGATTGTCATTCTTATCTGCATCTGTAGTTTGGACATAGTTGCTTTCAATTACATCTTTCAATTCTTTTACTTAATTTCTTTCAATGCTATTATCGAGTTGTTCATTCTCGATTTTGATTTCTTTTTTGTCGTGTGGTCATCTTTTCCTACGAGGTCGAAAAAATTGTAATTGTAACCCTGCTCTTGCTGTTGCTGTTGCTGTTGCTGTTGCTGTTGCTGTTGCTGTTGCTGGCCCTTACAGTTTTATATAAGCATGCATTTCTTTTCTTTTTGTGTCATTCTGAACACTTTTGACTTCTGCAAGTACAAAAACATATCTCTCCTGTCTCCATGCCCTGCTCATTTACATCATAATATATCTAAAGTAAGTACTGCATCAATCATTCATGATCAGAAAAAGAGCTACTTACTTTTACAGTATTTTGAGGGTGAGAGGTTGTGAGTCACGGTCTGACTTCTCCAAATACAACAAGACAGAGAAAAGGGTGCAAATGAGAACCAATGACGCGACCCAAGAAAGCAAGAAGGAGAAGCAGGCGACACGCTTATTCTTTGTGTTCTTTTTGCTATCTACCGCGCTCAAAAAATCGCGACACTCAGAAAATCGCGACAAATTTTTTTTGCTAACAAACTACGCACAAAACATACAATGACTGAAACCAGTGCCTCGATACGCTCAACATCGACCCTCTGGCTACGCCCACCGGCCATAGGTTGATAGTACATGTTATTACCTTTCGATTAAGCCGCTGGGAGGCATCATATTCACCATACTCGCATTACAGCGGCTGCATAGGTGCTCATATTCGCATGCGTCATGCATAGAGTCACTATATTTACTAGCTGAAATAGGCCATTTTGGACCGCTGCTTGCGCTTTATCTAGTAGTTATATAATGGTCAACTAATTAATAATTGTATTTGAATATACTTCCTCAAGGGATTCTGGCTATAAGTTTGGGTTCAACATGTTGATAGGTGCGCTCTATGGAGGGCATACTCACATGGTTGTTTCGTATTTTGTGCGGTGTCGCCTAGCTAAAATTAATTCGCGACAAAAAACTTGTCGCGATTTTTTGAGCGCGGTAGCTATCTTTGTCTTTGACTTCACACAACATCACACTTCAACGGACGAGAGCGAGCGAGGCACTAAGTATCGAGATACATCAGTACAGCACCATGAAACTCTCATCCTCATTCAGCATCGGGGCACTACTCTCCCCGTGGCTCATCGCCTCCACGTTTGCAGCGGTGAACTTTCCATTTACACCGCGAGTGTTACCCCATCACACGTCTCGTGTCTACTCATCGCTCGATGCTTATAATAATGCGGCAGCTGCCAAAGATGCGCTAGCATACACGCTCATGAAGCAACGTGGAGGGTCCACTGCCTCCGCTGCCCCATCATCTAACAACAATAAAGACTTTACCAACGAACTGCCCACCTTTAGCGACTCTGACAACGAAGGTCACCTCGAAATTGCCAAAAAGCTCAAAAATCGCAATGCCACCAACCTGTCACGTAAAATTTTCCACGCTGCATTCGGCATCTTCTTTGCATGCCTCAATCAATTCATCCCACATGCCAAGTTTGTGCCCTTCATGTGCGGTCTCACCGGTGCAACTCTCATGATGGAATTATTACGTTACCGCAAAGGATTTGGCTGGATGAATTCCTTGCTGCATTTCTGTTTGGGCGGGGCGTTGCGTAAGCATGAAATGGAGGGCAAGTTTACCGGATCGTTTTATTACTTCGCTGGGGTGACTGCTAGCGCCTATTTGTTTCCACAGACTGCAGCCACTATGGGTATTTGCCAATTGGCTTTGGCGGATCCTTCTGCTTCATACTTTGGGAGACGCACTCGTCATATTTATTGGAGTCGGATTGAAGGTCAATTGTGCGGAATAGGACGTAATAAGGGTCTGCTGGGATTTTTGGGTGGTGCCTTGTTTTGTTTCCCCTTCAATTATCGCGTGTTCAAAATTGCCAAGTGGGGCGCTGCTGGTATCCCGGGAGGAAATATGTCATTGGTCACAGTTAGTTTGTTGCTGGGGATGGCTGGTGCGTTTGCAGATTTGGCAGTCCCAACGCCTGCATTGGTAATGCCAAAGAAGATCTTGGGTGTTCCAGTTCCTCCATTTCACGTGGATGATAACTTTGTTGTTCCCATTTTTGCGGGTTGGGCATGTACCAAGATCTTTGAGTTGGTTGGTTGGGATCAGGGGTTGAAGTTGGCTGAGCATATAATTCTGTAATGACACTGATGCAGTGTTTGAGCGACAGGAAGGCTGAATACTTTGAGTTTATGTATGTATATGTTAAAACAACTTCAGACAGCAAAATTTTGACCAGTCTGAGGCCTAAATTCACATTGCAAGATAACATTTGGAGATAACAAAATTAGAATGTACTACTTTGAAAAGGTCCAATTGGATATCACTGGGTATACAAAAACGAGGTTGTTACTTGCGCAGTTGCTATAAAGCACTGACAACTTTATCTTTTATAAAAGTTTCAGAACTCGTTGACAATTATCTTAGTGAAATTCAATGTTATGCAGGTATGAATGTGTGGTAACCCAACTCCTGCACTACCCCAAGAAGGTGTTGGGTGTTCCAGTTCCACCTTTCATGTGGTGACAACATCGTGTTCCTACCTTTCGGGGTGGGCATGTACCGAGATCTTCGAGTACATAAGTATGTTGGTTGGGATCAGGGGTCTCATGTTGGCTGACCATTTCTTTCTTTAATCAGAGATCCTCCCTAGAGGTTTTGATTACATGGTTTGGAAAATGGATTGAAATCAAATGCAAGAGAAACGCAATTTTATCAATGAGGGTGACTCAGAAAGGTTGTGTCTGATTTCATCCTAGCATTAACCCAACTAACAAAAGCTGGAGGCGTATTGCTAACAAATGTAGAGTGAATGTACATAACAATCGTGTTCATCGGAAAGAAGTTGTTGCTGATTTACGTCTTGTGAACAATAAATGCCTTTCCAGTAGCCTTTTGAGTAGCTTTCAAAGCACCCAGTGTGCCAACTCCACCTTCACCCTGACGCGATGCCAGCTTATTTTCCTGCCGTTCTCTTTCAATTAGTTTCTGCCTCCGTTCCTCATTCTTCTTAGAAGATCCATGTCCGTGGAACTGATAACACATATTTCGATATGCTTCTTTTCTTGTTAATAATCGACCATGGTCATCCCTGTATTCCAACTTGATTTCACGGTTGGCAAATTCAATATCTTTCTCTTGAGCATTGATGTTATTGATCTTGACCACCTTTTTGAGATCCAACTTGTCGTAATCTTCATAGGTGCGTTTGTCCTTAGCACGTCCACGCAATTCTTCTTTTCCAGCATTCTTAATTTCTCCAGTCTGTTTGAGGAGTGATAGAAACCCACTCATGCCTCTACCCACTCCACTATTGTCTGCAGTGGAACCAAAGGCTGCATTGTCATCTTCATCATTGTTATGGTCATCATCTTCTTTCATTTCCCGAGCCATTTCTTCCATGTCCACATCTTCTACTATCGGTTCAGCAGTAGCATCGTTCATTTCTTCCTTTTTCACAACAACCTCTTTCTTGACTGTTGACAATTGCACACCACGACTTCGAACAGGTGCCGCACGCTTTGCTTGATCCTCTCTAGCTCGAAGTGCACGTGTAAACTCTTGCATTTCATCAAATTCAAATGTCAAACCTCCACTACTTGCTGTATTGGGTGCCTCGGTTCCATTCTCTCTTGCATTGGCAGAAGCCTCTTCCTGTTTTATCTTTTCGACAGCATTCACGACAGCATCCTCCCCTTTGGCAGCTTTAGACGTTGTGCCGCCATTCATGTCTTTGAGCCGTTTCAAACGACGAGCTTTGGCAAGTGCTGCATTCAAGAAGGCATCATCATCAGCATTATCGTCATCCTCTGGAGTTGATAATGGTGCACTTTTCTGAAATGCTTTGTCAGTTCTCATCTTTCCCTTTTGCATAATCTGATCAAATCTATCCTTCTTTGCAGCAATTTCATCTATGTCACCATCAGTGGACTTTTCAATGTCCATAATGCTGCCATCATCATTTCGCCGTCTCTTTCTACCTATTCCATCACTCTTGATATCTACAGCTGTTGCCTCTAAACTTGCCATGAGACTATTCCCCCCACCATTACTACCAAGATTGGTTTCCTCTTCACTTTCATCATCATCTGATTGCACTCGTCGTTTCTTCTTTTTCTTATCCTTCTTTTTCATCATTTTCTTATTCTTCTTTCTCATCTTCTCCAACAATTTCATGTGTTTGGCACGTTCCTTTTCCAACTTTTCCTCTTTGGATTCCATTGTTTCGCCATTTTCGTCATCATTTGTCAGGAAATCAGATGCAATAGTGGTACTACCATATCGTGATTCAAGTGAGACTGCTCCACCAGATAATGATGAGAATAAATCATTCTTTTTTTTGTCATCATTAGTGGATTGGGCTGTACCATTTGCACCAATGGCAAACCCACGTGATTTATTCGTACCACCATTTGCACCACCACCACCACTTGCGCCTGCAGCAGCAGACAAGGAATTGGCAACAACACCAACCCCACCCAACTCTTCAAACTCATCATCATCATAACCCGCATACCCACCTGCCCTACCCACCCCCAACTCAATCTGTCGTTTCCGTTTCAAATTCTCCAATGCTTTTGAATCTGATGCCATGTTCACATTGATCAATTGCGGATTATTAGCAGATGTATCATTTACCCCCGTTGCCTTTTGTGTGTCGGGATCAACGGTAAGGATGGAATTGTCCGCAAGCGTTAAAATGGTGGTGGAACCGGATTGAAAGTCCGATGTGGCATGGGATACTTGTATCCCTTGCAAGTCTGCTGATGTATATTGATTGTCACCATTCTCTTCCTCTTCTTCGGTGGGTATGGAGAGCTGTGCATTTTGAATACGCTTCTTTTTCTGTTTCTTCTTTTTGCTTCGTTTATTATCCTCCTCCACCACCTTCTTTTGCTGCTGTTGCATCCTCATTCTCGTGGCAAAATTCAAAGCACTCTCATCTCCCTCCCCCGATTCACGTTCATTCTCTCGCTCCAATTGGAGCAATCGTTCTCTAGCCTCACGTTTGGCCTGTGCATCCTCCAACCGTCGCTTTGCTTCGGATTCCGCTGCGGTATTTTTGGGTGGTGCGTGTATTGCCGTGGAGACGGACGTTCCATCCTTCTTTTTGGTAGACGATGATGTGCTGTTGTTGTTGAGAGGGGGCAATCCAATTTTAAGACGGAGGGCATTGGTTTCGTCTATGGAGAGGGAGATTTCTCCATCGTTATTAGTTGTTGCAGTCGTAGTGTTGACGGTATCGTTACCATTGGCGGTGCTGGTGGTGGTGTTATCATTGTTGCCGACGCGCAAGGGAGCTAGGCCAAGTTTGGCACGGAGCGCCTGCGTCTCTTCAATTGACAGCTCGATTACTTCGTCGGAGCTCATTGTTGTGGTGGTAACTCTACAGCGGCGATAAGAATGAGTTCACTGGTTCCCGTGGTTCACTCAATCAAATCGATCCGATGAATGCATTTTTTATTCATCTTGCTTCATACCCTCTTGTGGGCGGTGCCCACGCGGGGCCCGCAACTGAGAAACTCAGGTGAAAATGAGCTAAATAAAATGAAAATGCGGTCATTTTCCTGCGGAAAACCGGCGTCGCGCCTTGGTCCTCCTGTGTGGTCTGTCACGCTAGAAAAAGATGTACTAGAGCTGCTTATTGCAGACTACGTTATGTGTATGCAAAGATGTCTCTAGTAATCAGGTACAAACTACTCTAAGTTTGGACCCAGCCTCGAAAGCCGAAGTAAATTCGGCAGTGTCAGCCGGGTCGGGTGGGTGGGAAAAAAAAGATGAACAGCTATAGGATTGTTCTACACGATATTGGTGCTTGATGAACAATGTCCATGGCTGTTCTCTCTCTCTCAACATCCCTTCTGTCTGTCCCTAACGACCAGAGCGATGCGAGAAGCCGGAAGAAAGAGAAGGAGAAAGACAGGTGTGACGAGATCCGATTTCGTGCGGGCCAAGTCTACCTGTGATTTTCCTGCGGAAAACCGGCGTCGCGCCTTGGTCCTCCTGTGTGGTCTGTCACGCTAGAAAAAGAGGTACTAGAGCTGCTTATTGCAGACTACGTTATGTGTATGCAAAGATGTCTCTAGTAATCAGGTACAAACTACTCTAAGTTTGGACCCAGCCTCGAAAGCCGAAGTAAATTCGGCAGTGTCAGCCACCATGAGAGATGTGATGACACGAGGTGTGAAGAATGTCGAATACTTCGTGTCAACACAAAGACGACGAATGAACGTAGGGAATAGGCGTGAAATGACCACACAGAGGAACATGGTGTAAAAAAAGAAGCGCACCTCATTCCGCTCGGGTTAGAGCAGAGTGTTTGGTATAAGCCAGCTCATGAGGTTCGGGATCTCGATAGCGTTTGCCG
Organism: Skeletonema tropicum; assembly: GCA_037178625.1. NCBI lineage: Eukaryota > Bacillariophyta > Thalassiosirophyceae > Thalassiosirales > Thalassiosiraceae > Skeletonema > Skeletonema tropicum. The sequence continues at coordinate 232,545 of CM074127.1, read as the reverse complement.
TCCGTAGTAGGCAGAGGAGGGAGATTGATATTAGATATCTGCATTGCAGCAGTATGTTGATCTGCCGAGTAGAATGAATTGCGGAGATACATCAGGAATGTGTTGCTTTTCCAGCGAAGGCGGGTTTGGATGTAGGAATCGGACATATTGGCCCTGTGAAGAATATTCGCTGCCGTGACACGAATAGAATGACACGTCCAGTTAAGGAGAGATTTGTCGGTAGGACTAAGGTTGAAGGTTGTTTGAGCGGAACCCCGAATGAATTTCGCCACTTGTGAAGCCCTGATAAGGGCATAACCCGTAGGAGAGGAAGGGTCTGCGTACACTGCTAATGGGATAGAAGCAGAGACGTTGAGAGCAGACGCTCGAAGCGCAATACGAAATGCTGCTAGAACCGGACAAACTGAAGGACGTTCATAATCTCGTTTGTAAGGAATAACTTGGCCATTGTCCTTGTTCGTTTGAAAACGCCAACAAATCTTGACTCCGTCCACCACAGTAACGTGAGCCGGAGTCAAATTATAAATGCGATGGCCAGACTTATCAAAGAATCGGAAATCCTCCCCTATAAATGCCTTTGGTTGAGGTGTGTCCTGAGCAATTGTGGGTTCGGTCATTTCGATGCCTGGACCGTCCTGACACCACTCACTGCGACGTGCCCCCGTGAAGCGGCCAAGCAAAATCCAATCCAGTATAGAGGACTCTAACGAATGAGGTTGCTGGAGACGGACTAACTTCAACATATTGGCTAGCATAGAGTCGTAAATCGTCTCTTTCCGATTCTTGACAGATTCGTATGACTTGACAGCTTGCAGAAGAGGAGTGACCAAGTCCTCCTTCACGAAGATTGGGTCCGTTGGGTCAGGTAGATTTCTATTACTGTGAAGACCGATCGCAGCAGAGAGATATCCGCGAAGGGTAGCGTGCTTGATGCGAATAGACTTGATGGTATTGCCTTGGATAAGATGGACGGTATAACATGCAAGGAGGAGATGGCGAGCCTCAAGAGGGGCCGATTCCATGCATGGATCCTTAACATCGACCATTTCACAAAACTTCAGGTAGTGAATGATCCTGGATTTTCGAGTACGATGCGGTTTAGACGCAGTGGATCGACGAGTTTCCCTTTCAATAGTTGCCCTGTCGATAATGTCTCTGTAATGACGGAGAGACGCTCTTGACCTGGCTGAAAACTCTAAAACATTGATGCGGATGAGATCCGGATCCGGATGATTATGATAGAAAACACACCCAAATTTCGTCGCTCCATGCCAGAAAGGTTGGATCAAGACTACTAGGGGAAGATGGATGATGACCGAAGAGCTGCGCGGGTTCCGAAACCACTATCCATTCTTTGGCTGTGTGATTCCAATAGTAGGGCTTCCTCGGCTGATAAAGAGGCCTCATCAAATCATCAAACTATCACCTTATCCCAAGAGACTGTGTCGAGAAAGGTCAGATTTTCCTCACGGGATGAACATAAACTCAATAGACGCTGCAATGGCCTGTTCAATGCGGATCCAACAGTACACCTATATCTATATACGAACAGCCATGTGGAGTACCGACCGGAATTCCTGACTCGGGACGAATCGCGTGGTGTTTGACGACTCTAAAGAGACATCCCACCGAAAAGGGTCCAAATATTTACGATGCTAGTCGCGAAGAGTTGTATCTTGAAACAACCCTTGAACTAGTTCTTCCAATTCGCAGGAGAGACACCAGAACAGAAAAGTGCAACCAATTTGAACCCAATGCTGAGAGAATATAGTGTAGCTAAAGGCCCCCACTCGTCGGAGGAGAGACAAATATAAATGATGAGAGATAACACGTGCGCTGTGTGCGATCGAGTGGTCAAAGTGGAAGAGAAATATGTACGTTTGACATGCCGAACAACGCCAAACCGGTTTCAACGATTGGCAGTTGGGACTGAGAATGTGAGCGAAAAAAGAAGGGAGCTGTTGTGGCTCGTACAAACAGGGGGATGTGTGATTGAGAATCGATCCACCTGCGATCACAGTATGTGGAGGGCGTTAAGAGTGGGAATGACGACTACATTGAAACACTTGGAGTCGACAGTCGAGAGAGGTGTGAGGAATTGTGATGACAAGAGAGTGTCGGGACAATTATAGCGGAGAAACATCACAAGCACGGATGACCCAGTACTATTGATTAGGGGAATGACTTGGAGTTGGTCAAGTCGAGCAGAGAGGATCCAGCGGATTGTGTTGAATGCGCCAGGAGGCGGTAGAGCCGCGAGAGAGCTGTACGCAGAGGGAAGAGGAAAGTCTCCGAAGAGAATACAAATGTCAAGGCCGGAACGCGAGACAACGAGCGAGATAGGGATTGAAGAATAGAGACAATTGTGGCAAGAGCCCACCACCAGAAAGGCAGGAGCGAAGCGAAGCAGAGAGTGCGATACTGTACTCCACCCAATGTGAATTGTACAGCGAATAAGTTGATAGGTCCGATGAAGAACGAGATGAAGAGAGGGAGAAGTTTCCTTCCCATGCAATCGAGTTGCGAGTAGACAATAAATGCCGAATGATGCGAGAAAAACAAAGCCATCATGGAACCCGATCATATGTAGACGTAAACATAGCTTGCTGGCTGAATGATGCGAGAATAAGTATTGCGTGTGCAATGTCGGATGGTGCCGATAAAGGCGCCGAGATGAAGATATCCTTCCTACAATCGGGGGTTGTATTTAATCCGCAAGCGCCAATGATGCGCCCAAGGTACAGCTGTCGCTTACCCCGATATCATCGGTTCCACTCCCATATGCAGGTGCAAGCGGAAGCTGTGGTGGGCCAAGAGGCTATACAAGTACAGGGTCACCCCAGCCAAGATTGCAGTGCTGAACGAGCACTTGACCGCAGAAGAATTCAATGAACTGTCCCAACCCTAGTTTGACATTAGCCAAGAGGGAATTATCGAGACTATCGTCTGTGGTTGATAAAGAGACCAGGTGATATAAAGAGGTCGTACAAGACGACAGAAAGTTCAGCCAATCCCTGAACTGGGATATGGTTAGAGGCCCAGAAGGTGAGAAGCAGAGCTGCCGGGAGGGATCCTGAGAGAGACCGAGGTGCCCTAGCCCTAGCAAGGTACATACGACCACAGACTCAGAGAGAGATCCCAGCAGGGACGCCCTGGTTCAACGCCTCACACACCCGAAAATGTATGAGAGTGAAGATGATGAGGGAGAGTAAAATATCGTCGCCGTCTGGAAGGAAGATTTTACTGCGAAGTTTGCGGCAAATGGCACCTCACCATGGGCCGATTGTGGTATGGATAATCGCAAGAGAAAGAGAGACCACCCCGGGAGGGGAGGATAAAGAGTCTGAATTCGATGAGAGTGGATTGAAGATCTAGAGGAGACGCTGAGCGCTGAACAACCGAGAAATAGATAGGCTCGTCAAAGAGCGAGATATAACTCCCAGGGAGTCATGGGATAAAGTAAAAGTGCCAGGCCTCTGATCCGTTCCAGCGTGCGGATAAGTGCTGAAGAGAGCCCTGATGATAAGGTCATGTTTCCAGAGGTGCAGATAGATGACTTGCCCCGCATTGAGTGAAGTCCGAAGAGGGATAGATAGAAGAATTGCCCAAAGAGACACTAAAATCATGTCGAATTAATTGCCGAGCAATGAATCGAGAACCAGATAAAAGACCGAAGAGGATGGATAGAGTAAAATCCCCCGAGGGGGCGGAGAAAAGTCCCACAGAGGGAGAACGATAGAAGACTAGCCCACGTCAGGCCAGTCAACTAAATTGAGCAGAGCGAATGAATTGCTGAGAATTAACTCGATGGACGATTGGTCGTGCGACCGTGATATGTATTGCCATAAGGCCACTGATTTATTTCAGATGATAGATGTTTTTGACGATTGATTTTCAGATGAATGATTTTTAGGGGTCGAGCTCCAAATCCCAATCCAATTTTTTCCAGAGGGGGTAACAAACCATAACAATGAGACCACCAATTCCGTTCGATATAACCACAACTCGGCCGCCCTCGCAAAAAACACTTGTCAACGAAAAACACCGTCCATGATAATTGTTATGGTCGAAAATCCAAAAAGACACCTCAACTTAATCATCGATATCACGACCCGTAATATTGCCCTCTTGGCAGGTAGTCGAGATAGATTGATGGCCAAACCAGGCCGAGAGAGTGCAGACTGTTCATTAGAACGTGCCGAGACTGGGGCCATAGTGCCGAGATACTGGGGCCGTTTAGGCCGATGTTGACATATAGATGCCGAGATATTGGGGCCATTTAGGCCGATGTTGGCAGAAACTCAGTAACATCATCAGACAACTTCCCCGTGACGACAAACTCCGCTCCCCAACCAGTAATAAAACCGATATTAGCGACAACAATAACGTACATCTTTCCCCCATCGAGATGAGAAGCCAAACAAGGAAATTTATCGGCCCTCGGGGCCCCCGTTCATGGAGTGCAGAGCAGCGTAATAGGGGGCCGCAGGTGCCCTTCTATTACAGGTGGGAAAATTCATTATTTTTCACCCCCATTATTCTACAGAGTTATAGGTAGGAATCAGTACATGTGTTTTTTAGTGAGAAGGTTTACTTTAGGGACACGTAGAGTCCTCGGTAGAGACTACCGGCGTAGGATCTGTATGTGTTCCTATGTAGAAAGCAAGAAGTACCTGTTGAAAGCGAGAAATTGACTGTACTAGATGCGCTTTTTGAGCATCTAAATCGGTCTGTACGAGAAAGAAATACAGGTTTTACACGGGCGTTAGTCGATTTAGTCTTTGTCTTTCTTCGTCGCGAGAAAATGTCTTTTTGTAAAACTGTGCTTGATATATCGAATCGTGCGCTTGCAGATGTTTTACTGATCACCAGATGCAGACGCTTAATTGAGTTGTTGTATTCTTTGTGGTGAGAAAGTGTCTGTTTTGTAAAACTGTGCAGTGATCAATTTTACTAATCACCAGATGAAGATCCTGCGAAGTAATCACTTGGGATTTCATGATCCTTCTTCGCTTCTTTCCACTTCTTGTTCGGGTTGGTTATGATGTTGGTAATCCTGGTTGTCAGGTCTGTCCTGTCTTTGATGAAATTGCCCTTGATTGCTGCTGCGTACGATGTTTCTGTGATTTCTTCCAACTTTCTCTTGCTATACCTCGTCTTCGACTCTTCTGCCTTCCCCTCCAAGTATTTCACCCAATTTGCTCGCTTCTTGTACGATTCGCAGAACTGGCCATTTTGCTTTCTCTTGCAATTTTTTAATCGGTTCGTTGAAATGTTGCTTCCGGTCCAGTATATGGCACTGTCCGACGGGTATGCTTGATCTTTGGAGCCAAGTGTTTTGCCTCTGCTGGTAGCCACGTACATTGTTCCAAGAAACTTGCTAATCTCCCACAACGATGGTCTCCTTTGTCGAATCCAGCTTCGAGTCCTTGACAGCGGTGGATGGTGATGGCGTAGGCAATTTGCAATGGCATGAATAATGCGGTGCAGCATCCCCTGTTGCAAATCTGCTCGTAGGGTGGGATTGGCACGTCCTGTGCGCAATAAGTTGGGGTAGGATGCATTTGTATCAGTATGAAATGAGTTAGTAGTGTTTTCGCAGAGAGTGGCAATTGTCTTGTGTCTTTCGTGTGTCAACTTTTACTCACCGTTGGGTTGTTCTTGTCCCATGGGTCCTCGCCTGGTGGTGGTATGTATGTAGGGAAATCCACAACAATGTACTTCGGTAGGCTAACCTCACCTTTACCGTTTGGTCCAACGGAGCGATCCTTATCGTAAACGATCTCGACTACTACCCCAATAGCTGAGACGTACAATCCTGAGTTGGGATCGATGTTGGCTGACTCCAAGCAAACATGTGCACCTACGCACACATCAAAGGTGTAGAATAGCCTCCTGCCGTAAAAGTGCGACTGGTATGCTGTGTTATTGCCCGCCATCCTGCTGCTGAATTGACACCTGAGCCTAGCTATTGGTACTTTCAGTCGTTCGTGTGTTTTGATCAGCATGTCTACGTAGGCAGTTGCATTTGTTTATTAGGTAAAATTGTTCAGTGATCGATTATACTAAAATGATTCAATAAGCAAGCGATACTTAGTGCGGCAGTGCACATGCACACAAAATAAACTCACATGATAGTTGAATCAGGAGAGGCCTTCTCTCCGACAGGTACCGGTTTAGACTTTTTCGTGACAGCACCTTTCTCGGACAAATCCGGTTCATCATCATCTTGAACAGGTTGATCACGGGAGCCCGAATGAGTTTTGTCTTCAAGTACAAGTTTCCCGTTCTCATCACTGGTGTGAAGTTGAAGGTTGAAAAAAAAACTTGTAAGTAAAAAGGAAAGACAGAATTTGTAAAACGGTACAATGAACAAAAATACCAAAATCATTGAACCACACGAAGGTTAACCTTCTCTCTTACCAAAAATGCTCACAATTTGAAGTGTACGGCGCTTGGCTTGTACCTCCTTTCTGAGCAATAGCGGCAAACATTAAGAAGTTGACCGCTGCAGACACCAGATCATCTTTGTCAGTAGAATCAGTCTTACCAACTGGGACATTCGGGTAATGTTCAGACAGTTCATTCAGGATGTACTTGATTGACCCGACTTCAAAGACGGAAAGAGCAGAAAAGAGCAGTTGTTCCTTCTCCAACTTGGCAACGTCAAACCCATCGCCTAATGCAACAGACGCTAGCAGCAAGAAGATACGATCGTCGGTACGCACCAAACGCCAATTGATGTCTGTTACGCTCAATGCAATGACAGGAGCCGACGGTTTAGCGGCAGTCTTGACCCCTGACGAAGTAAGACGTGCATCGACATTGCTCCGATTCCGCACGGCACGGAAGCCCTTACCATTACTACCAACGGTGGATATAACTGGATTTGTGTTGCCAAACTTCATTATTTATTCGGACAATGTAGAAATGTGATGATGTAAATGATGCAATGCATAATTTATGAGAGCTGTTGAACGGCTCGACAACGTACAAACTGCCTACATAACCGCCGCCAACGCACCAGCGCAATAATCAGCAGAGAACAATGCAATCAATAACCAACCACGTCATGAAGTAAACGAGTTCCTTCGTAAGCTACGTCGGCAACACAAGATCTTGTGGTTCAACACATCGACAACACGTCGACAAAAAGATTCAGCTCAACACAAGACGTCGACGTGGAGTTAAGAACTGACGTATTGATCAGTACGTGGCCAAAGATCGGCAGTTATTCAAATGCAAACACGTCGGCAACCAACGTCGGCGTCTATTTAGACTTGCATCAATAGACGACTCGGCAGATAATGTAATTGAGCCAATGTCGACCTGAGTACTTGCTGCATGAACTTAAATACTTTTTTGTTCATTGGATTTTGCCAACACCTGACTTCTGGTACTTTGTGACGTAAGACGATTGGAATCAAGTGTACTAATTCCTTAAGTAACGAAGTTTACCACGTCACTCAGAGAAAAAATTAAGAAAATAGAGGGTGACGGGGATGCACACCGGAAAGAACGAAGAAGCTCATCGACATTCTGACTTAATTAGCCTGGAAAAGTCCTTTTTAGCACAAATCAAGCGATTTTTAGATCTAAATCATAAGATATAGCATCTAAATGACAATCAAAATGGGCATTTCAGCGGGGATAGGAGGGGGGAAAATCCCAACACTTCAAGTTGAAGTTCCGGAAGTAATTTGCTCGCTACTTTGGATCTCCCCGATGGAAAAGATATGCCTTGTACGCTGGCCCACGCCCACGAAACGCCAACAAAACTTACGACCGTTAGAACAATGACAGCTACCACGCCTTTTCTCATTCTTGAGACCTTTTGATTCAAATTTTTTGTGGCCTGTCTCCACGCAATAAGAACCGCTGATGAAGGTGGCTAAGCTCCACCGAAACTCGTAATTAATGAATCATAAAGAGTTCGGTTATATTGCTTAATACCATCATCTGGAAAAACTCCTAGCTTGTAATAAGGACTTCGTGGCTTATTGCATTCAAGACATTTCTTTTCACATTGATAAAGATTGACAACGTCATTGCAGAGCAACTTTATAGCCGTATTCTATTGTAAAGAGACTAATTGGTAAAATTGTGCACAGCACAATTATACCAATTAAGGCCAACGTCATTGCAGAGCAACTTTATAGCCGAATTCCGTTGTATAAAGACTACTGACAAGCCACACAGCAAATGGCCAACAGCAAGATGACGACACAATACTTTACAGGCCCCGAGGGCCCGCGCTGAACCCGCCACATACACCGCTGCACGCCACCACTATCGCACCATTCTGCGCGCCCCTGTTTAATTCCCCAAGAACGGCGAACCCAATGGAAACTCGCTATCATCATCCCAACGTAGAAGAGGTTGCAAATATTGACAGGTGCCACCGCTGGTTGATCCTTTTTAGCCCGTGTGCTTAAGTTTCCCACGAACTGGTCGCCCTCCGGATCGTAAAAGGGGAGGGTGCCATGAGTTAATTCGAGCGAACCGTCGGATAACATAGTGATCAAGGAGATGCCACAAAGCAAATCAATGAATAATCAGTCATGGTGGCGAGGCGCCCCTTATCCGTCCCTCCGAACGGGCGGAGAACTGCTTTATTGAAGGCAGGGGTTGACAATGTGTCTCTGGAGGCCGTGAGGGAACCTCCCGTTCCGATAGCAGAAATGGCTGAAGAAATAAAATTTAGCCGATGAAGAGTTGAGAGAAAATAAGAGGTGAGAAATATTTGAGATGAATCATATGACCGTGATTTTAGAAGCCGAAAAATCTCCCTTGATATTTATTCTGGGCGCCACCAACCCCTAAGGTCGCTGCGGTCCCCCCGACGAATTAAAAAAGGACCGAAAGGTCAGAAATAGCTGGCCACACGGACCGATAGAGAATTGGCAGATATTCTCGGCCGAAGAAGAAATCCACTACGCCACGAGTCACTTTCGCTGATGAGTCTGTATCAGAAATGGGGAGGATACTGACACAACTGAGCTCATTCATCACCGACATTTCAGATGGCGAAACTTGGAATGAATGTTATGGGGAGAGGGAATATGGGGAGAAGTTATCTGGACAATACAGTCCGAACAATCTATGGGGAGAAACTGTCGAATCGTCACTCTGCGGCTGCAATTTCGCTTTTGATGAGGTCCTTCACAGATCCTTCTTCTTTTTCGTGATCGCGTAGTTGACGGTTTTCACCATCACGCCTCTTCTTTTGACCATTGACTTCGCAGTTGCGGCATTGAACCGTAGGATGGGTAAACCAAGCTTTACTTGACTCCATTCTTCTGACAGTTGCCACACCCACCGTCTTTGGGATTTTCAGGCGTAGGTTTAGTACTTGGATTGCCACCACCACCACCTCCACCGCCACCTCCACCATTCTTCTTCTGGTTTCTAGGGTTGGGGTTGGAAGCTCCGTTCTTGGTAGACTTATCCGTTTGATTTGAAGCGCGTTGGGTCTTCTGCTGAACCAAGATGGCGTCAATGCGAGCGACCAAAGGCTCCAGCTCTGTTTCAAGTGGACGATTTGGAGACGTCACTCGAAGAGTATCCCTAACCTCTCTGGGCATGCTGGCCAAGACAATCTTGCACAGCTCCACTTCGTTGTAGGGAACGTTGGCACGTGGAATACTAGCGTTGTCCGCGTACTGTTCATCATCTTTGTAGGTGGTAAGGAGACGTAGATATTGATTGATTGCTGTGATCATCCCTACCCACTGCTTGCATGTGAATGCACGATGGAATTTAATGTTGGATTCCAAGTAGCTTCTGGTTGCTTCCGCGAGGCCGTAACCATGTTGCTCGACTAACAATAAATTAGCGCACTTGAGAATATCCTTAAGAGTTTTCAAACGAGGCCCTGTTTCTGTTTGAGTGCAGAGCATCGCTTTACGACACATCAAGTAGTCTGATGTTTCGTCTTTGTCATCGAAGACCGTCCCTGTGTAAGACATCAGAGGGATCATTATTTTGGAAGAGTCCATGGCGTCCTTGCAAAATGCATGGTTGACTGCCCTCCACTTCGTCACTTGGTGCGGCGCACCCTGATTGAAGTAGTTGTCCAGATGACAGCGAATTTCTTATCGAAATGACCCATGAGCTTTCCAAGCATACCTCCTGCACGATCTGCATTATCGTTCAGAGAGTTCACATGATGGGTGATTTGCTTTTTATGCTGCGATAGTGTCTTTTTCAATTCGTCGATGTCCTTCTTAGCGAGAGGATCACCGGTGATACCGTTGAATTTGTTTGCGATGTCGGCTTCTAGCTCGGACGCTTTTTGTTGATTGAAGATGAGTTGAGTCATGAGCTTCTTCTCGTGGTCGTCCCAACCAAGCTCGAAGATTAGACTTTCATATTCGATGAGTTTGAGTACCATGTAGGTGTGTTGTCCAACATTATGTGGAAGGGAATAGTACGTTACCGTAGTTTTGGCATGATTAGTTGATCCGCCATCGATAGTCCATTTCCGACCATTGGCAATCTTGGCAACTGGAAAAATGGGAAAGACGACTTTGTCTTTATCCTCGATGTATCCACGAGTTACCTGAGATTCTTTTGGCCGTTTGTCCTCGGTGAGAGTGTTGTAGGCCAAGTAAATCGATGCTAATTCATTTTGCGACATGATAATGATCAGTCCTTCTGATATTTCACCAGGATGGAAAATTCTTCTCGTTTCGAGGTATCTGGTAGCTTTCTGCGGTGCTTGTCGACGAGAGCACTTGTTATTTTAAAATAATGACACAGGCTAATAGATGTGTAATGACAACGACGATGAATACAGTATTAATTTACGTATTTGGAGTAGTTGTGTGCTCTTCGAAGGAGAGAGCTGCTGCTAGCGGTTGAGCTTGCTCATGGAAGATGAGTGACTCAGAGCTACAGGACAGAATCGTACTAATTCCAAGACGTAGAACCTTAGTAACGATTCACGGGGCTGACTACTTCCACGTAGTCAGAATCCAGAGCGGCATGCGTCAGGCAGAGAGATCTCGATAAGCGATAGCTTAGCGAGCACGTATCCGTATGGTCACAGATACATACGTACCTAAAGGTAGTATGCTACTTGACTATTACGCTTGTACTCGGAGTATTTGCAACTATTTTTGCAACCGTGTAATCACATACATGGTCACATAGTAGTCACACATGTCAGATCACGTGAAAGATGCGATTTTTCTTTATGACAAAGACATAGACACAAGACATGCCTACCATGACATGCGCTTCATTTGCCCTTGGGTCGTCGTTCAGCCACCGCCATTGGCCATGAAATGGTATTGCATATTGTGAGCTTCCGTCAGAGCCGTCGATCGTCGTCATTAGCGTTATAGAATCACTGAGAGCATCATTGAAAAAGAGGCACGCGTGTGCTTGCAGCATTATGTTAGTTTCTCACAGCAAATCAATCCAAACCGGAGGGAAGATCACATCTACGACAACAGCAGCGGCAGTTTTCAACAATTGAGTGGACGTGAGATGTTGTTTGAAATGTTATCGTGGCTATCTCTGAGTGTGCTCAGACGAGTGGTCGTCAATGATGTTGTCGTCTAAGAGGGTGATGTGCGTTGCGCTTATCCCTGACATCCTATCATATGGCAAAATGCTTTTCTATGATAAGTCGTACACACGTTCCGTCAATAATTAGTTGTTATTCAATGTTATGTTATTTGCAGTGTCTCGGAAAGATCTAATATATCCTATTACCCAATGCCATGAACATGTTTGCATTATGTGTGTTGAATTAGCTTTTCAAGTCAATTTTCATCTTGCTTCTGTTGCCAACTGACTCATCGATCAGTACGCTATACCCATGCAAGTAGTGAGTGCGCCATCATTGTACCCCGTACATAATCCTCTATTATACTCGTTTTTTATCACACCAAACGTGATATTTGTGTCGGCACACACAATATGTCAGCCGCTGATGTATGGTATGGACGATACGTCTCTCTACTAGATGATCGATATATCGTTCGACATCAGCCATAACATTCGATTCAGCTGCCTTATGGGAACGCCATACAATGTATTCTGCTATCGCACGGTCGTATAGATGATGGTGTGTTGATCTAGCTGGGCTAGAGTGTACTTATGGTGATCGGCGCCTGCCGGAGCGATGGAAAAGAAGTGTGACCAATGACCGCTCTGCGCTGTCACACTGCGTTTACTTTGGGTTGCAAAAGTTGCAAAAAGCATGCTCTTTTGCAAGGATTTTTGCAACTTCGGTTGCAAAATGACCATAAAATACCACAATTAAGACCGACATACCACGCTCCTGACCGTGATATATTTTTATTGTATAATCACGCTACGAATTCCTCTGTAACTTTTGCTACTTGGGTTGCAAATCCGGGTTAATACAACAGGATGCGATATTTCGCGTATGTACGGATTCTATACAGTTATGTTATGGTAGGGTATCTAAGATACATTGTATGTAAGAGGTTGCGCTTTGAGAGGCTTTTGAAGCAAATCACGCTTGATCTCATAGAGAGGAAAAGAAATAAAATAAACAACAGTCAATTGACGCATCGGAACGATTTCTGAGGAGAAATCTGGAGCAATCCACTTCCTTGTTGGAGAGATCTGACAGAACCGCTATTACTACGCAACCCTCTTACTGCTGCAAGTCTGCGCAAGTTAAGAGCAGTAAGAGGGTTGCGTAGTAATAGCGGTTCTGTCAGATCTCTCCAACAAGGAAGTGGATTGCTCCAGATTTCTCCTCAGAAATCGTTCCGATGCGTCAATTGACTGTTGTTTATTTTATTTCTTTTCCTCTCTATAAGATCAAGCGTGATTTGCTTCAAAAGCCTCTCAAAGCGCAACCTCTTACATACAATGTATCTTAGATACCCTACCATAACATAACTGTATAGAATCCGTACATACGCGAAATATCGCATCCTGTGTCAGAAAGCCTGACCAGGCTGATCGAGATATGGCAGGTATCGTGCCGATTTTTTGGGGCCGCATGGACCGATGATACCAGTGGCAGACTGCCGAGATATTGTGGCCGTATAGACCGATAGGGTTTGGCTGATAGAGGCCATTGGCAGACTGCCAAGATATTGGGGTCGTATAGACCGATAGGGTTTGGCTGATAGAGGCCATTGGCAGACTGCCAAGATATTGGGGTCGTATAGACCGATAGGGTTTGGCTGATAGAGGCCATTGGCAGACTGCCAAGATATTGGGGTCGTATAGACCGATAGGGTTTGGCTGATAGAAGCCATTGGCAGACTGCCGAGATATTGGGGCCGTATAGACCGATAGGGGTTGGCTGATAGAGGCCAGATTTACTATGCTGACTTTTAAATGACTACTGCTGGTACGGACCGACATGGTAGCAATAAAAAAGATGAACAGCTATAGGATTGTTCTACACGATATTGGTGCTTGATGAACAATGTCCATGGCTGTTCTCTCTCTCTCAACATCCCTTCTGTCTGTCCCTAACGACCAGAGCGATGCGAGAAGCCGGAAGAAAGAGAAGGAGAAAGACAGGTGTGACGAGATCCGATTTCGTGCGGGCCAAGTCTACCTGTGAAAATCACCCAAAATCTCCCGTCAAGCCTCCTGTCAAACCTTTCCCTCCTGTGGGCACGCCCACGCACCCGCTATCTCGATACCTCATACAAAGGCACTTATTTTTTATTCCTCTGATGGCTCTCTGATGGTCACTTCGATAAACTCGGCGGATCTTTCAATGGCATCAATTGAGCACTGAGCGAGCGTATTGTAGCATTGCAAGATAGATAACAACAACCTCAGCACCTCTGCAGTGGGTTGGCTGTTATTGTCGAAGCGTATAATAAAAATTATTGAAATTAAAACACAAATCATCTGAGCACATACTCATTTAAATCAAAAGCACAGCGTCCTATCGCAAAATCATGGCCGACGACGATGACATCTTCGCCTCCATGGGTGGATCCCTCCTCAATGACCTTCTCTCTGATTTAGATAACACATCAACGGATGATTTGTTCTCTTCGTTGGAGAAGGAGTTGGCGTCTTCCTATGGCAATACCACTACTACTAGCAGTAGTAGTGGTGGTGGTGGGAAAAAGGTATCAGCTCCACCTGGATTAGGGTCGGCAGCTGCCTTTGTAGTTAATAATCAGCAGTCTCATCATCATCAGACCATTGGCAGTAATACAACAACATCTACTACCACAGCAATTACCGATCCAGAAGATGCATGGTCCGCAGCCCTAGGACAATTTGGGGGGATGTCACTTGCTGCAGAATTTTTGGCTGCGGATACTGCCAAGAAAAATCAGCAAAGTGGCGTTGGAAGTAGTGGTGGACAACCAGAACTATTGCAGACGGAAAGTGGAATTTTGGGTGAGACTATTAGTTCCAATGTGGTGGATGCGCTGTTTGAGGATGAAGAGGAAGAGGAGTACAAGTTGGAAGAGGTTGTGAAGGTTAATCCAACGAAAAAGAATGATGGGGATGGTGCTCTGGAAAGTAATGATGATGATGGAATTGATGAAACTGGTGGACTCATGGCGTTATTGGGAGCAGCTTCCTCTCGTAGCAAAAAGAAGGATGAGGTGGCAGAGGAAGAGCCAAAAGAGGCAGAACAAAAGACTGGTGGTGCTAATGACGTATTACTCAGTCCCAAGCAACAACAACAACCTCACCCATCCATGAATTCACCCGACAAATCAGGAACACTGGCACCCCCTCCAAGTCCCATGTTTCCCCCTCCCTTTCCACCAGGTGTTATGCCACCCCCACATATGGTGCATCCGCCTCCGAATATGATGCATCCTCCTCCTCATCCTGGAATGATGATGCCTCCACCTCCCCATCCAGGCATGATGATGATGCCACCCCCTCCAAATATGCAGGGAGGGATGCCACCACCTCATCCGGGGATGATGATGCCTACAATTCCACCACAGCAGCAGCAGCAGCCACCACCTCCACCACCTGGAATGATGATACTGGGTCATCCACCACCAGGAGGTCCACCTCCTGGAGTATTACCTCCGCCACAATCATCATCTGCTGCTACCAAGGTGAATCGTAAATTTAATAAGGACTTTCCAGCCTTGGGTGATGAACCTGAAGAAAAGAGTCAGGACGATGATGATAGCGAAGAAGAAGAAAAAGAAGAAACTACTGCCGCTACTCCATCTTCTGTTCTTCCATTACCCATGATGCAAACTAACAACAACACCAATATTCGCATCATCTTCAACAATGCCGATCCATCCGCACCCTCCATCCCGGCCAAATCAGTTGCCACATCCCTCATGCCCCAACGTGACATTTGCTACATCATTCACTCCATGTTACGCCCCCTCCAAAGTCTTGACACCTACAATGATGACTATTATCATTGGAGCTTTGTCGATCGTAAATCACGCAATCTCCTCTTATTGGGCGGTGGTGCACCCGATGCTTCCTTAGCCCAACCTAATCCGGTGTGGAAGGAGGTCAAGGTATTGGCGAAGGAACGCGAGACAAAGTTTCGTAGTGCGGTGGAAAGTCGTGCCAAGGAGTTTGCACAGGAGAAGCAGAGTTTGGGACGGATGGTCAAGACCAATGTGAATCGACCTAAAGCCTTGTTGAATGTGCCTGTCATGGCGACAATGGAGGATGAACGTGGTGATAATGACGATAATATGGACGGGGGAAATGTGAGTAGTGATAAGGATTATGTATTGGAGCAGCGGCGCAATCGTGTTCAATTGTGGAAGGCACGTGTGTCCATTGATAAAGGATATTCGGCATTTTTGTCATTGACGGAATTGCGTCGTTTGATTCAAGCGAATTCGAGTCAACCCCAACTTGTAAATGAGTTGATGGGGGATGTCAAGACCAATGTGGATCAAATGCATGCTTCTTTGGGGGTGATTGTCAGGGTGAATCCTGATGGGAGTAGGGAGATGATTATTGATGAGAGTAGACTTTCGAGTACCCTGTCGTTACCCAAGGGTCGTGTACTATGTGCTCGTGTGATTGAGGGGGGAATTTTACCCCATCCGAGTGCCTGTGAGATATTGCCCGTGGCATGGCGTGCAATTGCGTCCAAGCCACCTTCTGCATCCACAGTGGATGATGGAGAGGACCGATTACTCCGTGCCTTGACAGGGTTGGTTCTAACAGTACAACCCAGTGTCGACCCATCCATCCTGTGTCGTTGCTTAGATGCCACCATCTCCATTGGGAATGACTTGTCAAATATCACACAAAGTCGCGTGCGTATGGAATTGTTGCATTCCATTCTCTCGAATGGGAAAACGAAATGCGCACAAGATTCAGATTTAGAAGGTGTTTGGAAGGAGAAGGAGACGGCATTTATGCAAATTTTGGCATCGCAGCAGAAATAATAGAGGACAAATGAAAATATACATTATAAAGAGCAAATTTAAGCATTATATACAAGAGAGAAAGAGTTCGCAGTTGCCTACGCACGTATAGACGCTCTCGACAGCAGTAACTCTTTCGCCTTGAAGAATGCAATGATGTCATCATCAGCTTCCTTGTTACCTGTGAGCTTTATTCCTGGAGGCAGCTTGAATTCAGGTGAGCTCTTGTCTTTATTGTGAGGTGGCCGAATATCCT
Source organism: Skeletonema tropicum (assembly GCA_037178625.1). Lineage (NCBI taxonomy): Eukaryota > Bacillariophyta > Thalassiosirophyceae > Thalassiosirales > Thalassiosiraceae > Skeletonema > Skeletonema tropicum. Next base: position 215,946 of record CM074127.1, on the reverse strand, counting down.
GCTGTGGAGATGGAGGAGACTTAGTTATAGTAGTGCTCGGCAGCAGTCTCTGCTGCATGGTAGGTTTGGCATTGCTCGACATTGGCAGCTTTTGTTTCTTGGGATCTTCTTCTTCGTGGGAGGAGTCGGTTTGATCTGGGCTTAGTTGTTGTGAAGCAGTGAACCATGTATCAAAGTCCTTTTGCATTTTGAGTCTTGCAGCCTCGATCACGCTCTGAATGTTTTCAATTGCAGCTTTCAGTTCACGAAGTTTGCCGAGAACATTCTTGTGCTCTCTTCTTTCTACCTCCGCCACATGACTGTGAAACTGTGCCTGTGACGGGTCTGATCCTTCGTCGGTCATACTCTCGTGGTAGCTTATTTTCTTCTTGATCTTTTCTATCTTTGCTCCAGCTCTCTTTGCCTCATTATACAATGCTTTTAGCTCATTCTTACTCGCTTCAATCGCAGCCAAACCAGGATATCGTTCCTTAAACCAAGCAAATGCATTCGCTGGATCGTCTAGGATTTGATTGTCTTTGCACAGTGGTACGCCACACACTTCGGCCCGGTGCTTTGGCTTTGACTTTGGCTTCGGTAGCTTGTTGTGGTTTGGAGAGTCATTCTCAGCATCGTTGCTAGCAAGTACTGAAGCTGGAGCTGGAGCTAGAGTTGGAGCTAGAGCTGGGGCTAGAGCTAGAGCTGCGTTTTTCTGATCGGCCTCATTCACGTCGTCACTTTCGCCAATGTTTGGTGCAGGGAGCGCATGGTCAGTATTCAGTGTAGTATCGTTGGTAGAGCATTCATTTCGTCGAGTTTTGAGTAGCTTGTCTTTGAATATTGAACAAACCGCATGTATCTTGGGGACTGTGATGCGTCCACAAAAGTCAAGATGACTATGTTCGTTGCGGTTTTGCACGTATGCCTCGACAGACTTTGTCAACTCGTCAATATCTTCTTCTGACAACTCATTGCTGCACTCCCCATCATCATGGTCATCATTCTTGCCGTTTAGGAACTCCACCTCCTCTTTCAGTCTTCGGACCTCAGTCTTGAGTCGCTGGATCACGAGTTCTGGTTCAATCTCTTCGTTTACACTTGCCTTATTCTTGACACACTTGACGCGTTGCGCGAAATTACACGTAGAGATTGACTCGTCCGTATGTTGAGACTCTGGAGAGATGGTTGCTATCATGATTGTCTTGCAATTTCCGCCCAAGCTATCACGTAAGACCGATGTCATCATTGAATTTCGATACGGAACGTGGACGTTCTTGCCCTTCTTTTCCTTCTCGTACAAAGCAACAATTACCATCTCGAGAAAGAACAACGAAGAATTGATGTACTTGGCCTCTTTGAGAATTTGACCTGCGGAATTTGTCCGACTCACTCTCTCACTTCCAGCCAAGTCTACAATGTTCAGTTTACTCCTCGTTACCGTGTCAGACCCCAACTGCCTCTTTTCAAGCATGATCGTGAATATGCAATGACTACGAGTAGAGTTCTGATTCATTTCTGTAGCGGCAATAGCCCTATTGGTATCTCCTACAAATAGCAGATCAAGCGCCTCCTCCTCACTTGATACTTGGTGCATCGAAAGCCCCTTGAAGTGAAATGCGCCAAACTCATCCTCGAGCATTGTTACCTTGGGGAGCCGCTCGTCTACAGTAGCATTAGTACTTTGATCCTTCACGAGCAAGTCGTATCCACTGGAATTGTAAATCTCCAAATACGAAACGTAGCAAGAATACGAGGCACCGCTTTGCGTTTCATCGTTCATCGTTCGGAACAGGGTCGAGATGACTCTGGGAATAATCCCTCGATCCTCGTAGCGGGCTGGACCGCCTGTAATTGTGAACGTTTTACCTGAGCCCGTTTGCCCGTAAGCAAATATCGTCGAGTTGTATCCATCAAGAACATTCTTCGTAGCAGGAATGCCAACCTCCTGAAAGACATCCTTTTGAGTTGCCCTTTCGTCGAATAAATACAAAGTTAATCAGATTAGATATCTACATAATAATAATATAACAGATAAAGTACGTTTAGATATCTAAAGGGACCTGCTTCGGTACAACTGTACGATCTTTTCTAACTCACCTTTCGTCGAGTACGCCGTTGAACTCATAGCCGTAGTGACTTCTCGTATTGTTGACAGTCGTTTGATCGACAGGTAATTTGAAACGAATTTTGTTATCGTCAATTTCATCTCGCTCAAAGTAAGTAGATGGGTTCTTTGAAGGTCGAATGCGGAGGTAAACATCGATAGCCGAGTCCGATGCTGTGTCTGTTGTGTCTGATGTCATTCTAATCTTTCTACTAGTATTATGAAAGATAATGACATCACTCACGGGGCGGGATTTAAAATTTTACTCCCGCGGCACCCCAAAAGCAAGATCAAAAGTACCGTATCGCGCCACCAAACCACAAACACAGCCAATCGAATATCGGACGTGGCTGCAGCCCAGTTTCTTCGCGAATTATCAGGCGGCCCAGTCTCTTGCGCGTTGTTGCACCTATATTACATTCTAAACCTCAAACTACGGAAGTTCAAGAAGGCAACGAACAAGAACTGCAACTCAAGAGGAAAGCAAGGCAAGGGATTTGTGTGGGGGGGGGCTTTAGGTTATTTCTGTGCTACGGTACACTACGAATTACTGGTATTGTAAACAAGAAAAGAATCGTGGGAGCTTGGCTCAATCACACAGCCAAATCACAGCCACTGGTCGCGCGCCGGAGCGCGCCCGAACTCAGCACCAACGAACTTCATGCCGATGTTTCCTTCTGTGGACTCCCATTATTCGAGCGCCACGCAAACAAAACTTGATGCCAAAGGTGTCACCAGAACAAGCTGGTGTCAACAATGATTGAAAGAACAACACTAGCAGTACCTAGTAACGGCTAGCTGGCTTCAAGGTGGCAGAACACATAGACGTGTACGCACAACTGACGTGATCGTGTATCAGGGCCACCAATCACGCTTACAAAATTCTGATAGGAGCAACTCTTTTTGGGGCTGATACAATACTCTCACTTGAATGTGACTTGTCCAAGCCAATCAGAAAGTGGCTTCAAAAATTGCAACGGAAACAGTAGAATTCAATCGCTACATTTCATAAAACTTGTTTCAACGACATAAATCTTCAATAGATATATTCAAATTTATACAATGATCAACCAAAGACAGCAACTACTCCAGCATCATGCTCGGACTATTCAAAGCCGCGCAACCGCAATGACGGCAATCTTCATGACCGTCTTTTTGCTATGCATCGAGCACGTCCGAGCCTTTGCTAATCAATACCACATTTCAGCCCATGACACCATGGTCCTTGCATCAGCTGCGTCTAGCTTGACGAGGAAACTTGGATCAGCCTATCTTCCCAAGGTTGCCTTTTCGAAGTCGCAGCAGCAAGGGAGCAAAGATGGTATCAAGAGCACTACAAGGCTGAACGTTTGGTCGGTGCCTGCGATTAGTCTCAACATGCCAGCGATGCCCACCACTAAAGACATTCCCCTTCACGCATTGGGAAGCTGGTACAGTGAGGTAGATCCTACGACGAAGCCTCCTGTCTACGATGAGTAAGTGGTGCATATGTTATGTTATGCATCGACATGAAACAACTTTATTACGACGCGCTGATTCTGATCATCCTTTTATTTCTTCGTTCTTGCAGTGACTACGATAATTCGTACTCATTCAGTTCACCAACCGACGATTGGCCAAGTATGTCAGTCACTGAGACTACCTTAGACGCAGCGTCTGCTGCAGCAGTGAAGTCGCACATGCGCAAGGGCCCTCTTCGTTCTATCAAACGAGCAGCCGGTCGTTTCAAAGACATTCTAATTCAATGAGATGTCATCTACCTAGAATGCTACTACCCATGTACAAAAGCTACTGCCTCTAGAGAAGAATCAATGATAAGGGGTGCTCTGTCAACGCCACGTCATAGAAAGACTGATCCCCTGTTATCTGTCCAGTGCACATCACCTTCTGACATGATGTGTATCTCCACCATAAATAGAAGTCAGAGTAAAGGCCGGATTGGAAATGAAATATCTAGAACAATACACAATTTCACGTTCTCTCCGTTTGGAAGAAGCTCATCGCTTGTACATATCTTCCGCCCTTTACATACACACGTAAGAACCACATCAAATCACTCGCTATTACCAAGCACACAAACACACACACATGCGAAAATATAATTATTGAAGTTCAGCACTTTCATCATCGCTATCCGAAATGCTGATCTTATTGCTACACACCCACACTACTATAGACTTGCTACAATAATAACCACTAATAGAACTATACCGCACAGAGAAACGCATGTGTGTGAGTATTTCCAAGTTATATTTCCAAGTTATATTATTCTTTGTATTCCTGTAAATGGCAGCCAAGTAGCCCTTTTCCTGCCCATTCTCTCGGTGTCAAATCAAACGTCTCCGTCCGAATCATTTCAGCCACTCCTCCCAGCATTGCAGTTGTTCTTCTCACTGCAACAGATATACTACATTCATTGGCAGCCGCTAAAGATAGTTCTGTCACTATGGCTCGTTTGATGGAGTTAAAATCACCATGATTATCCGATGTGACTGTTCCAAAACGTAAGAGTAAATCTCCTTCTTGGATACCTGCCTCTTGCGATGGTGAATTTGCAAATACTTGATCAATTATTGCAAACGGTGTCAGCGCGATTGTTTGTTGCGTAGTTGATAATGTAGTTGATAATGAAGTCTGTTCTGTAATTGCTGTAGAAGAAGAAGCTGGTCTCTGCTGAGAACTTGATTGCTGCTGCGGAGCAGTAACAGCACTCCCACCAACTGTTCCAGCAATACTCGCCAAAGCCCCCTCCGAAGAATGATTCAAATCCTCAAATTTGCGCACCTCTCCATTCTCGACACCAGCCACACTTCCATCCCAACTTTTAACAACCCATTTCCCAGTCACGGGGTCGAACTTTGGTTTGGGTTTGGGTGCTCGACGTGCTTGCATTTCTTGTGCCTCAGTGACTTTATTATCCTTACTCAATGATTTTACTGCTGCTTCACCACCACTACTACCACCACCATTGTCAGCATCATCTCTCAACGCATTCAACTCCAACAAGCCCCGTTCAATCCGCCCCTCCAACACCTTATAATCCGTCTTGATTTCATGAAACCGCTTCCGTAACGATCGTGCACGATAAATATCAATATCGGATCGTGGATATCCTTCACTGTCGACTAGTGGTGTGTCGATTCCCATGGGTGGTGCAGTGGTGGTTGTGTTGGTGTCATTCGTGATTGTGACTGGAGCGGTGAGTTCGGAAATAATGGCGTTTACTTCGAGTTCGAGGGAGTGTTTTTGGTTGGAGAGGGAGAGGAGCTCTTTGCGTTTCATGGTGAGCAGATCTGATGACGGCGCTGCTGCTGCTGCTGCTGCTGCTGGAGACATGTTGATATTATTGGTTGTTTTGCATTTAGAGTATAGGCTATGGTATGGGATGGATGTTATAGTTGTTGGTCCAAATAGAGAGCTTTTATCGATGGCATTGCACTCGATGAAGATGAATGAACACTTCGATGAGTTTCGATTTTCGATTTTAAGTATCTTTGATCCACAAAATTCACCCCGAGACAATAAGCAAAGAACAGCGTGCTCGAGCTCGACATTCTCAAAACTCAAAAACCATCTCTACAGATAGGTACACTTCTATCTTTATTATTGTAGGGGTATGAATGAGAGCTTTTTAATTGAGATATTGTACAGTTGTGTAGGGGTCAACAGTACATACCTACAAGTGAACCTCCGCGAACTTTACCCCCCAACTCGGCTTAGACCCCCCTCCAAATACAGCCAGCAAAAATCTCAGACCCCCCTCCCGGTTTCTACTAGCAATAACAAGGGAATTAGTATGTCACTATTCCGAAAGTCAGACCCCCCTCTAGAGAAGACTAGCCAAAATTTTTAGACCCCCCGGGGTATTAGTTCGTGGAGAAGAAGATTCCATCCGGTATTGGATCTTCGTCTTTGAACTTGCTTTTCAACTTTCAACTTCCATCTGCTTTCATTCTGCCGAGTGCGATGGCAATGGCAACAAATGTTGATGGATGGGACGTCCACAGCCACAATCATACTGCAATTACAATGACGGATAGTTACACGGACAATATCAGCATGCTGTGCTGCTCGACAAAAAAGCGGTGGTCGTCGACGAGCCACATCTTGGCCATAGCGATTGCTCTGGCTGCAGCTACGACCCCCTGCACCGATGCATTTCTTACACCTCGACCTTCGCGAATCCACGGCCACTATCGACAAACATCGGTATCGCGGTTACAATACACAAATACAACTGACAATGACTCCTCTACCGCTTTAATTGACAGCAATGTGGTGACTGTCGAGCAGCAGCAGCAGCCACCGACCAAAACTAAAACAGATTATTCACGTAGCAGATCCGCCAAACGATTACTCAAGGCGCAACGATTATTGGAAATGGCTCAAATATCTCCTTCACAGCGGTTGGAGATTGAGGAGGCTCGTAAGGCTTCAAATACTGTGATCAACACTAGCAATACTACGAGCAACAATAACAATGATGTGATAGACAACAATAACAACATGATAGACACAGTGGTACCCATGGGATCCTACTCCATGCGCTTCGGAGGGTACGGCACACTCGAAGAAGAATTGGTAGACATGTACAAAATGAGAATGGCCGATACCTTTGATAGTGTGGATAATGTGGTAGATGAGAATAGTTTGTTGCCAGGTGGACGGTGGGTGTATGAGGAGAAGGAGAGAGCGGAATCTATGAAATCAGGTTCTTCTTATTCATCTTCAGCAATATCCAAAGCAACCGAATTACCATCCCTCAATGTAGCCGAACCACTCGTCCCCTACGATCCAATCGCCGCCGAAAAAATCCTCTTTCGTCAACCCACCAAATGGCTCGTCCGAAACGTTCAAATCGCATTACCATTCGGCACATGGGTATCCGGTGTACTCATCGATACCATCCTTGGCAAATCGAAACAAAATCGTCGCAATCGGGCCAAACAATTGAATAACATTATTGCCGATTTGGGACCGGCCATTATTAAGGCTGGGCAGGCGTTAGCCTCACGACCAGACTTGTTACCCTCGGAGTATTTAGATGAGTTGCAACAATTGCAGGATAATGTCCCCACATTTCGGAATGAGGTGGCATTTCAGATAGTCGAGGAGGAATTGAATTTAAAGTTTGAGGATATGTTTGAATTGGTAGAACCGGAACCTATTGCGGCTGCTTCGATTGGTCAAGTGTACAAGGCACGCTTATTGAAGAATGGACAATTGGTAGCGTTGAAAATCCAACGTCCCAATACAGAGGAGGTAGTCGCATTGGATTTGTACGTGTTGCGATGGTGGGGAGGAGTGTACAATAAAATCTTTGAATTGCTGGGACGGAATATCAATTTGCAAAGTGTCATGGATGACTTTGGCAATCTTCTCTATGCTGAAATTGATTATATTGCCGAAGCTTCCAATGCACGCCGATTTTCGGAATTGTATGCTCAAGATGTGGCGCTTGCCGACGTCTTTGTTCCCAAGATTTATTCGGAGCTTACCAGTCGGAAGGTATTGACGATGGTAAGTATATGCTTATAAGTATTCCTCACTTCTCTCTATCACCTGGTACTTTAATCCCCTCACTTCTCTCTCTCTCTCTCTGTCTCTCTCTCAAACGACAGGAGTGGGTGGATGGCTTTCGACTTACGGATAGTGCTAGTTTGGAAGCGAATAATTTGGATAGGAAGAAGCTTGTGGATACGCTTGTGCAGTGTTCGTTGAGGCAGATTATGGAGAATGGTTTCTTTCATGCTGGTAAGTGGCTCCCTGATAATTTCTTTACACGCCTCTTTGCAATTTGAAGTCTACTATGCAGTATTCTAACTATTTCCATGTGTTATATTTGTGTTCCCAGATCCACATGCTGGCAGTAAGTACTATCAGTGGATCACTTGCCAGTTTTGACACTATTTCTTGAATTGGATTCCTCACACTTGACTTATTCTCTGCTGCACTTTTGATGTTCTGACGCAGATCTTCTTGCCACAAAGGATGGAAGACTATGCTACCTCGACTTTGGTATGATGTCCTATGCAGCAGCCAAACAACGCAATGGGTTCCTTTTGGCAGTTGTTCACATCGTCAATCGAGATTGGTCGGCGTTGGTCAAGGTATATCAAAACTTGGGATTCATTCCGGAAGGTACCGATGTGCAACCTATCGAAAATGCATTAGAAGATGCCTTGCCCGACGTGCTAAACTCGGACATTAGCGAGCTGAACTTCAAAAATGTGGTTGGCAAGTTAGGCGACATCATGTATACATATCCCTTCTCCTTGCCTCCTTTCTACATTAGTATTATAAGGTGCTTGGGTGTCTTGGAGGGACTGGCGATACAGGTGGACCCTAAATCAAGAATCATTTCGAAAGCATATCCCTACGTGGCCAATCGTGTACTGACGGATGATTCGCAGAAGGAATTGAGGGAGGCTCTGCGACGTCTTATCTTCACATCGGATGGGAGTATTCGATGGTCGAGGTTAGAGTCGCTACTGGATGAGGCGAAGGATTCAAGTGGTTTTGATGTGGTTCCAGTGCTTGACAGGCTCATTGACTATGCCATTTCGAGTGAGGGAGAAGAGCTCTTGAATGAAATAGCCGACCAAATTGTGAAGGAAGCGGATAGCTTGGGGCGTGATACTTTGATCTATTTCACACAGGCGGCGACAGCTCTGTCAATCCGTGATGAAAAATCTGCCGCCAAGGCAATACAATCTCTTGTGCATGCATTGCAAAATAACAAAGACGTGACCAGTGAAAAAGAAGACGGTGCTGAAAAGGATTCCAAGGTGCCAACTCCTGTCACCTCGTTTCTAGACAGCTTACGAGAAGACCTGGCTGAGACACTTCCTGAGCCCACCGAGTCGATGAAGAGAACAATGAAACTGGGTCTCCTATTAGGTACACGAGGGGCTTCTTCCTTGGCAACAACCACATCAAGAGGTAATGCTGCATCTGCAACAGCGAGCACAATAAGCAAGTTTACGCCACTGGTTCGAAAGTTATCTCAAGAACCTCGAGTAAGACAAAAAGCTGGTGAAATAGTTGCCAGACTGTCAGAGAGACTGGTGTCCCGAGGCCTGAGAGCTGCATTTTCTTTACCCCCTCCCGAATTTGAAGCGTCAGTGGTGGACAATGATAATAAGAAATGATCTGTACATAAATAATAGTAGTTGTGTTGTTAATTTTTGTTTTAACATAGCCTTGCGGTCATAGCAACATCGACCAAAGTGATATGTGCGTATTATACTCTCCCCCTAACTTCATCAATGACTATCTTCAATCTGTCTTTGAACTGCAAGCATAGCTCCTAAAGCGAGCGTACTGGCTACACCAGTAGTGACCATGTCTGTGTCTTCATATGCCTCCAGCAGTAACTCCATAAATGCCACCCACATCATTGCCCCTCCCGCAAAGCCCAAACCAACAGGCAGCAACGGTAAAAAGGAATGAACAAACATGAACGCTGGTACTGCCATTAAGGGTTGTGGAAGCGAAGTTACTACACACCAAATTGCAGCAGTTGCCTTGGAAACTTTCCTCGGAAGCAACACAATTGCCACGGCCAATCCCTCGGGAATATTGTGCACCGCCAAACTTGCCGAAATAAACACCCCCAATTCATTTCCATGCTCACCTCCAAAGCTAACTCCAATACCAACTCCCTCACTGAATGAATGAAGCGTCATGACAAACACAATCAAGAGAATTTTTCTTGTATCCGCCCCGCTCAACGATCCAACCTTCACATCTTCATGTGAATCCAAGAAGCTCTTCGTGCCAAGTATGAACAACAGCCCCATCGCACATCCAATTGCAGTTCTCACAACTGGACTCAACGAACTATCATCATTATCATCATGGAACGTGCAACCTTCCACAAACAATGAGTATGACGCAGCACACATCATCCCAGCCGCAATTGCATTGGAGACGCCGACCCAGTACTCTTTCATTTCACGTACGAAACATAATGGTAACACACCAAAGCCAGTGGAGATGGCGGAGATCCAGCCGTAGTAAAAGACAGTGTGAATTGTTGGATCCAGTCCTTTCTTTCCAAGAGTGTTTCCGGGGTATGTCGCGTAGGTGATGAAGGCCAAGAGGAGAATGATACCGTACGATATCACTTGTGATAACTGAGATTCACTTTCGTCGTTTTCTTTTGTTTTTGATTCCCCATTCGTTGAAACTTTCAGTAGATGTGCAGGACAGCCGCGGTGATCATGGTGAGCATGATCATGCTGTTTCGATGGAGAAGAAGGCGAGGGCGCTTCTTTCTTGGGTGTCTTTGCGGCGGAAACGGGTACATTCAGATCATAATCATCTGCATTTATATTTGCCTCCTCGGCAGCTTGTCGTTGACGTCTTGTTACTACCATGATTGCTGCAGTGATTGATTGCTGCTATTGTATGTCACAGCAACGAAGAAATTTGATTCAGGTTGGTTCTGGTTCTGAGAATGACCCTTACTTTCTCTACACTGGATGTATTATTATTCAAAACCCAAAAAATATCGAACCTTAGCGTAATAGAATGAATAAACCCTCTCCAAAAACTTGCAGCCGTATCTATCTTGATCAGGCAGCGTTATTGCAACCAACACAACTGATAGCTGTAGTAGATCGATGCAATTCAGTAGTGCCAAGCGTCAACAGAGACTGCAACTACGTGCGTCAATGAAAATCCCGACCGCCACGGGGTTACGCCACTTAATCTCGACTAAATTAGAAAAATATTGAGACACCTACCTGACTTCGAAAAGTTCCGTCACCCCACGCAAAAATCACACACAATGGCACAAACTTCAAAAAAATCCTCAACCATAGACACTATAGCGGAGAACATCTCCTACCATTACACCAGTACATGGCAAACCCTCCGCGTTTTTTTACAGTAGCTTCATCATATACCACCCGACCCCTGCGCAGAAAACGCGGAGCATTGGTTACGATGTATTCCTTCAATAAAAAGTTTCGTGCGCGAAGTTTCCTAATGAAACATTGCCGTTCATGTCGGAGGGAGAGTCATGCCGGTGCATAACCCATGGAGACATAAAGCATGATCCTTGCAGCCCACCAATCGAGTGTATATATCCATAGGGAGGCGTGGGTGTCTTAGTGTACCGATGTTTCGGCCGGTAACACCATCCTCAACGTCGTAACTCGATGTCCATCAATGGTTCATTTTTATCTTTGGCCCTACTGCAATAAGGAGTGACAATAACACCAATGAAGGCAACCAATACTCTCCATCGACTCTAATATGGTGATAGACGATTAATTGACCCTTGGAGTGGAATGGAAGCTCTTATGACATCATTTTGATGATACAAAAAATGTACATGTTTTTCGTCTCTGTCGAACGCAACAACTAACCGAAAGCTAATGGAAACGGGATGCATATCGATCAAACAAGCATCAGCTTATTATTATTATGATAGTAAACATCCTTGGGAGCGATAATAACAATGAGTTCTGAGGAAATACTTGTTTGTTCAGTAAAACTCATTGCATATTTAGCCTACATCAAAACCAACATACATAACACTGTCTCCCATGTGTTATAATCAATATAAAGCATCATCCACTTGTCGAAGTATTCGAATATACGCATACGATCAATTGGTATATAAATTACCACTCATTTGATGTTATCGGTCCTTCACGATGTTGATTTCAGCATTGCGTTTAAGGAGCAAATAATAGATTCTGTCTAACTTGTGAAATGTGGTTGATTATCGATTAGATAATGGGTTTGGACTACCCAAGGATAAATAGACGCCCAATGTATATATAACATTGATGTGGTGAAAGGATATCCTCTCTTTTGTAACATATCATTGCCGAAACGTCCATAGGAGGGGTGAATGGAGGTGAAAGTGGTAAATTTTATGCCGTCGATGGCGACGTTATTTTATTCATTTACGGTGGATCGACTGAGTTTTCCTGGCTTGGGCGCGTATAAGATGATTTATGCGACTGATCAAGCCGAGTATTCTAGGCGTATTCAATATGCACGCTTAACTGTGGCCACAGGAGTGGAGGACATCATGGTGACGGTGTAAAAGGTGTGGTGGATGATGGATTTTTTGCGTTTCTCGTTCCATCTCAAAATTACGCGGGAAGGCCAAACGTAACCCCGTGACCGAGAGTGCGAGGTGCGAGCGGTTCCTTGGGGTCAAAGACAGACTGAAAAAATACTGAGGTACCCACGTGTGCAGTCATCACAAATATGTAAGGAGTATGAGGTATCCTCACTCTTTCAAAGAGGACTACTTAGCTATATGGTTGGTATGCATAAGATGGAATGCACTATAAAAAAATTATCCTCATTTTAACAGTGACGTTTTTGTTGTGCCATCTTATCAATCCTATCTGTGACTACAGGTCAATTCCTTTTCAAATATGTCGCAAGCTCATTTGCTTTTGCAACAGCACCCCATTCACGGTATTTCTCTTCCGCTTGGCAGAAGTAACTTAACGACTTGTACTCTCTGCCTGTATCAAGATAGAAATGCCCAGCCAACTCATTTGCCAGAGCTTCCTCGTTCACAAATTTATGCTGCTTTGAACTTAGTATTGCATTCTCGTATAGTATTTCAGCATAATCAAAGTTTCTTGCACAGAATTGCTCCTCAGCTTGGAGAAGATATGTTTCTGGATACGAAGGTAAATAGAAACAACAAATTAGAGATGGCGTGGCTTAGATAATATATGTATAGCATATAAAATCTGCAAACTCACTGTTCTGAAAGTTCCATATGGAAGCTAGTGCGGCCAGCTTCTCGATTGAAACCTTCGACTCCGTACCCCTCGCTATCCACTTTTTGTCATTCGTCTCCCTGCCAATCCAAAATGATACCAAGCCAAAGTAACTTGAAGTGGAGGAAGAAATGACCGGAAATGTAAGCACCAGAGTGAAACAAAAGATGAAAATTAAGGATGAACCTCAGTAGTACTCACAATACCCGTTGATACAGGGCTGTACCCCTTAACTTTGAGAAATACTTTTCGGCGCAGTCCCTCGCTTTCTCCAACTCTCGGAATAAGAGTGCTTCATAGAACTCTATAAATTGTTCTGCTATCATGACGTAGGAAAACTTTTCTGCTATGTCTTCTTCACTGTGGGTTTCGCCAAATACACTTGTTAGACTATTTTGCTGAGGTATGACAGACTCGCCTGCTAACCTCAGTGTCAGTCTAACGATTGGGAGCATAACAGATATCAATAGCAAGTTCTTGTGAAATCTCATCTGCTTAATTGTCTCTTCCATAGACTTTGCAACTTCATCTAACTTCTTGCCCGTCCAAAAGCAACACGCATCGTAAAAGTAGGCACATTTCATTGCATTCCCTGTATCTCCACTCTTCATGGCTGCCTTGAACCCATCAAAGAAAAACTCACAAGCACTCTGCATGGGCTCCACATGCAATCGGGTGTAAGCTGAATGAAATATTATTTGACAATCGTGAGCTCGAGAAAGACTTTGCTTCATCAGAGCCAGTCCAAGTTTCACGTATTGCACACCCACCTCGTAGTTTTGTCTGACAAAAGCATTGTAATTACCGTACTGCACAAAGGCAAGTGGAGACAGTGGACTCATGCCGTGCTTCAAAGATATCTGGATCATTCTTGATGAAATGATTGGCAACTTTGGGTGTTCACCGACGAACCAAACCAACTCAAACAGCTTGGCCAATAACTCCATTGCCATCATCTTTGAAGGGTCAACCATCACATGATAGTTCAACAAAGTATCATCTGATAATTCAGCAAGCTTCGCATCTGTTGCACTCAAATGCTTGTGGACTAAAGAGGGTGTGATGAAATAATCAATGACTTGATTCGGAATCCACCATGGGCTTCGACTGAGCTTCTCGCCAAGACTTGCCAATGTGCTCAGCGAGGCCTCGACGCCCTCCAGCATTTTTCCCGACAAGAAGAGGAGATTTATTTGTATGGAAATTGCCTGACACTTATCCTCAAAACATCGGGCAAAGTGCATTATTTGTTGAATCAGTATCTCGAGGTGAGCATGCTCTGCGTTCATCAAGGCACACTTGGCTGCTAGATTGAACAGTTCCAAACTCAGATCGTACTGCTTCTCCCAGTGTCCTTTCCTCAAGTACGAAATGCCACGATCGAAAAATGAATGAGCCGAGAAGAAGTCAGACATTTTCATGGCCTTCTTCCCCGCATCTAGGTTCAACCTAGCCACAGCTACACCTTGCTCACTATCGATGACTGCTTGCGGTCCACCGTGATTGATTTGGCTCACAGCAGTGATGAGCAACACGTCATCTCTTTCTCTGACTGCAACATTACCAAGTGCCAATCCATATCGGAAGTGCTGCAAGCAGCGCTGTTCAGATCGTATAGAATCGTACGCAGCTTCATGTAGCTTATCATGTATAAAGTAGAACGATCCTTCCCTTTTGTCCACAATACTCTCAGCCACTGCCGTGTCAAGTGGAACCAAGAGTGGAGTTTGAATCTCTGCTTCCAAAGTTTCTATCGTCGAGATACTGGCACTCGCACCGAAGCAAGATAACACGCTCAAAGCCGAAATCACTTCGGGAGGGAGACTATGAAACGAGTTCTTCATGATGAACGTTGCAACACAATCGGGAATCTCCATATCACGAATATTGTCGCTTTCCCACACCCAACGGCGATCAGTCAGGCTGGGATACAACAAGCGTCGTTTGTATAACTCAATCATCAGCTGCTTGATAAAGAAAGGGCTCCCCTTCGTTTTGTGATACAGAATATCTGCCAACGGTCGCGTGAGGCGCGGAAGCAAGGATAATGTTGTCGACACCATTTCGTTGACAGTCTCTTTGCTCATTGAGGTCAACATAATATTGGTCGTCTTGGTTCCGAAAGTTTCCAACGAGGAAAGCATGAGAATTAGAGGATGCTCTTCATTCACTTCATCATCACGACAACACCCAAAGAAGAAGAACCTTCGTTGTTTGTTTGTGGCTGACTTGTTTGGCATTATCAATATCTGATTCAGCAGAGCTACTGAAGCCGCGTCTATCCATTGACAGTCGTCGAGAAAAAGGACAAGAGGCTCTTCTTGACAACCTAAAATGATTTCAACAAATTGACAAAAGAGATACCTCAACCTCTTCTGTGCATCAACGGCAATAACACTATCGTCATCAGATTTGCCGCAAACGAAGTCACTGCCAAGAATGCCCCTCAAGTTCGGCATCGCGGCAACCAGACCCGTCATTTCGTTCCCAAGATCTCTTCGCAGTTTAGTTGAAACCATTTCGACTGTCGACTTATCGCTGGCAGCAGCCAATAATGTACAGTAGTCATCAAACGCAGAGCTAATGGCGTGGAACGGCTGCGACTGTTGAAGTTTATCGAAGCTACCAGACAAAAACATCCCGCTTCTAGCAGTTACATGCCCAGAAAACTTGTTAGAAAGCATTGATTTGCCTATTCCAGATGACCCGTAAATCATGGCTACTTCACATCCACTTGTCATAGATCTTTGATAAGACTCCTTCAACATTTCCAGCTCTGACTCTCGGCCGTAAAATGATGTTTGACCGTCCTTGTCCTTGCACCCGATGCTCTCCATCTGAAGACCAACACTGGAAGCATGTATCATGTCGAGATCTCGAAGATATACTTCGGGAGAATCCATCATCAACTTCAAATCATCTCGTACATCTGTCACGGCTTTATAACTCTCGTCAAAAGCCACACATTCATTGCTTGTGCAACCTATCATGTTACCGATCAGGTCACAAAGAGCATTAGGCAAGCCCAATGACTTCAGTGGTTCAACGGATGATAACATGCTTGGTGGTATTCGTTGCGTCTTGTTTGACATTTGATCAGGTCTATCGTAGTATTCTGTCCCTATCATTTCTGCCGCAGAGGATTGCTCGTCAGTGTCTAAACTTTCCAATACTTTTTGTCCACCAGAAAATAATTCAAAAAAGGTGGAACCCAGTGCATGTATTGCTACCATTCTTGCATCATCGTTGATACACATATCTCTGAAAACGTCCTCTCTCAACGTAGCACATTGCACGCTCAAATATTCGATGATATGCTCACTACTACCATCTTCAAGCAAAGATGAAAGCTGCTGACCCAACACGCCCAAATCATTGGGATCAGAAGATTGATCAGGATGAAACGGAAGTGGCTCAAGGTCGGCGATTGATAACGCTGTTGCACTGCTGAAATCATCTTTCTTTCCTTCATGCAATCTGTCAGCCCCACACCGAACGTAAATGGAATGCGCCAACGATTTGTATTGCCGCAGCTGCCACTGCCGCTGATGTGGCTCTGCCATTAGTTCGTTAATTATTGATGGATCCAACGTTGTAATGCCCCCTCCTTCATCATTCTCAAATTCTGTCAATGTCACTGTCTTTTTTTCGTCGACAACACAGAGCTGGTCTGCCAGAGAGTGAGCTATTTCCAGTGCACATGACAAATACTCTTGAGAGCACACGATATTGCTATGCTCATCGTTACGGCCGGTGGTAACGGCTGCTGATTTTACAGTTTGAAAGGCTTTATCGATCCAAGCATTCAATCCAATGTTAGCGGCCAACGTATTTGACACGCCAGCACCATCATCCAGATTGTCAGCATCGGTGCTGTCGTCGACTACGAAGCAGTGCATCTCAGTAGAAGACGTCATGAAATCTCTTTCAACCTACAAATTTTGTGTTGATTAGTTCTCCCTTCCCAACTGTATATTTTTGCTACGAATAAGGAGCTTTGCCGAAGCCTGTCTACTCAGGAAATCTTTTGATTCTACATCTAGTTTGATTCGGGGATAGGAATACTTGCATTCCCTACTTGGTTAGACGATATCAAAGCAGCTTTTGGCGGCTTCGGCTTTTTGTGTTTGGCAGAGTTTGGCAGCTTATTATTTACCCTTGGTTTGGCACCCCTGCAGCGAGCCTTCGATTTATTTACGATTCAAATTTATTCACGCACAGGCATAAGCAAGCTCAAACTGATCATTCACGCGCACCGCTCCAGGCAGGCACGACAGCCATGGTCGACGTTGTAGGCAACGATGAGACACTTCTCACATTTCTTTTTCCTAGATTGTGACTTGTGAGTCACAGTAAGCAGGTACTCCTTTTTGAAAACTACTAGTAAGATGGATTCTAAGAGTTTATTCACTCGAACCGGTTTAATCAAGTCAACTTCAACTTACCTATGCAGTCATAAATCATAAATAAGGTCAAAGTGTGACTAACTTCATCAGTTTGTGCCCTTTACTTTTCTTGTGTATTCTGGCAGCAATTCAATCGAATCGGCAACAACTTCTAGAGATAGAGATAGAGAGGAAGAGGATGATGATATCGTTTGATGATGATATGTAGTATTCATTCACCTTCACGATTATTTTACTACGATTAGAATATATGATGGGGATTGAATAGCCCGATTTTGACCTTTAAGTAACCCCTCACTCTATCTCTATCCTACACAACGTAACGTGTATGTAGAATAATGTTATTCTTCAAAAAGTCATCGCTGCGAACACAAGAAGTACTCCGTAACTGAAGTGACCGTGACCGTAACACCAACTGAAAAGATGGAGGATGCCCCTGTCGACGATACGGCAGACCTCCTCGGCCTTTCCGAATTTTCTCATTCATCGAAAGAAGCAAATGGAGAATACGCAGCACTATTGCAGCAGCCTACATGGCAACCATCACGAAAAAAAACATCATCATCTCGTCGTGGACGGGGGCAAGAGAAATTGTACCAGGGGCGAGCTACTGCTCAAAAGCAACAGGCAGCAAAAGTATTGCATCCATTGGATGTAAAACCAAAGTTAAAAATCAAATCTCCTCGGTCCAAACGAGAGGCAGAGTCAAAGCGACCCAAACGGCTGGCACAAAGTAATTTATCCGAGCCAGAGCCAAGTCCAAGTCGCCATCATCAACCAAAGGCAGAGCTAAAGCGGCCCAAACGATTATCAAAAAGCAATATATCACATGGGAGGAGAAGATCGATGTCATCAGGTTCCGTTTCCTCAGATGATTTGAAAGACGTTCTTAATGATGGTCCATGTGCCAAGCAGCCGTTTGAAAGGAGACGGTCGAGGAGTGCATCCCCAAGCTTCAGTAGACCATCGCTCCAAAGAAGGCCTTCATCTGATCAAAGGAGACCATCGCTTCAAAGAAGACCATCGTTTCAATCAACTCAAAGTAATAGACCTCCGCTGTTGAGAAGAAGTTCTGTTCAGGAGACTAGCAGTAGAAGTATTCTTGCTGGATCGTTACAAGATAACGACGCCATCCTCCGAAGAAGTTCGTTTACGGCAATTACAACACTACATGTTCCACTCAAAGATGATGAACCACGTCCAGGGAGAGAACGGTCACGTAATGAAGATGGGCATGCTAGGAGAAGATCACGATCAGTAGACGGGAAGAGGGGACGGTCTCGAAAGGATGAAGATGGTTATGTTAGGAGAAGATCAAGATCACTGGGCGGTCGTGTTCAAACTGATGACATGTCTGTTGAGCCTGTGACATTGAATGACAAGCCGAGAAATAGAAGGCGATCTCTATCATTGGATTCTGCAGCATCGGAGCATTCAAACCCTACTGACTTCAAAGAGGAACTCGAAAAGAGAAGAGCAACGAAAAAGACTGAGGAAGAGAGCCGTGATTCTGCCGAGGTGAAGGAAGATCTTGAAAAAAGAAAAGCAATTATCAAGGCAGAAGTAAAGACGCGGATACGCCATAGTGCGCCGCCATTGCGTCCAACCAAGAAGGTTTTGGACGAGAAGAAGAGAGAGAAAACCAAACAACGACATAGCGCGCCCGAAACCAATAAGAAGGTCAGAACTGATCCCAATGCACAGGAAGAAAATCGCAAGACGGAACCTTCAGAAGAGTTTCAGGCGGGGGAGTCTTCTCAGAGACGCCGTAGAAATCGTCGTTCCAAGGCTTCAGAGGGATACTCTTCATTGAATAAATCGTTGACCAAAGCACTCAACAGGAGGAGAAAACCCCCGCCCATAACTGCACCCCCCGCAGCTGCGGCTGCAGGAGTTCCTACAAGAGAAGCTGATGAAGAAAACGACGTTGAAAGCAACGACGCAGAAAGTTCTAGAAGAAAGAAGAAAGGGTGTTATCTTTCTAGATTTGTGATGACGGTGATGTGTTTTTGCTATCTTTTCAGTCTTGTCGGAGTCTTTGCTGTGGGTTTCTGGACTCACATGGAATTTTTTGCGTACAAGGACACTGAAACAACTGTGAATAAGAACGTTGGTGTCGGGCTGGGCACACCGGAAAACAGCACATCGATGCTTCGGCCGTCATCGCCATCATCCGCATTGAACCCGTCTGAGTCTACCAATATCAATCTTCAACCATTTCCTACAGACTTAGTACCATTTCCTACAGACGGAGGGATGGGTACAAAAGTTTCTCAGATACCTGCAGTGGCTTCCAATAATCCATCGTCAAATCCTACACCAATTGTTTCAGATGTCCCATCTTTAACACCCACGTCGTCACCTTACCCAACATCGACTCCATCTACCTCACCTTCCAATGTAGCTTCGGAAAGTCCCAGCTCCGAGCCAACCGTAACTCGATCAGAATCACCCTCGCAAAGCCCCACAACTCTCGATGAATGTCCAGAAACTCTCTCAAGATCAATGCCATTCATCAGTGACACTGCCCTCACACTTTACTATGAAACTGTCATTTATCGGGATCATCCAACAGGTGGTCTACTGTGCGCGTCTCTGGAATATTCCGGCAGTGCTGGCTGGATTGGCATCGCCTTTTCAACTGCGGGACGGAATCCACAGTTTGGTAGAAGGGAGGCGATAATTGGCATGCCAGGGTTAGAATCGGCTGTGGCAATATCGACTGAAAATGTAACAACTTCAGCTCTCAATCCTTCTGGCAGCCAGAACAACTTCTTTCAAGGTGGGCCATCCTTTGCTAATCCAGTTAACAAATATGAAATTCCTGCAGGAGGTATTGATGGATATTACGGTCCAAGTCTAAACCTTCTCATGAGTGACAGTCAGCAAACACTACTCAACGCATCAGTCACAACCTCGGATGATTCAAACCAGACAGTTACTAGGCTTTCATTCGTCAAGTATCTACGAGAGCCGGGCGAGATTGAGATAAAGCCTTTGGGTGGACCCACTCTCATACTCTACGCTGTGGCGCCTATTGACTCAAGCAGTGGTCTGTACATTAACGAAAACCCTCAGTGGAAGTATATCAACATGATCCTCGGAGATGGAAGATCAAATACAAGATCTTCATTTATGCGAAAGCGACAGCACAACAATCCTGGTGGGTAGCAAGTATCCAGCCTCAAAGTGCAACAATTATGCATAATTGCTTCATTGATAGTATCATCCCAACAACGTTGTGTTTGCAACACATTTAGAGTCGTAGAATTAACAGTCGGTAGAAAGAAACATACCTCGAGCATTTCTTAATCGTCAAATACAAACGATAGACCATGCTTCAAGTGTTTCTTCATGGAACTTCTCACGCCACCACAACTCTCAATTTCTTTCAAATTCCAAACCAACTCCTTACAAACCACAAACAAATCGACACAAGCCAAGAGTCGTAAAGACTTAAGAATTGACAAAATTTTGAGAATATATAAAGACAATCTGGATCAATTGCTCCGCAAATATGTTGCAAGCTCATTTGCTTTTGTAACAGCACCCCATTCACGGTATTTCTCTTCCGCTTGACAGAAGTAACTTAACGACTTGTATTTCCTGCCTGTATCAAGATAGAAATGCCCAGCCAATTCATTTGCCAGTGCTTCCTCGTTCACAAATTTGTGCTTTTTTGAACTTAATATTGCATCATCGTACAGTTTTTCTGCATAATCAAAGTTTCTTGCACAGAATTGCTCTTCGGCTTGGAGAAGATATGTTTCTAGATGTAAAGGTCAACAGGAACAACACTATGAGAGATGGCGTGATTTAGATAAAATGTATAGCATGTGACATCTCCGAACTCACTGTTCTGAAAGTTCCATGTAGAAGCTAATGCGGCCAGCTTCTCGATTGAAACCTTCGACTCCACACCCCTCGCTATCCACTTTTTGTCATTTGTCTCCCTGCCAATCCAAAATGATACCAAGCCAAAGTAACTTGAAGCGAATGAGAAAAAGAGCGCAAATGTTAGCATAGGAGTGTGAGGAAGATTCAAATTCGGAAATACATACATGCATTCATATGTGTCATCAACATCAAGTCAATGAACTTACAATGTACGAACATACAGAGCTGAACCGCTGTTCAAGAAAAAACGTTCAGCGCAATCCCTGGCTTTGTCCAACTCTCGGAATATGAACGCTTCATAGCACTCAATAAATTGTTTTGTTATCATGGCTCCGGAAACCTTGTCTGTTATATCTTCTTCATTGGTTGTTTCGCCAAATACACTCGTCAGACTATTTTGCCGAGGTATAACTGACTCGCCTACCATCCTCAGTGTCAATCTAACGATTGGGAGCATAACAGATATCAACACCAAGTTCTTGTGAAATCTCATTTGACTTATTGTCTCTTCCATAGACTTTGCAACTTCATCTAATTTCTTGCCTGCCCAAAACGAGGTTATATCGTAAAAGTAGGCACATTTCATTGCATTTCTGGTCGCACCACTCTTCATGGCTGCCTTGAACCCATCATGGAAAAACTCACAAGCACTCTGCATGGGCTCCACATGCAATCGGGTGTAAGCTGAATGAAATATTATCTGACAATCGTGAGCTCGACAAGGACTTTGCTTCATAAGAGCCAGTCCAAGTTTCACGTATTGCATACCCACCTCGTAGTTTTGTCTGGCCAAAGTATTGTAATTACCGTACTGCACAAAGGCAAGAGGAGATAGTGGACTCATGCCGTGCTTCAAAGATATCTGGATCATTTTGGATAGAATAAAGCTCGATTTGATTGTTTCATAAGTAAAAGAGAGCAATTCATAGAGATTGGCCAGTAATTCCATTGCCATCATCTTTGAAGGGTCAACCATTGCATGATAGCTCAACAAAGTATCATCTGATAATTCAGCAAGCTTCGCCTCTGTTGCACTCAAATGCTTGTGGACTAAAGTGGGAGTAACATAATTAAGAACAATTTGAGGAATCCATCTTGGGCTTCGACTGAGCTCCTCCCCAAGACTTGCCAATGTGCTAAGTGAGGCCTTGACACCCTCAAGCACTTTTCCTGATAAAAATAGGAGAGTTATTGATATAAGAATTGCCTGGCACTTATCCTCAAAACATCGGGCAAAGTGCATTATTTGTTGAATCAGTATCTCGAGGTGAGCATGCTCTGCGTTCATCAAGGCACACTTGGCTGCTAGATTGAACAGTTCCAAACTCAGATCGTACTGCTTCTCCCAGTGTCCTTTCCTCAAGTACGAGATGCCACGATCGAAAAATGAATGAGCCGAGAAGAAGTCAGACATTTTCATGGCCTTCTTCCCCGCATCTAGATTCAACCTAGCCACAGCTACACCTTGCTCACTATCGATGACTGCTTGCGGTCCACCGTGATTGATTTGGCCCACAGCAGTGATGAGCAACACGTCATCTCTTTCTCTGACTGCAACATTACCAAGTGCCAACCCATATCGGAAGTGATGCAAGCAGCGCTGTTCAGATCGTATAGAATCGTACGCAGCTTCATGTAGCTTATCATGTATAAAGTAGAACGATCCTTCCCTTTTGTCCACAATACTCTCAGCCACTGCCGTGTCAAGTGGAACCAAGAGTGGAGTTTGAATCTCTGCTTCCAAAGTTTCTATCGTCGAGATACTGGCACTCGCACCGAAGCAAGATAACACGCTCAAAGCCGAAATCACTTCGGGAGGGAGACTATGAAACGAGTTCTTCATGATGAACGTTGCAACACTATCCGTAATCTCTATATCACGAATATTGTCGCTTTCCCACACCCAACGGCGATCAGTCAGGCTGGGATACAACAAGCGTCGTTTGTATAACTCGATCACCAGCTGCTTGATAAAGAAAGGGCTCCCCTTCGTTTTGTGATACAGAATATCTGCCAACGGTCGCGTGAGGCGCGGAAGCAAGGATAATGTTGTCGACACCATTTCGTTGACAGTCTCTTTGCTCATGGAGGTCAACATAATATTGGTCGTCTTGGTTCCGAAAGTTTCCAACGAGGAAAGCATGAGAATCAGAGGATGCTCTTTATTCACTTCATCATCGCGACAACACCCAAAGAAGAAGAACCTTCGTTGTTTGTTCGTGGCTGACTTGTTTGGCATTATCAATATCTGATTCAGCAGAGCTACTGAAGCCGCGTCTATCCATTGACAGTCGTCGAGAAAAAGGACAAGAGGCTCGTCTTGGCAGTCTAAAATGATTTCAATAAATTGACAAAAGAGATACCTCAACCTCTTCTGTGCATCAACGGCAACATTACTATCGTCATCCTCACAATTGTCACAACAGAAGTCACTGCCAAGAATGCCCCTCAAGTTCGGCATCGCGGCGACTAGACCCGACATTTCGTCCCCAAGATCTCTTTGCAGCGCAGTCGAAACTACTTCGACTGTCGACTTGTCGCTGGCAGCAGCCAATGATGTACAGTAGTCATCAAACGCAGAGCTAATGGCGTGGAACGGCTGCGACTGTTGAAGTTTATCGAAGCCCCCCGACAAAAATATCCCGCTTCCGCCATCAAGCATGCTTCCTGTTCTTCTAGCAGTTACATGCTCAGCAAATTTGATAGAAAGCATTGATTTGCCTATTCCAGATGACCCGTATATCATGGCTACTTCACATCCACTTGTTATAGATCTTTGATAAGACTCCTTCAACATTTCCAGCTCTGACTCTCGGCCGTAAAATGATGTGTGACCGCCCATGCCCTTGCACCCGATGCTCTCCATCTGAAGACCAACATTGTAAGCATGTATCATGTCGAGATCTCGAAGATATACTTCGGGAGAATCCATCATCAACTTCAAATCATCTCGTACATCTGTCACGGCTTTATAACTCTCGTCAAAAGTCACACCTCCATTGCTTGTGCAACCTATCATGTTACCGATCAGGTCACAAAGAGCATTAGGCAAGCCCAATGACTTCAGTGGCTCAACGGATGATAACATGCATGATGGCGATCTTCGTTGCGTCTTGTTTGACATTTGATCAGGTCTATCGTAGAATTCCGTCCCTATCATTTCTGCCGCAGAGGATTGCCGGTCAGTGTCTAAACTTTCCAATACTTTTTGTCCACCAGAAAATAATTCAAAAAAGGTGGAACCCAGTGCATGTATTGCTACCATTCTTGCATCATCGTTGATACACATATCTCTGAAGACGTCCTCTCTCAACGTAGCACATTGCACGCTCAAATATTCGATGATATGCTCACTACTACCATCTTCAAGCAAAGACGAAACCTGCTGACCCAACACGCCCAAATCATCGGGATCAGAAGATTGATCAGGATGAAACGGAAGTGGCTCAAGATCGGCGTTTGATAACGCTGTTGCACTGCTGAAATCATCTTTCTTTCCTTCATGCAATCGGTCAGCCCCACACCGTACGTAAATGGAATGCGCCAACGATTTGTACTGCCGCAGCTGCCATTGCCGCTGATGTGGCTCTGCCATTATTTCGTTAATTATTGATGGATCCAACGTTGTAATGCCCCCTCCTTCATCATTCTCAAATTCTGTCAATGTTACTGTCTTTTTTTCGTCGACAACGCAGAGCTGGTCTGCCAGGGAGTGAGCTATTTTCAGTGCACATGACAAATACTCTTGAGAGCACACGATATTGTTGTGCTCATCGTTACGGTCGGTGGTAACGGCTGCTGATTTTACAGTTTGAATGGCTTTATCGATCCAAGCATTCAAACCGATGATCATGCCATCGCTGTAAGTAGCGGCCAACATATTATTTGATACGCCAGCATCATTGCCTGAATTAGCAGCTGAGCTGTCGTCTACGAAGCAGTGCATCTCAGTAGAAGATATATAATGTATTGGAATGACTACTATTAAATTCACTCATCCTGTTTGTTGCCAGTACATTATTTGGTGCCATTATTTCTTTTTCTTTTGATTGTGCAATGTGCAAAAGGGAGCAAGACAGTCTAAAAAAAATACATACGAAACGATGGTCTATGCAAGGGTCTAAGGCCGTTCCTTACGGTGGACGTGGACGTGGCTGGACGCAGAATGAGTATACAATACTTTCAAATCATACACTATGTACAATCTCTCTAGAAGACTAGAGAGGTGCTTGTGAATGGGTTGGGACTACTATGATAATACAAATATTACCGTAAGGATTTACAAAAAATGATAGATAGATAGAATATGTTTTATTTCTTCCACATGTACTATGTGGATTGTTGCATCGCTGTAAAGGTCGACAAGATGTCAATACACATGGCTACGTCGAATGGATCAACTGTAGCTGACAAAAAAACTCCTTAGAGATGTTTCCACTTGCCACACCCTTCAATCCAGCACTTTTAACACTTATTCTTCTCCTATTCCCAGATTGATGTATTCTACCAGCGGTTGCGCATATTGTTTGTTTGTCACCCTGGTCATCTGTCATCTCTCATTTCTATCAGCAAATTAGTTCTAGTCGTAGGGTAGATGCTTCATCTCTTGAACAGGATGCCGCCGCTTCGCCTCGATGATGAATTGGAAATTACCGCCTCATCGTCGAAGTGAAGACGCAGGTATCAACTCTAATGCTGACGTTGCCGAAGCTGAATAGTAAGTCATCAGATATCTCAGATTGGTTGTAGGCTTGAATGATTGTGTCCACTGAAGCAATCGAATTGTTCATGAAAGGAGTCAGCAGAAGACATCATCAATGATTGCGCATCAAAAGTTAAATCCACGACGAGAGTCTCGTCCACCATTGCATATGCCTCTGGATCATACCAACTTCAAGTTATATAATGCCCACTCTAAGTGTTGTTTAAGTAACAATGACTGACACAAGACACAACCCCACTGGCTGGCCAGATTATCACCTCAACCGCACCACACCGAAACAAATCATCACACCACTGTATATTGTATTGTCATTTCAACCGACGCCTCACCTATTTGTTGTCGTATATCCCCAAACTTCTACTCTTGTAAGTGCTGTAGTATTTGTGCATATGCCACGCTGCGTCCGTAGGACAATCAAGGGGTCTCATATCGGCGGTTTCTGACGGATTAGAACGGAACCGGCTCGTCAATTATTGTTATATCATCACCTCTATCGAATATCCTAGTAATGGAAGAGTGTTTACAGCCCAAAGGTCCTCTGTTCATGAGGGGGGCGGTGCAGTTGTTGCGTTCGTTTCAAAATAACGGTCACTTTTGTAGGCGACACCCAAAATAAAGGCCCTGAGCGCTCTAGCTGATAATCCTTCACATCATGGGGTCATATCGGTCCACTGAGGGCATCGCCGCCGGCTTTTACTGATTTAGTCCGACGTTCCGCTTCATACCATAGCAGCCGCCTCCGCCATGGTTATTGTGTGCGAAGAGATCAACATTTGAGTTTTGTGTGAAACGGCTAGAAAAATGATGGATGGGGCTCCCCGATTCCCCGCTAGAGTGACCCCTGGAAAAGGCGCGCAGGCCAAGAATTCGAGAAGTCCCTCCCTCCATTGTGACTCTGTGTCTATTTTTTTGTCTCTTTCCAATAACTGTGCTGTATCAACCTTTTGGTGGGGATAGAGTTGTGCAGAAGAATAAAGAGGGGCCAATTCTACATAGGAACTCCCCGAACCGGGCTACCCCCCTTTTTCATTCTGTATTTTTTTTTGTGTTTGGAGGAGGGGCTGACATAAAAAAAATTTTCTACCCCACCTAGGAGGATTTTTCCTCTTATGTATGTATCAAGACCCTGGTGACCTCGATTTACCCCTCTTCCAAAAAAGTCAAGTTGCACCCCTGGAACCTCCTGACCTCGTTTTCACCCTTCTTTTTTTGCCAACTTTTCCAGTCACTGATGACATTAACGGGACTACCATATTGATTTTCTGGTAAATGGGACATTGTTTCCGGTAAATGAGACGGTATTTCTGTGATATGAGACAATTTGGCTCTTTATGGGCTCTTTTAGAAATGTTCTGTTCTTGTCATTTTTTATCCTTGGGGCTCCAGACCCCTCGTGACCTCGTCAACATGGGGTCTGAGATTTTTCTAATGTCAGCCCCTCCGTTTGGACGCAGATGAAATTCTTCTGCACCTATCGTTCTCGGCTTATCCACCCTCCAAATCAAGCCTAGCCAAAATATTTATCCACCTCCTCCGGTTTCAACTAGTACCCGCCGGGGTGTAAACTCAAGTTATACCCACCAGAGCAGGCTAGCCAAAATTTTTATACCCAGGGGGGGTATAGTTCGCGGTAGGTCCCTGTAGCTGCGTGCTCTACTACTTTTTGATCAAGTCAAGACTGGACCTCGGTTCTTCGCGCCTCCCGCTCGCACTGCTACTCCTGGATGCCACTGAGCTTGCTTCCACAAGCAAAAGAGAGAAAAGAGAGACTGCAAACAAGAGAGTGTGTGTGGTGCCAAAAACTGCAGGGTTTTAGAGCTCAGAATGTGCTAAAAACCCAACCCCTTTGCACAACGCAAAGCTGCCCACCGCCTCGGTACGAGGCATAGTGCAAAGGCAGTTTGGCACCCCCCACACAGGCGCGGAGAGGAGATGGGCACGTGACATCTCGTGAGCATCAATCTCTCCACGCCAACCCAAACTGGTGAAGCAGTCGTCGATGGCCGAGGAAGAAGCTCTCCTAACGCTAACGTTGGCGTCAAGGGAGACGCACTGGGTATCCTACCCAATTCACTTGCCACGGAAACAACCTCATAAAAAATAGCTATCGAGGCGATGAAGGAACAGCGCCACTCCCACCACGACAAACATTCTGTGCCTGCGGCCAACCTTACCCTAAACCTCTGATGAGGGGGGAGGTTGTGATTCCATAAATGCAGCGCGAAGCAAGTCGTACACAGAATGCTTCAGGAAGAGACAAGGTCTGTGCTAGACCCTGTCTATAGGCTTGACCCTGTCTATAGACCTTCACCTGCAAAACAGAACTATGGAACAAATGATGCAATGTTAGCGTTCACCTTGAAATGATTTGAATCATGTTTCCTCTACGATCGCACATGGACCTGCCGATGCGTCCCGCATGCCAACGAAGCCATGGTAGGACTCTGCAAAATTTTTCACCACCCGCTCACTCGCTGTCACACCTTTGCGCTTGTTCTCCTTCCGATGTCGATCCTTTGTCGCTCCTGTCACCTCGTCGCCTGAGTTCAACCGTGGAGGTTGCAAACCCTCACTCGCTTTCACACTCGGGGGTGGACTTGCGGTGTCTTGATCCTTTGTCGCGCCTGTCACCTCGTCGCCTGAGTTCAACCGTGGAGGTTGCAAACCCTCACTCGCTTTCACACTCGGGGGTGGACTTGCGGTGTCTTGATCCTTTGTCGCGCCTGTCACCTCGTCGCCTGAGTTCAACCGTGGAGGTTGCAAACCCTCACTCGCTTTCACACTCGGGGGTGGACTTGCGGTGTCTTGATCCCACTCACTCGCTTTCACACTCGGGGGTGGACTTGCGGTGTCCCGATCCCACTCACTCGCTTTCACACTCTGCGGTGGACTTGCGGTGTCCCGATCCCACTCACTCGCTTTCACACTCGGGGGTGGACTTGCGGTGTCCCGATCCCACTCACTCGCTTTCACACTCGGGGGTGGACTTGCGGTGTCCCGATCCCACTCCCTCGCTTTCACACTCGGGGGTGGACTTGCGGTGTCCCGAACACGTTCCGCAGTGTTGCTTGGGTCTCTATCAACCATGTTGCCATGGGACCGATCACCTTGCGCCACCAGGACAGTGTCTCCAACATCTCTTCTACCTTTCAGTCGTTGCCGTCGCCGTCTCTTCTGCACATTACTAATCTCAACAGTCCCAACCTTTCTTTCGTTCTCACCTTCGCCATAATCCAATAACTCTCTCGGTGTCCCGAACACGTTCCACAGTGTTGCATGGGTCTCTATCAACCATGTTGCCATGGGACCGATCACCTTGCGCCACCAGGACAGTGTCTCCATCATCTCTTCCCCCTCTCAGTCGTTGCCGTCGCCGTCTCTTCTGCACATCACTCGTTATTGTCGTAGAAATCACTAAAGCGTCGTCCCCGTCAAGCTTACTTATCTGCTTCAATCTCCTCAGATGCCTATGCATAAACATCTGGGGCGCAACCGACCAGCTGACGTGCCAAACTTTAAAACAACTTACGTTTTTCCCACAGCTTAAGGCTGCTCTATCCTGCCGCTCACTCCTGGAACGCCCCACATAGCTGCCCATTGCAATTTGTTGTTGTGTCCTGTAATCGCTCGATTGTTGTACCAAATTACCATACCACCTCGTCTATTCCTCTACCTTTCCGCAACATAGCATGGTGCCTCACTGCCATCAAACCCACTGCTCATCTAAATCAACCCTCCATATAGAAGCACAAATCTTCCGTCTATCCACCCCCACTGTCATAGTGTATCTTTGTCGCCATTTATCATGCACATTGGCCTCAATTATCGTCGGCGCCACCGACGGCACCCGTTCTCCCCTCTGACGAAAACACACTCCATTATCTATCATATATATCGTGAAATAAATTCATACACACAGCAGGGAGACTGTCGGTAGACCCCAGCAAAAATTGGAGTAGTCGTGCCTCTGATAGTTTCGAGCAATATACCGAACCTTACCCAACGGACCTCTTTAGGGAGCAATTTCGTACTTTCATGGTAAAAATACTACTAAAGCTCTCAAACCAAGAACAATCGGAAGGTTATCGTGAAAGGTATTTACCACTCTTTACCCAAAAGAAGATCCTGTGGGGGCTCATATTTGCATACGTTCCCAAACCGGCGGACACCTTCAGAAAGTTATCGGAAATGGCATCTCTCAACCATCAGAGGAGTTTGTCGAATAGGTGATGGTGGCTGATCTAAATATTGTCGTTTGAACTCGATAAATACGCCACCAACGATGAAGCCGCCGACCCCACGGCGCAGCGGTAGATTGTTCAGCACTAACATGGGCTTACGCTTAAAAAGCAATTAACTACGTCTAATTGAAACTGAAACCCTACTGTAACAGCAGTAGCAATGCTTTTCCAACGAAGAAACTGTCGCATCGTTTCTACCAATGCAATCCGTCTGGGCAGTGCTAATATACTTGTATAGTATCTCCACCGAGTATAATAGCCACTAGAAGCGGCTCATGCGCATATTGACAACGAAATATTCGATCTGGTAATATGTGGTGCAGCTGGCCAGCCCACACCCAAACTGGACCTCTCATATCAGCTACGAGGCTGTAGCATCGCTTCTACCAATGCAATCCGGCATTGCTAATGTGCTTGTATGGTATCGTTACCGAGTATAATGGTCGGCTAGAAGCGGCTCATGCGCATATTGACGACGAAGTATACGATCTGGTAATATGTGGTGCTGCTGGCCAGCCCATACTGGACCTCTCATATCAGCTACGAGGCTGTAGCAGTGGAGTATATTTTGCCGCTCGAAGCGGCTCATGCGCATATCGACGACGAAATATATTCTCCTTTTTTCTTGTTTGTTAGTGCAATACTAGACCGGACCAGCTGGGCTTGCTGGTACGCTAGCCTACCCGGAGTGGAGACAAGTATGTAGTTAATGAGTATTCATGAAGCAGGTATCTCTTTCACAGTTCTTACTTGTTGTTTGAAGCGAATGCAAACCTGAAGCGTCAATTATCTGAAAGGGTATTGTTTTGTCCCTTTCCGTTTTGCACTATGTTAGCCAGATGTTAGCCTATTTACTTAGAAGACGATGCTTTGATATTTAAGAATGAAAATTATATTCACGACATTGTACCTACTGTAACTTAGCACAAGGTCCTCAACAGAAAGTGCGACAGTGTCTCTGAAGTTTATGTGACAGAAGAAAGGAGTGTTGAGTATATATTTTTGTGCATTTTGGCGGAGTTGGAGTAATCCTACTATTACTTAGGAAATGATGCGCAAGCCAACATTAAGAGTCATGTAGACCATAGTCCATGAGTAAGAATTGACAAAATCTACTGCAAAGAATATGGATTGCATAAAGGCGGACGAATCTGAACAATTTCGTTTGGCGCTTAGTTTCAGCTCAGTCCCAAGCTAATTCGAGAATCAATTGCTCCGCAAATATGTTGCAAGCTCATTTGCTTTTGCAACAGCACCCCATTCACGGTATTTCTCTT
Source organism: Skeletonema tropicum (assembly GCA_037178625.1). Classification (NCBI taxonomy): domain Eukaryota; phylum Bacillariophyta; class Thalassiosirophyceae; order Thalassiosirales; family Thalassiosiraceae; genus Skeletonema; species Skeletonema tropicum. Next base: position 184,556 of record CM074127.1, on the reverse strand, counting down.
CCGCTTGGCAGAAGTATCGTAACGACTTGTACTTTCTGCCTGTATCAAGATAGAAATGCCCAGCCAACTCATTTGCTAGTGCTTCCTCGTTCACAAATTTATGATGCTTTGAACTGAATATGGCATTACCATACAGTTTTTCTGCGACATGTAAGTTTCGTGCACAGAATTGCTCTTCGGCTTGGAGAAGATATGTTTCTGGATGTATAGGTCAACAGAAACAACACATTAGATATGGCTAGGCTTAGATTGATGTTGTGTATATAAATAGATCTGAATCCAAACTCACTGTTCTGAAAGTTCCATTTGGAAGCTAGTGCGGCCAGCTTCTCGATTGAAACCTTCGACTCCGTACCCCTCGCTATCCACTTTTTGTCATTTGTCTCCCTGCCAATCCAAAATGATACCAAGCCAAAGTAACTTAAAGCGAAGAAGGAAAGAGCGCAAATGTCAGCATAGGAGAAGAGGAAGACTCAAATTGGAAATACATACATGCATTCATATTTCTGTGTCATCAACACCAAGATAACGAACTCACAATATTCGATGATACATAGCTGAACCGCCGTTTGCAGTCAAATCCTGTAACGAGAAAAACTTTTCGGCGCAGTCCCTAGCTTTGTCCAACTCTCGGAATATGAACGCTTCATAGCACTCAATAAATTGTTTTGCTATCATGGCTGAGGAAACCTTGTTTGCTATGTCTTCTTCATTGTGGGTTTCGCCAAATACACTCGTCAGACTATTTTGCTGAGGTATGACAGACTCGCCCACTAACCTCAGTGTCAATCTAACGATTGGGAGCATAACAGATATCAACACCAAGTTCTTGTGAAATCTCATTTGACTTATTGTCTCTTCCATAGACTTTGCAACTTCATCTAATTTCTTGCCCGCCCAAAACGAGGTTATATCGTAAAAGTAGGCACATTTCATTGCATTTCTGGTCGCACCACTCTTCATGGCAGCCCTGAACCCATCAAGAAATAACTCACAAGCACTCTGCATAGGTTCCACATGCATTCGGGTGTAAGCCGAAAGAAATATTATTTGACAATCATGAGCTCGACAAGGACTTTGCTTCATAAGAGCCAGTCCAAGTTTCACGTAGTGCACGCCCACAGCGTAGTTTTGTCTCACAAACGCATTGTAATTACCGTAATGCACAATGGCAAGTGGAGACAGTGGACTCATGCCGTGCTTCAAAGTTATCTGGATCATTTTTGATAGAATAAAGCTCGATTTCGACGTTTCGTAGGAAAAAGCAAGCAATTCATAGAGATTGGCCAGTAATTCCATTGCCATGAGTTTGGAGGGGTCGGCCATTTTAGGATAGCTCAACAAAGTATCATCTGATAATTCAGCAAGCTTCGCCTCTGTTGCACTCAAATGCTTGTGGACTAAAGTGGGAGTAACATAATTAAGAACAATTTGAGGAATCCATCTTGGGCTTCGACTGAGCTCCTCCCCAAGACTTGCCAATGTGCTCAGCGAGGCCTTGACACCCTCAAGGACATTTCCCGACAAGAAGAGGAGTGTTATTGATATAGAAATTGCCTGACACTTGTCCTCAAAACATCGGGCAAAGTGCATTATTTGTTGAATCAGTATCTCGAGGTGAGCATACTCTGCGTTCATCAAGGCACACTTGGCTGCTAGATTGAACAGTTCCAAACTCAGATCGTACTGCTTCTCCCAGTGTCCTTTCCTCAAGTACGAGATGCCATGATCGAAAAATGAATGAGCCGAGAAGAAGTCAGACATTTTCATGGCCTTCTTCCCCGCATCTAGATTCAACCTAGCCACAGCTACACCTTGCTCACTATCGATGACTGCTTGCGGTCCACCGTGATTGATTTGGCTCACAGCAGTGATGAGCAACACGTCATCTCTTTCCCTGACTGCAACATTACCAAGTGCCAACCCATATCGGAAGTGCTGCAAGCAGCGCTGTTCAGATCGTATAGCACCATACGCAGCTTCATGTAGCTTATCATGTGTAAAGTGGAATAAACCTTCTCTTTTGTCCACAATACTCTCAGCCCCTGCCGTGTCAAGTGGAACTATGAGTGGAGTTTGAATCTCTGCTTCCAAAGTTTCTATCGTCGAGATACTGGCACTCGCACCGAAGCAAGATAACACGCTCAAAGCCGAAATCACTTCGGGAGGGAGACTATGAAACGAGTTCTTCATGATGAACGTTGCAACACTATCCGTAATCTCTATATCACGAATGTTGTCGCTTTCCCACACCCAACGGCGATCAGTCAGGCTGGGATACAACAAGCGTCGTTTGTATAACTCGAGCATCAGCTGCTTGATAAAGAAAGGGCTCCCCTTCGTTTTGTGATACAGAATATCTGCCAACGGTTGCGTGAGGCGTGGAAGCAAGGATAATGTTGTCGACACCATTTCGTTGACAGTCTCTTTGCTCATGGAGGTTAGCATAATATTGGTCGTCTTGGTTCCGAAAGTTTCCAACGAGGACAGCATGAGAATTAGAGCATGCTCTTCATTCACTTCATCATCGCGACAGCACCCAAAGAAGAAGAACCTTCGTTGTTTGTTTGTGGCTGACTTGTTTGGCATTATCAATATCTGATTCAGCAGAGCTACTGAAGCCGCGTCTATCCATTGACAGTCGTCGAGAAAAAGGACAAGAGGCTCGTCTTGGCAGTCTAAAATGATTTCAATAAATTGACAAAAGAGATACCTCAACCTCTTCTGTGCATCAACGGCAACATTACTATCGTCATCCTCACAATTGTCACAACAGAAGTCACTGCCAAGAATGCCCCTCAAGTTCGGCATCGCGGCGACTAGACCCGACATTTCGTCCCCAAGATCTCTTTGCAGCGCAGTCGAAACTACTTCGACTGTCGACTTGTCGCTGGCAGCAGCCAATGATGTACAATATTCATCAAACGCAGAGCTAATGGCGTGGAACGGCTGCGACTGTTGAAGTTTATCGAAGCCCCCCGACAAAAATATCCCGCTTCCGCCATCAAGCATGCTTCCTGTTCTTCTAGCAGTTACATGCTCAGCAAATTTGATAGAAAGCATTGATTTGCCTATTCCAGATGACCCGTATATCATGGCTACTTCACATCCACTTGTTATAGATCTTTGATAAGACTCCTTCAACATTTCCAGCTCTGACTCTCGGCCGTAAAATGATGTGTGACCGCCCATGCCCTTGCACCCGATGCTCTCCATCTGAAGACCAACATTGTAAGCATGTATCATGTCGAGATCTCGAAGATATACTTCGGGAGAATCCATCATCAACTTCAAATCATCTCGTACATCTGTCACGGCTTTATAACTCTCGTCAAAAGTCACACCTCCATTGCTTGTGCAACCTATCATGTTACCGATCAGGTCACAAAGAGCATTAGGCAAGCCCAATGACTTCAGTGGCTCAACGGATGATAACATGCATGATGGCGATCTTCGTTGCGTCTTGTTTGACATTTGATCAGGTCTATCGTAGAATTCCGTCCCTATCATTTCTGCCGCAGAGGATTGCCGGTCAGTGTCTAAACTTTCCAATACTTTTTGTCCACCAGAAAATAATTCAAAAAAGGTGGAACCCAGTGCATGTATTGCTACCATTCTTGCATCATCGTTGATACACATATCTCTGAAGACGTCCTCTCTCAACGTAGCACATTGCACGCTCAAATATTCGATGATATGCTCACTACTACCATCTTCAAGCAAAGACGAAACCTGCTGACCCAACACGCCCAAATCATCGGGATCAGAAGATTGATCAGGATGAAACGGAAGTGGCTCAAGATCGGCGTTTGATAACGCTGTTGCACTGCTGAAATCATCTTTCTTTCCTTCATGCAATCGGTCAGCCCCACACCGTACGTAAATGGAATGCGCCAACGATTTGTACTGCCGCAGCTGCCATTGCCGCTGATGTGGCTCTGCCATTATTTCGTTAATTATTGATGGATCCAACGTTGTAATGCCCCCTCCTTCATCATTCTCAAATTCTGTCAATGTTACTGTCTTTTTTTCGTCGACAACGCAGAGCTGGTCTGCCAGGGAGTGAGCTATTTTCAGTGCACATGACAAATACTCTTGAGAGCACACGATATTGTTGTGCTCATCGTTACGGTCGGTGGTAACGGCTGCTGATTTTACAGTTTGAATGGCTTTATCGATCCAAGCATTCAAACCGATGATCATGCCATCGCTGTAAGTAGCGGCCAACATATTATTTGATACGCCAGCATCATTGCCTGAATTAGCAGCAGCTGAGCCGTGATCAGTGAATAATGTATTGGAATGACTACTATTAAATTCACTCATTCCTTGTTTGTGTATGTGTTGGAAATCAGAGTGAACAGGATAAGTGGGCCGGCACAGCAGCCCACGTATGCTGACGTCGTCTCTCGCAGCTAATGCAATCACCTACCTCCACGTATCAGCCAAGAAGGGCTGATCATGACAAGAGCCAAGATCGATGAGCTCACAATCGATAAAATACGTATTACCCTAGTATAAGTAAAAGTTATCGATAGTGTGTTAAATAGATTGCTGGATCTTGGTGGGCGCAAAGGTTGGGGTGATCTCCACCATTATCTCCAGGAGAAGCCATTCTGCAACATATTTTATCGATTGCGATAGTTGCTCTTATGAGTGCTGAAGAATCGAAGACAAGCCCTGCGGGGGCGGGGGCGGATGAATCCAGTAAGAATGCTGGTACGGTCAACCAACAACGCGGTGGCAGTCACAACAAACAAAAGAAACAAAAACAAAACCAACATCAAAACAACGCGGACAGGTCGACGTTCAAAGGCGAGGTTCCCGAGCTCGGAGCAATCATGGTTGGAGAAACAGCAGCAAAAACAAAGTCCTTCTTCGACAAAGTAGATAAGTCAATTAAGCTCCGCATCGGAAGGGAAATGGACCAATTGACACTTCAGTCAATCAATGCTGGAGAGAACCAAGCGTTGACTCCATTCTTCTGACAGTTGCCACACCCACCTTCTTTGGGATTTTCAGGCGTAGGTTTAGTACTTGGATTGCCACCACCACCACCTCCACCGCCACCTCCACCATTCTTCTTCTGGTTTCTAGGGTTGGGGTTGGAAGCTCCGTTCTTGGTAGACTTATCCTTTTCATTTGAAGCGCGTTGGGTCTTCTGCTGAACCAAGATGGCGTCAATGCGAGCGACCAAAGGCTCCAGCTCTGTTTCAAGTGGACGATTTGGAGACGTCACTCGAAGAGAATCCCTAACCTCTCTGGGCATGCTGGCCAAGACAATCTTGCACAGCTCCACTTCGTTGTAGGGAACGTTGGCACGTGGAATACTATCGTTGTCCGCGTACTGTTCATCATCTTTGTAGGTGGTAAGGAGACGTAGATATTGATTGATTGCTGTGATCATCCCTACCCACTCCTTGCATGTGAATGCACGATGGAATTTAATGTTGGATTCCAAGTAGCTTCTGGTTGCTTCCGCGAGGCCGTAACCATGTTGCTCGACTAACAATAAATTAGCGCACTTGAGAATATCCTTAAGAGTTTTCAAACGAGGCCCTGTTTCTGTTTGAGTGCAGAGCATCGCTTTACGACACATCAAGTAGTCTGATGTTTCGTCTTTGTCATCGAAGACCGTCCCTGTGTAAGACATCAGAGGGATCATTATTTTGGAAGAGTCCATGGCGTCCTTGCAAAATGCATGGTTGACTGCCCTCCACTTCGTCACTTGGTGCGGCGCACCCTGATTGAAGTAGTTGTCGATGATGACAGCGAATTTCTTATCGAAATGACCCATGAGCTTTCCAAGCATACCTCCTGCACGTTCTGCATTATCATTCAGAGCGTTCACATGATGGCTGATTTGCTTTTTATGCTGCGATAGTGTCTTTTTCAATTCGTCGATGTCCTTCTTAGCGAGAGGATCACCGGTGATACCGTTGAATTTGTTTGCGATGTCGGCTTCTAGCTCGGACGCTTTTTGTTGATTGAAGATGAGTTGAGTCATGAGCTTCTTCTCGTGGTCGTCCCAACCAAGCTCGAAGATTAGACTTTCATATTCGATGAGTTTGAGTACCATGTAGGTGTGTTGTCCAACATTGTGTGGAAGGGAATAGTACGTTACCGTAGTTTTGGCATGATTAGTTGATCCGCCATCGATAGTCCATTTCCGACCATTGGCAATCTTGGCAACTGGAAAGATGGGAAAGACGACTTTGTCTTTATCCTCGATGTATCCACGAGTTACCTGAGATTCTTTTGGCCGTTTGTCCTCGGTGAGAGTGTTGTAGGCCAAGTAAATCGAAGCTAATTCATTTTGCGACATGATAATGATCAGTCCTTCTGATATTTCACCAGGATGGAAGATTCTTCTCGTTTCGAGGTATTTGGTAGCTTTCTGCGGTGCTTGTCGACGAGAGCACTTGTTATTTTAAAATAATGACACAGGCTAATAGATGTGTAATGACAACGACGATGAATACAGTATTAATTTACGTATTTGGAGTAGTTGTGAGCTCTTCGAAGGAGAGAGCTGCTGCTAGCGGTAGAGTTACTCGTGTAAGCCGAGTGACTCGGAATGCTATTGGATAGAAATCGTACTAATTCCAAGACGTAGGCTGTTAGTAAGATTCTCTAAGCTGACTGCTTCCACGTAGTCAGAATCCAGAGCGGCATGCGTCAGGCATGGAGATCCCGATAAGCGATAGCTTAGCGAGCACGTATCCGTATGGTCACAGATACATACGTACCTAAAGGTAGTATGCTACTTGACTATTACACGCTATGGCATGGCGGGATGATTCAGGACTTCGACCGGGCCTATCTCAGTGGAGTGGACAAGTACCCTGTCACCCTAATCAAGGCCTACAATTTGCTCAACCACTGGCATGCTGACAAGAGGCAGAAGAAAAAGGCAACAAGTGACACCGAGTTGGGAGTTTCGTTCAACCAGGTCGGGGATCAGGATGGCAACGAAAACACTGACAATCACCGGGTGACGTGCGAACGATGCGGCAGGCAACACCGTGGTACATGCACTGCTACCAAGCACAAAGACGGAACGGTCCTACATATTGGTGGAAGTGTGACGGAAGTAGAATCTGGTGGTGGCGGTGGTGATGACTCTGTAAGTAACTGTCCCGAGCCTCATGCTCCAGAGAATGATTGTGATGTATACTGTAGTGAAATTATGGAATCGCTCATCTTCGTTCAATCAAATATTGATCACAGTGGGGGGGATCAAAAGAGGTCGAATCCTCCTTCTAACAACAAAATGCTGGTCATGGATTGCGGGTCATCGGTCGATCTCGTCAGCAATCCTGACCTATTGAAAGAAATTTATGAATCTGACACGGTTTTAACAATCAGATGCAATGCGGGGGTAAAGACTACGCGGTGGAGAGGAAAGCTTCCAGGACTAGGCTGGGTATGGCTTCTCCACGGTGGAGTCGCTAATATTCTTTCTTTGAGCCGCATGAAGGAGAGATTTAGAGTCACTTACGATAGTGCTCTGGGCAACTCATTCAATGTGATCAAGGAGGATGGGAGAGTAGTCCGGTTCACTGAGAGAAGTAACCGTTTATATTGTTTTGATATGCACGAACGAACTGAAGAGAGCACCATTCTAATCACTACAGTAGACGATAACAAACTAAAATTCTCTGGACAGGACGTTGCCAATGCAGATCAGGCGAGAATACTCCAGCGACGACTCGGCCGGCCATCCACAGCTGACTTCATTCGTTATATCCAGAACAAATTGATCAAAAACTGCCCCGTGACTGCACAAGATGTCAGAAATGCTGAGATAATCTATGGCCCTGATTTGGGAAACCTGAAGGGCAAGACTACCAGAGTGAAACCACCTCCCATTCGTGTGCAACACATTGAAATACCTCGACACATTATGGAGCACTACAAGAATGTAACACTCTCCGTTGACATTATGAAGGTTACGGGAATTCCTTTCCTCATGACCATCTCCGAACATATTAAATTTGGTACCGCTGGAAGACTTGCTACCATGAAAACGAGTCATATCATCGAACATTTTAAGAAAATCATCGGTCTATACATTGTGAGAGGATTTCGTGTGAAGATAATGCTTGCTGACAATCAATTTGAATCGATGCGTGATGATATTGCTAACTTACACGTCCAATTGCACATCGTTGCAAGGGATGAACATGTTCCCGAAGTTGAACGGTTCAACCGCACCATCAAGGAGAGAGTGAGAGCTAGCTACAACACCCTTCCTTTCACTCACTACCCACCAGTCTTGGTCGCCGAAATGGTGTTTGCTGCAGTGTTTTGGAGGAATATGTTCCCATTAAAAGGTGGCGTCTCTCAAACTCAAAGTCCCGCTGAACTCATTGTGAATCGTTCCCTTGATGTTCATGCTCACTGCAAGGTTGGATTGGGAGACTACGTACAAACTCATGAAGAACATGACAATTCCATGGACAGTCGTACAATTGGAGCTATCGCTCTTCGGCCAGCAGATGGAGACAACTCGTATTACTTCTTGAATCTTTCCACTGGACGCCGCATTCACCGTCGCAGCTTCACACCTCTGCCCATGCCGCAGGGGGTTATTGACCAAGTTCACCGTTTGGCACGTCGGCAGAAAGCATCCAAAACTCTTACCTTCACTAACACTGCCGGTGAAGACCTGGACATCCTCTACGCTGACCTCGACCGTGATGAAGACGATCTCCCACTTGATGAGGCGAACGCAGGAGTGAATGATGATGATGACGATGACGATGACAGCGATTATGAAGACAATGGCAGTGAAGGCACCGGAAATAGTAATGATGATGATGAAAGTGATGACGACAGCAACGATGGTAACTACTACAATGCTCTCAGAGAAGATGATGACGATGAAGAAGATGACGATGAAGCTGAAGATGATGTCGAGTATGAAGTGACTGCAGCAGAGGCAACAGAGGATGCTATGGCAGAAGATGATGCACAAGAATCCGAGGAAAATGCAGGAGTGAATGATGACAATGCAGAACCGGAGGAAAATGCAGAAGTGAATGATGATAATAATAATACGCCCGACTCTGACGACGAGGAAATCCCAGGAGTGGGTGACGACGAGGAAATCCCAGGAGTGGATGATCACCTCGACAGTGTAAATGAAGATGAAGCAGACAATGGTCATCTCGAAACTGAGGATGACGCGGATGCAAATGAAGAGCGTACGTACAACAGGATGAACTTGCGCAACCAGCCAAGGAAGAACTACAATGTGTTTGCCATGGAAGGCAGTGAAATACCTGACGATATTGAAATGGTAATGCTTACCCTTAATGATGACTGTGAGACAGGAGTGGAGGAAACAAAGCTTGATCCAGAGGAATTCGAACTCGCACGGGTGACAGCTGAGTGTATGTTCCTGACAGGACACCTCGGCTGGAAGGAAGGCCTTGATAGTGACGACATGCCTCTAAGTGAATATGCGTTTATGATGGAAGAAATCACACTGGTCACCGAGCAAATGAACTGGAAAAAGGGGCTCAAAGTATTTAAACAACAAGGCAAGGAGGACCTGGCAGAAGAAGCCATCACGAAGGAGCTACAGCAAATACACGACATGCAGGGTTTCCAGCCTAAACACTGGTATGAAATGACAAAAGAAGAGAGAGCAAATGCACTCAACTATCTCATGTACTTGAAAGAGAAAAGAAATGGGATTATCAAGGGACGTGGCTGTGCTGACGGTCGACCACAGAGATTATACACGACAAAAATGGAGGCATCTTCTCCGACAGTGAGGCAAGCCTCAATCATGTTGACATGCATGATAGATGCATATGAAAAAAGAGCCGTTGCTACTGCAGATATTCCAGGTGCATTCCTACAGACAAAATGGCCAAAGGACAAAAAGGATGTGCATGTAATGTTGGACGGCGAAATGGCGATGCTACTGGCAAAAATCGATCCACCTACATATCAAGAGTTTGTGCACCACCGTCGAGGAGAGCCATACATCTACTGCAGGTTGAACGTCGCACTATATGGGACTCTTCTTGCGGCAGTGTTGTTCTGGAAGAAGCTCACCCGCTTCATGGTCGACAATGGCTTTGAAGTCAACCCGTATGACTGGTGCGTGGTGAATAAAATGATTGATGGGAAACAGTGCACCATCGTGTGGCATGTGGATGATCTGAAGATCTCCCATGTGAGCGAGGACGTTGTCAGTGACATCATCGATCTACTGCAAAAAGAATACGGAAAGGTGGGCAACCTAGCTGTTACTAGAGGAAAGGTACATGAATACCTCGGCATGACCCTAGACTTCTCGGACGCCAAAAAGATTATCGTTGATATGGAAAAATTCTTCGATGGAGTGCTAGAGGATCTTCCGGACGATATGGACGGATATGCTGCCACTCCAGCAGCTGATCACCTCTTCAAAACAAGAGATAACGCGCCGAAGCTTGACGAAAAGAGAGCTGAACTGTTCCGATCCAAGACAGCACAGATTTTGTTTGGATCCCAGCGGGCTAGGCCCGATCTAAGGCTGGTCGTATCCTTCCTCACCAAGAGAGTGAAGACACCCGACGAGGATGATTACAAGAAGCTAGCAAGAGCAATGAAATACATCAGAAGAACAAAATGGCTACGGCTGACCATTGAAGCAGAATACCTCGACCAAAATCACTGGTTCATTGATGGAGCATTTGCGGTGCACGATGACATGAGAAGCCACACCGGAGGGTACATGACCTTCGGAAGGGGAATGATCGACGGGTCATCCAGTGGTCAAAAGATAAACACAACTAGTTCAACAGAAGCTGAAGTCGTGGGGGTGCATGATAATATGCCTGCCATCCTTTGGACTCGATATTTCATGGAGGCACAGGGATATCCACTCAAGCCATCTGTCATTCATCAAGACAACATGAGTGCCATGTTGCTAGAGACCAACGGGAGAGGCTCAAGCAGCAAGCGAACCAGACATATGAATGTCAGGTACTTCTTTGTAGCGGACGTGTTGAAGCGAAAGGAAGCAGTCTTACAATACTGTCCAACCGATGAAATGATCGGAGACTTCTTCACAAAACCTCTCGGCGGAGCAAAGTTCCGACGATTCAGGAACATTATCATGAACATTACCCACGATGAGCATGGTCCAGTGGATGTTGATGAACTCATGGCCAGTCATTATGATAAGATGAAGGAAAGAATTGATGAGTCTAAACCAATGCAATCCATTGATTCAGGCTCACAGGAGTGTGTTGGAAATCAGAGTGAACAGGATAAGTGGGCCGGCACGAAAGGTAAGAAGCAGCCCACGTATGCTGACGTCGTCTCTCGCAGCTAATGCAATCACCTACCTCCACGTATCAGCCAAGAAGGGCTGATCATGACAAGAGCCAAGATCGATGAGCTCACAATCGATAAAATACGTATTACCCTAGTATAAGTAAAAGTTATCGATAGTGTGTTAAATAGATTGCTGGATCTTGGTGGGCGCAAAGGTTGGGGTGATCTCCACCATTATCTCCAGGAGAAGCCATTCTGCAACAGTATGTACAATGCGACAGGAGTCATAAGTAGCTTGTGAGAGGACCGGTGACATAGGGTGACATCATTATTTGCCCGGAGCCCGCTACGCATGGCATGGCACCCGGGCGGGAGGCAGCAGGCGGGACACCACTGGCAGCGATTTGACTCGATTCGAATGTACCTACGATTCCTACGTAGAAGCCAAAAATCGTCGTAGATACGCGAGTACCAAAGCAAAATCGCGATCGGCACCCGGTATCAAATTAAGCGGCGGTTTGTGGCGGAGTTCCGGCGGCGTCGACGGTATATTGATAGGTGAAGCGTCTGCGACGATTGTAATTCAGCGAGAGCCGTATAAACGATGTGTAGGAGTGGATACTATCGTGCCGAATGTTGCCGTAGCGTCGATGGGACGACATTTGGTGGATCTATTAGTTTTGGAAATTCAAAAGCACTTTGTGGCGGAATTCCGACGGATAATGACGATTGATGGGGTTGAAAACGAAATCCCGCTGTATTTCCTCCACCGCCCTTGGCAGGTTTGGCGTAGTTGACATGTGCCGTAGGGGGGATTTGTGCTAACTTAGTGCCATGGTTTGATGTTTGATGGTGGATGTGGTGCATGTGATACTTTACCACTCTAGGTATTTACGAACGTACGTTACTAATTCGTGCTACGGTTGAATTAGTACAAAAATAAGTGAGGACTAAAAGGACTAAGGACGCTCTCTCTAGGCTAGAGTGTGCGTACTTTGTAATAAGTAGCTGTCTTAAATCACGGACCGCGCGGGGTCCCAAATGTGTAGAGTTTGTCACGAGGTGATCCGTGAAGTCCACTCACGCGTAGGCAAACCGGGATAGTGGAAGCGTGGGCGTGCCAACAACACACCATGGTTGAAGGAGAGGCTTGAACGGGGAATATTGGGGATTTTGGTCGATGTAAGGGTTAAATTCGGGCAATTTGAGCTCATTTGTACCCGATTATGTGTAGTTGTGGGCCCAACGTGGGCGCCGCCCACAACATACCATGAAAAGCGCCCACTATCCCGGCACGCCTACTCACGCCCTTCATCACGTGAAGACCCGTGAGGACCCATAACCTATTGAAATTGACTCTCCTCACCACGTGCGTACATAAAGACTTTAAGACCCTCCCTCGGGCAAGATTTCAGATCAAAAAACATGATGCAAATCGGCCTCTTGCTCGCCTCCGATGGCTTCCATTGACCCTATCCGCCGTGGCCATGACTGTCCACCTTGTATCTTTGATAACTTTGACAGCGGGTTGGTTGATACCAGCCATGATGACCTTGGAAATATCGACATGCTGAACAAGAAGTGTCTCTCTGAACTGCAATCCTTTCTTCATGCAGTCAATTCTTTGCCTATCAAGAATTCTGACGGAGATTTCAAAGACCCATTGGCGTGGTGGAGTGTGAATGAGCACAGGTTTCCAACAGTTGCCAACTTGGCTCGAGCTTTCCTTGCCATTCCTGCCAACTCCGCACCATCAGAGAGCGTCTGGAGCCGTGCATCTCAAGTACTATCCATCAGGAGGGCCAGAATGTACCCACAACTTGCTGCACGAATTATGTACCCTTGTGAAAATAACCGCCTTCTCCACATGTATTATGAACAGTTGACTGGATTGTCGCTCTAGAGAGAGGATGCCTACCTTCCTCCATTCGCATTGAAGGATGACGACATGGATATTGGCCAACATGACCACTTGTTGATCTTTAAAGTGCATTGAATTGAATGAATGGGGTAGTAGTGTGAGAGTTGCGGGGGGCTTCTTGGTCATGCAGAGCATTGTAAAGGGTATATCTACGCTAATTGGCCTATTAAACTGATAACAAAGCAATTTTCATTTTTTGGTTCCATTTGCACCCGTGATTCCATCCACCCGAGCTGAAAAATTTCCTTGTCCCAACTTTTGGCCCGTGATGCAACGTGACCAAACTCTACAAATGTGTTTTTTGCCACCACGAAAAAGTTCCACCACCGCGACAATCGACAATCCACCACGCCATGGCACCATTTCCGCAGGAGGGGTGATCCCGTAGGTAGAACCATACTAATTCCTAAATGTAACAGATTTGTCCGCCGGCTTGATTTGGATTTTTACCCGTGTAACAGCTGCCGCGAGTTCTATATACACGGGTTCTAAGGCCTACGTAGGAATTCAAATCATCGTAGAACGTACATACTACCTATAAGTCCCACCTAATGCTGCACTTTTTGACATCAACCATGAAGCTGCCGCTCCTACCGACGACCACAACCATGCACACGCTTCAAATATAACCAATATATGCACCTATATCGCTCCCAATTACTATTGGGTATATTATGGAGGCGTTTTTTTGTCGAGGTAGATGCCGTCGTTGAGATATTCGAGTCGCCATCAACGATATAATAATTGGTCATTTTCGTCCACCTGTGGTATGATCCTTTTGGCAATGATACGCTGCACTAAAAGGTCCCCTACTTTACATATCTCATCTGCAATATAATATTGACTTCCGTGGTCGTGCCCCACGTATGAGAGTGCTCCCTCTATTGATTATTACCTAGGAGCACATGTGATCGGACATGTGATGTTTCACATAATTAATATGCAACAATCAACCATATAAACAGTCCATAACAACAATGCAAACACAAATCTTCAACTCTCAACATAACAGAGGATGTCTGGGGGGTATACACGCTTCAGCAGCCGCAAAATAGGTGGTGGATGTCATATTATTTATCATGGTGTAGAGGCTTACATTTTGTAATTTATTGTACCAAATAATATTTAATATTATCCGATTGAAAACACTACTCCAAACAATAACAATGTATATTATTACCGCAATGATGTGTTAGTTCTGTTTTGGATGTGTTTTGGACATTATTGGTGGCTGTATACAACAATTGATGGTGGATATTGTGCCCATTTGAGACGAGTTTTTTGTAATTATTGACTCGTCGCTTCAAGGAGTTAACAAGACTCTTTTTATCAGGTTTATGCCCCCCAATCATCGCTCTACATCATATTATGACTGGGGCATAAGTTTTGGGGCTTCGTTCCTTCTATGATGCATCCTTTGGTGGCAGTGTTGGTCGCGACAAGGCGACAGGTGGCTGTTGATGATGGTGTGGCTAGATCACTTATATTCTTGGTGATTACGGTGATTACTGTGGCGATAAGCATAACCTACGAATAAGATATGTTTGGTTGTCAATTGGAAGGGGCAGGGCGGATTGATGGCACACCCTACTGCCTCTCTTTTGGATATATACGGCAGCGGCAGACTGTGTCGTCGAGGTTTAATTTCTAGCGATAAAATATGTCGACGAAAATTAATTCGACGTTATTGTATACTGGTGAACTTTTTTAATAATGAACTACAATATGGGTGTAGAGTTCATTGCCAAAAAAGTTCACCAGTATATCAAGATGGGACATTATATCACCATAGGACGCAAACACACCATGGTGCCGGTGCTCCTCTTCTTGGTGATGTTGAGTGGAGATGAAAAAGTGTTTGGCGATAGTTAGCCCGTCAAGAAAATATAGCGTAATGGAATTTCACCATTTTTGGAGGGGGTTGAAAATTGCAGGTTGAAATTTCAGAAATTTCAGAAATTTCAGAAATTTCAAGGGATTAAATTTCACTCTAGCTTATCCTGAGATAGTCGTAATACTTTGCACTCTGCAGTCAACACATCACTCTAAGAGAGACTGTCAGCAAGCTTCTTTCCAAGCATCTTCTTCGCATCCATGATATGACGGAGGTTTTCCTTCCCTCGAAGAAGTGCAACACCAGTTGGATCCTTCATCCTATTCCTATCCTTCACAAGAATGCCAGGCAAACTATGACAGCGTGGTAGACGGCAGAGTGAACAAAAAGTTGATTTGTGCACATACCCGCACCCAAAATAAGAGCCATCCGCGCCCAAAATCATCTGGTACATGCCAATGCAGGAACACGCATGTAAGCTGAATTACTACGAAGGAATAAGTAATACTGCATTGTTAGTCGCCAGCATTTTGGTGAAGAGTTACTCTCCGCTGAGTTGACAAACTCATCATCTGGATGGTGCGTGGTGTTCTTTGGGGTTTGGTGGTTGGTGGAATGAAGGGTCTTAGGTTATTTTTGTGCTACGTGTTGGTTCAGTACCATCCGTTCGCGCCAGAATTTTTGTGAAATTTCATTGTTGGCCAAAATTGGTGCAACTTTCACCCTGTAAATTTCACGAAAGTTGCAGTAGTGAAATTTCACCCTTTTGAAATTCCATTACGCTAAGAAAATATATTGATTTTTGCCTGTTTTCGGCTGCAAGGGTTAACAAATGTCATAGCGATAGTCATATCACACGGTATGTACTATTCCTACGTTGATACTCCTACTTTTGAACTTAGACCGGGAGGCTTAGAAGCCGTGTCTACTGCCGCCAGTTGAATTCAGCTTGTTACCCGTGTAACAATCTCACGGACACAACTTGGTGATGATAGTGAGAGAGATAAGGAGAGACACCCATCCGAAACGAATCTGTGACATGACACAATTGTCCGTGAGAATATTACGTAACAGAGTTCTACGGGGTCTGGTATGTTTCTACGTAGGAACGCCGCCGCCGCCAGAGATGTGAATGTTACCCGTGTAACAATCTCACGGACAGGTTCTGGATCACCCCTCCTATTGTACGTTTGCCCTCAAATCCTACCTTTGACTTCAATTACGGGAGTTAGTGGACAAGTGAGGTATCAATGAGCTTCTACGGACAAAACAAATAACATTGACGCTTTGAAACAGGGTCAACATCCTAGTAGTTACTGAGTTATGGCTAGTCGTAGGGAGCCCATTTTCACCATGGTTGTGTCGTTTTAGATGCCATTTTTTGGCGCGAATCAACTATTTTGCCTTTGTAGGTAGGAATTAATACCCAATACCGGTTGTCGTCGCTTGCAAACATCTAATTACTTATGACTGGCGATCACTCAGCGAAAATAAAATTCATTCACGGTCGTTTTTGAAGTATAGGAGTGCGAAAATATTAATTTTGGGCTTCGTCACTGCACGCTAATAATTCTGGTGCGTGCAGTGACGAAAAGAATTTTTTAAAAACTCCTTCTGGAAGCTACAAAAAAGTGACTTGAACTTTTTTGCATGGGTTTTGAAAGCAAACGTACAGTATTTCCGCCATAAAAGTGCCATAATATAAAAAATCGCACCTCCTCCATTACATCTACAGGTGGTTGGGTATGTTAGTCCAATGATAGCTTACAACACAAGGAATCCAAAGCCGAGCCTACCCAACTTAGTTATTAAAGATTGGAGGCGTAACTCAAAATGCCGCTACAGGAGCGCAGATTACCATCATCGTAGCATTATCGTCCAATTCCACTCAATATGAATGGTACAATCGGCCTCTCTCCATCAACCATCAACCCTCGCCGCCGCTTATAAATATAGGCATTGGGTGTCGGTGTGATTCATTGTTAGTGACTTCATATGGCCATAGCACTCCGTCAGGCACCACGTAGCTGCTGCGCATCACATCATCTATTACACACAAATGTCACCCATTTCATTGCTCTATTCCGACCTCTGATCATGACGAGACAACTAAACACGACAGGAGAGCTCTCAATAATATGTAAGGATCGCTTTGTGCCGTGGAGCTGTTAAGGAGATCCGATTTCACTGACTACACTACCTTCGGCGAACTCAGCCTTGGTATCACCATAGCCCAACACATACATGGCCATTCCTCGAACAAACTCCAATGGGTTCGTTATTTAATCCAAACTCACCATCCGACAACAATGGCACAACAACTATTGCATTTGATTGAAGAGACAGGGTCGTAGTTGTGTGACTTGAAGTTCAATTAGGGTGGAATAAGTGCACATATTGTCTCCGAAGAAAGCTGTTGTTATGGCGCTACATTGCTCTGAATAGATCGGAGTAGAATCTTCAGTGACTTGTTATGACTCTCCGATTTCAATGAAGTGATGGTTGAAGGATAAAGCTGCATATGGTCACTGCTGACATCGTTGGAATGCACAAAGTGTATTCTCTTGTAGGAGATAGGTGTTCAAACACTTATCTAATCTGATTAACTTTGTATTCAAACACAAGTGTTTGTGTTGAATGACAGGGATTTGTGGGCCTCAAAAATAATTATTATGCAACAAAAAGATATGCACATTCATAACATAACTGTGTAATCGTTATTTTAACAGTGTTTGGTGTCGATAGTGCTGAAATATTTGATAGCACCATCGTTCATTGCTCACGGAGGAGATGAGGATACACATCACGTGCACTGATTGGCTTTTATTTTACATCAAATGAAAAAATCGGTACATATCAAGTCGCTTCATACATTCATAAATATCAATATAAACACCCCGAGCATTATCTTTTATATGATAGCACCATGCCTCTAGTAAAGTGCGATAATCGGGCGGAAATCCCATTATGGTGACGATGTTCTCGATGATCGTTGGTGCCACTTCAGTTCCTACGTACACAAAAAATCTACCTCAGCGGTTTGTGTCTCTGGTTTGTTCTCCAGCTGTCGACTCTGATGATTATGCGAGGAGAAAGGAGCCGAATTCTTTTAATTACGTATGTGCCCTGCCTGGGAGCCATACTGATTGGCTCTTTGTGCATTATGGAGTTGTAGTTATCCTAAGTATTTTACTTAGCGAAATGTTGCGCAAGTCAACATTACGTGCAATGCGCATGGTCCATGAGTCAAGAATTGACAAAATCTGCTGCAAAGTTCGAACTGAACATTTTTGTTTGGCGCTTAGTTTCAGCTCAGTCCCAAGCTATTTCGAGAATCAATTGCTTTGCAAATATGCTGCAAGCTCATTTGCTTTTGCAACAGCACCCCATTCACGGTATTTCTCTTCCGCTTGGCAGAAGTAACTTAACGACTTGTATTTCCTGCCCGTATCAAGATAGAAATGCCCAGCCAACTCATTTGCTAGCGCTTCCTCGTTCACAAATTTATGCTGCTTTGAACTGAATATAGCATCATCATACAGGTTTTCTGCAACATGTAAGTTTCGTGCACAGAATTGCTCTTCAGCTTGGAGAAGATATGTTTCTGGATGTAAAAAGTCAACAGGAACAACACTATAAGAGATGGATTGGCTTAGATTGATGTTGTGTATATAAAATCTGCAAACTCACTGTTCTGAAAGTTCCATTTGGAAGCTAGTGCGGCCAGCTTCTCGATTGAAACCTTCGACTCCGTACCCCTCGCTATCCACTTTTTGTCATTTGTCTCCCTGCCAATCCAAAATGATACCAAGCCAAAGTAACTTAAAGCGAAGAAGGAAAAGAGCGCAAATGTCAGCATAGGAGAAGAGGAAGACTCAAATTGGAAATACATACATACATTCATATTTCTGTGTCATCAACATCAAGTTACCATAACGAACTCACAATATTCGATGATACATAGCTGAACCGCTGAACTTAGTCAAATTCTGCAACGAGAAAAACTTTTCGGCGCAGTCCCTAGCTTTGTCCAACTCTCGGAATATGAGTGATTCGTAATATCCATTGAAATGCTTTGTTAACATGACTGAGGAAACCTTGTTTGCAATATCTTCTTCATTGTGGGTTTCGCCAAATACACTCGTCAGACTATTTTGCTGAGGTATGACAGACTCGCCTACCATCCTCAGTGTCAATCTAACGATCGGGAGCATAACAGATATCAATAGCAAGTTCTTGTGAAATCTCATTTGACTTATTGTCTCTTCCATAGACTGTGCAAGTTCATCTAATTTCTTCCCCGTCCAAAAGCAACACGCATCGTAAAAGTAGGCACATTTCATTGCATTTCTGGTCGCACCACTCTTCATGGCAGCCCTGAACCCATCAAGGAATAACTCACAAGCACTCTGCATGGGCTCCACATGCAATCGGGTGTAAGCTGAATGAAATATTATTTGACAATCATGAGCTCGACAAGGACTTTGCTTCATAAGAGCCAGTCCAAGTTTCACGTAGTGCACACCCACCTCGTAGTTTTGTCTGACAAAAGTATTGTAATTACCGTACTGCACAAAGGCAAGTGGAGACAGTGGACTCATGCCGTGCTTCAAAGTTATCTGGATCATTTTGGATGGAATGATTGGTAACTTATTGAAATCGCCACCAAAGGCGATAGACTCGTATAGATTGGCCATCAACTCCATTGCCATGAGTTTGGAGGGGTCGGCCATTTTAGGATAGCTCAACAAAGTATCATCTGATAATTCAGCAAGCTTCGCCTCTGTTGCACTCAAATGCTTTTGGATTAAAGACGGCGTAATATAGTCAATGACTAGTTGCGGAATCCATTTTGGGCTTCGACTGAGCTCTTCCCCAAGACTTGCCAATGTGCTCAGAATGGTCTTGACACCCTCAAGGACGTTTCCCGACAAGAAGAGGAGTGTTATTGATATAGAAATTGCCTGGCACTTATCCTCAAAACATCGGGCAAAGTGCATTATTTGTTGAATCAGTATCTCGAGGTGAGCATACTCTGCGTTCATCAAGGCACACTTGGCTGCTAGATTGAACAGTTCCAAACTCAGATCGTACTGCTTCTCCCAGTGTCCTTTCCTCAAGTACGAGATGCCACGATCGAAAAATGAATGAGCCGAGAAGAAGTCAGACATTTTCATGGCCTTCTTCCCCGCATCTAGATTCAACCTAGCCACAGCTACACCTTGCTCACTATCGATGACTGCTTGCGGTCCACCGTGATTGATTTGGCCCACAGCAGTGATGAGCAACACGTCATCTCTTTCCCTGACTGCAACATTACCAAGTGCCAACCCATATCGGAAGTGCTGCAAGCAGCGCTGTTCAGATCGTATAGCACCATACGCAGCTTCATGTAGCTTATCATGTGCAAAGTAGAACGATCCTTCCCTTTTGTCCACAATACTCTCAGCCACTGCCGTGTCAAGTGGAACCAAGAGTGGAGTTTGAATCTCTGCTTCCAAAGTTTCTATCGTCGAGATACTGGCACTCGCACCGAAGCAAGATAACACGCTCAAAGCCGAAATCACTTCGGGTGGGAGACTATGAAACGAGTTCTTCATGATGAACGTTGCAACACTATCCGTAATCTCTATATCACGAATGTTGTCGCTTTCCCACACCCAACGGCGATCAGTCAGGCTGGGATACAACAAGCGTCGTTTGTATAACTCGAGCATCAGCTGCTTGATAAAGAAAGGGCTCCCCTTCGTTTTGTGATACAGAATATCTGCCAACGGTCGCGTGAGGCGTGGAAGCAAGGATAATGTTGTCGACACCATTTCGTTGACGGTCTCTTTGCTCATGGAGGTCAACATAATATTGGTCGTCTTGGTTCCGAAAGTTTCCAACGAGGAAAGCATGAGAATTAGAGGATGCTCTTCATTCACTTCATCATCGCGACAGCACCCAAAGAAGAAGAACCTTCGTTGTTTGTTTGTGGCTGACTTGTTTGGCATCATCAATATTTGATTCAGCAGAGCTACTGAAGCCGCGTCTATCCATTGACAGTCGTCGAGAAAAAGGACAAGAGGCTCGTCTTGGCAGTCTAAAATGATTTCAACAAATTGACAAAAGAGATACCTCAATCTCTTCTGTGCATCAACGGCAACATCACTATCGTCATCCTCACAATTGTCACAACAGAAGTCACTGCCAAGAATGCCCCTCAAGTTCGGCATCGCGGCGACTAGACCCGACATTTCGTCCCCAAGATCTCTTTGCAGCGCAGTCGAAACTACTTCGATTGTCGACTTGTCGCTGGCAGCAGCCAATGATGTACAGTATTCATCAAACGCAGAGCTAATGGCGTGGAACGGCTGCGACTGTTGAAGTTTATCGAAGCCCCCCGACAAAAATATCCCGCTTCCGCCATCAAGCATGCTTCCTGTTCTTCTACCACTTACATGCTCAGCAAATTTCTTAGAAAGCATTGATTTGCCTATTCCAGATGACCCGTAAATCATGGCTACTTCACATCCACTTGTTATAGATCTCTGATAAGACTCCTTCAACATTTCCAGCTCTGATTCTCGGCCGTAAAATGATGTGTTACCGTCCTTGTCCTTGCACCCGATGCTCTCCATCTGAAGACCAACACTGGAAGCATGTATCATGTCGAGATCTCGAAGATATACTTCGGGAGAATCCATCATCAACTTCAAATCATCTCGTACATCTGTCACGGCTTTATAACTCTCGTCAAAAGCCACACCTCCATTGCTTGTGCAACCTATCATGTTACCGATCAGGTCACAAAGAGCATTAGGCAAGCCCAATGACTTCAGTGGCTCAACGGATGATAACATGCATGATGGCGATCTTCGTTGCGTCTTGTTTGACATTTGATCAGGTCTATCGTAGAATTCCGTCCCTATCATTTCTGCCGCAGAGGATTGCTCGTCAGTGTCTAAACTTTCCAATACTTTTTGTCCACCAGAAAATAATTCAAAAAAGGTGGAACCAAGTGCATGTATTGCTACCATTCTTGCATCATCGTTGATACACATATCTCTGAAAACGTCCTCTCTCAAAGTAGCACATTGCACGCTCAAATATTCGATGATATGCTCACTATTACCATCTTCAAGCAAAGACGAAAGCTGCTGACCCAACACGCTCAAATCATCGGGGTCAGAAGATTGATCAGGATGAAACGGAAGTGGCTCAAGGTCGGCGATTGATAACGCTGTTGCACTGTTGAAATCATCTTTCTTTTCTTCATGCAATCGGTCAGCCCCACACCGTACGTCAATGGAATGCGCCAACGATTTGTACTGCCGCAGCTGCCACTGCCGCTGATGTGGCTCTGCCATTATTTCGTTAATTATTGATGGATCCAACGTTTTAATGCCCCCTCCTTCATCTCCATTCTCAAATTCTGTCAATGTTACTGTCTTTTTTTCGTCGACAACGCAGAGCTGGTCTGCCAGAGAGTGAGCTATTTCCAGTGCACATGACAAATACTCTTGAGAGCACACGATATTGTTATGCTCATCATCGTTATGGCCGGTGGTAGTGGCTGCTGATTTTACAGTTTGAAAGGCTTTATCGATCCAAGCATTCAAACCGATGATCATGCCATCGCTGTAAGTAGTAGCGTCCAACGTATTTGATACGCCAGCATCATTGCCCGAATTTGCAGCAGCTGAGCTGTGATCAGTAAATAATGTATTGGAATGACTACTATCAAATTCACTCATTCCTTGTTTGTGTATGTACAATGCGACAGGAGTCATAAGTAGCTTGTGAGAGGACCGGTGACATAGGGTGACATCATTATTTGCCCGGAGCCCGCTACGCATGGCATGGCACCCGGGCGGGAGGCAGCAGGCGGGACACCACTGGCAGCGATTTGACTCGATTCGAATGTACCTACGATTCCTACGTAGAAGCCAAAAATCGTCGTAGATACGCGAGTACCAAAGCAAAATCGCGATCGGCACCCGGTATCAAATTAAGCGGCGGTTTGTGGCGGAGTTCCGGCGGCGTCGACGGTATATTGATAGGTGAAGCGTCTGCGACGATTGTAATTCAGCGAGAGCCGTATAAACGATGTGTCGCTTTGTTTTTTTTCACGAGTTCGTACCTGTAAAGCGCGACAAATAATATGCGACTCTAGAGAGCATATATATCATGTGACCCCTGCTAAATTGTCATTTGTGCAATTGTGAAGTAGTTTATCCTTCTCCATTTTTGGTTTATCCCCATTTAACCCCACCTGTGAGAAGAGATGTGAGAGAAAAACACGCACGAAAGATCCAAAGGATTCGAGGAAGGAGTGGTGTCAGCGTCAGCCGCCCCCGCCCGCCGGCCGGGCATCAATCTGCCATTGTTCCTTTGTTCCATGGTGTCGATGAAACGTAGCCCAAAACTGCACAGCTACTACACCGCAATAGTAAGCGGCGCCACCATAAAGAGAACAATAACCATGTCATACATACAGCACTTTCTTCTCTGCCTGCTGCTGAGCAGCTTCACAGTAACAACAACAGTAGTATCATCATTTCACCTACCATCAACAACAACATCATTTCAAACTCGTAATCGTCATGCAAATCCAAGAAGAAGTAGCCCCAGCACATCAACAACATCAACATCCCTCCAACTGGGTGACATGGAAGTACTTGAATATGACGTGGCCATCATCGGCGGAGGACCAGCCGGATGCACCTGCGCCCTGTACACATCTCGTGCGGATCTCAAAACCATCATTCTCGACAAAAATCCTGCCTCTGGTGCTCTTGCCATTACATCACATATTGCGAATTATCCGGGGGTGGATCGGACCATGTCGGGTGAAGAGTTATTAACTCAAATGAGAGAGCAGGCTGTGCAGTATGGTACACGGTATGAGAGGGCGCAGGTGTTTATGATCGATGTGAAGGAGGAGGAGACTGGGGATAGTGTGTATACCAAGTGTGTGTATACGCCAGATTATACGATTAAGGCACGTGCGTTAGTCTTGGCTACTGGTGCCATGGGGAGAGTGGGGAAGCCATTTCCAGGAGAAAAAGAGTTTTTGGGACAGGGTGTGAGTTATTGTGCTACCTGTGACGGTGCATTTTACAGGGATTCCGAAGTTGCAGTGTATGGGTCTAGTACGGAGGCGATTGAGGAGGCCATGTTCTTGACCAAGTTTGCGTCTACTGTTCATTGGATTGTGCCTACTGATATTGAGAGGGAGCTGCAGGGTGGGTTGGATGTAGAGAAGAATAAGATTATGGATCATGATGAAGCGATGCAACTGATGGCGTGTCCGAATGTCAAACTGTGGACGAAGACAAGGCTTGGGGAGGTGGTTGGTGACATGTCCGGTGTGACTGGGGTTCGAGTTCAGCGAAGTGGCTCAGACAGTGAGGAAGTGATTCCAGTGGAAGGTGCCTTTATCTACGGGAACGGGGGTGGTTCGAAGCCGATTACAGATTTCTGCCAATCCAAGGTAGAGTTGGATGAGAGTGGTGGCGTCATTGTCGATGAAAGCATGATGACATCAGTCGATGGTGTATACGCTGTTGGCGACATTCGGAATACAGACTACAAACAAGTTGTAGTGGCTGCGTCAGACGGTTGCATTGCTGCCATGGCTGTTGAAAAGTTTTTGAACAATAGGAAGATGGTCAAGGTTGACTGGATTCATCGTTAGGGTGTTGGATCCAATTAGAATATCTCATATTCATCACTTGTGTCATAAGTATAGAACACTACTTGCAGTACAATAGTTGGGAAAGAATCTTCAAGTAGACAAATAAACATATAGTCTATTAGCATTTGATTTCTAACATGCAAAAGCAACTTTACAGCCTTTGCTTCATTTACCCTCTATTTCTCTGGCCAGGACGTGGAAATGCTCAGCTCGCGATCCAATCGTGAACTAACAATTTCCATCAACCCTTATCCTTATGCATTCCTCACCAAGAGATGAGTCTGGAACGTCTTTCGAACCACATCTCTCACATCCTCCACACCGTGAAGTGTCCTTAAAAACTTCTCCAATTTCAACAACTCCTTATCTTTGGGATCATCGAACCAACTTTCAATGGGGATGCCATTGTCAACTTGATATCCAAAGGCGTGAGGACTGTTGTCCACAAGAACTGCCTTGGAGAGGTCACGTCCGAGGACGGTAAGGTCTTTGAGGTAGTTTCCCTCTACTGGAAGACAGGAGTCACGGAACATGCGATGACGAATGTATTTGCCCTCTATTAAAGCAATGAGATAATGGTATGTCAGATGAATAGATCAAAAAAGGTATAGTAACAAGCAACCAACACAATACGAAAACTCACCAGGATCAATCTTATCCAACAACTTATCCGCATACACTTGCTGACTAGCCGTAAAAATAACCACCTCAAACTTCCTCGACACAGCATCCAAAAACTCCGTCAAGAAAGGTCGGCACCTCACATGAACCTGATAATTCATCCCATTGAACTCCACAGGAAAGACCATATCGGCATCTGCCACAGGCTCCACAGTACAATGGACAAGAGTCTCATCCAAGTCCAACACGAGACAAATGGGATGTGAGTTGGGATCCGCGGGGGGTAATGCCTTGGGACGACTCCTCCATCCGGGGGGTAGAGCGTACTCATACGGAGGTAACGATTTAATGAACATGTATGGATTGAATTCGTCTTCGTCATCCTCCTCCTCGTCATCATAATATTCTTCTTCCTCCTCTTCTTCTTCTTCCAAATGATCATTTAATGTTACTTTCAAATAACCCGTAACATCATCTTCTGCAATAGTAGTTACCTTCTCACTACCGCCCTCCACATCACTACCACGTGGATGATGATGATGAATGTAACAATCCGCCATGGCAACATCACCATCTGCATCGACAATATTACTTCCAGACGAATCTGTATTGGTCATGCCGGGAATGTCATCGAATGTATCTGTACGTGTGCGAGTAGTAGAGTTATTGTATTCCTCTTCTTTTTGTAGGTCAGTTTTGGCCTTTTATGAACGAAATAGAAATGAAAATGAAGGTTGGTTTCCAAGTTAGATTCAAAATGAAATAATATATCATGTAGCAACATTATTTTGTCAAGACAAGACAAAAGAGGGTGTGTTGCTTGCACTCACCTGAAGCAAAGCCTCACGTACCATTTTCTGCACCTCCTCATTCGTCTCTACCTCACTCTCATTCTCACTTTTCTTCTCCTTTGTCAATAAAGACGCAAGATTGGCTTTGGCAGCAGAAGTACCACCCTCTACGTCAGTAGCGAAAGCTTTATCCTCATCACCACCATCATCTTCCTCACCACCAGCAGTAGCAGACGCACCATTCAAAAAGCTTAACACAGGTGAAAATATCGCATCAACTTTCCTTCCCACCCATGATGCCGAATTACTACTCGATGGACTTTCACCACCAGTAGTAGTAGGAGCCTCGGTCACAATGGACAATGACGATTCCGTTGCAGATATACAATGACCAATATCATCAGTCTTACCTCCTTTGACCTTTTGTGGTGCAGGAATGGAATGATGAGAATCACGTGGGACAGGCTTGACATTATGCATTGGACTTAAATTGGCATAGCGTGCCTTATTTGATGTTGTAGTAGTAGTTGTAGCAGAAGTGTTGTCATTAGTCGTCATTTTGGGTGTACGAATGGGAGTTTTGGGTGTCCCTCCTCCAGCACTTCCACCAGAAGCGGAAGTAGTGGACATTGGCTTGGTCGCAGAGGAGGAGGAAGAGGGAACCGGAGTACGTTTTTTCGTTGTTGGTCGTTTGGCACTAGCAATGGGTGTATTGATCGAGGCGTAGTTGTTGGTGGGGCGGGTGGGTGATGATGTTGCCTCTGATGATGATGAGGGCTCGCCGTTGTTGGTATCGCCGTTGCTCATTGGTGCCATGATTAGTTAGATATACTTTATAGGATATATTGTGTCTACTCCGAGACCCTTTTGACGTGGATATATGGATATCGTGTGAAGATTTGCGAGCCAATGACAAAATTAGGATTTTGTAGATCTGGCGATGCACAAACTTGTTGGAATGCCTCTGCCGTTTTGTAGTATTGAAATGTTGTTACTATTTCAGAGTTGCCATGCATACATCAGAACAAAGAAGACCGCCGATAAAGTTGGATAGATGTTGTTTCAATCGCTGCGATCCCATCCGCCTTGTTCGCCTCAGTTTGAATAATGGCGATGACCCGAATTGGTTTATTGAAGATGGCTCTGTGTTGAAGTGACGAAAGTCGATGGAGGGTAAAAAATAAAAACGGCTGGAGGAGGGTGAAGGCAGAAGAGAAGAGAAGAGAGCATTATTTGTCGATACGACATGAGTACCGCTCAACACCTACCACACACAAGTCAAATTTTCGTGAATTGCACACACAAAATCACCAGCAATCTTCGTCATTCATCACGCGACACGCGATGCTGACGGACCTCCCACGTCATATACCCAGATGACGGCGAAGCTGCTGTTTCCATCAAATACATAGTAATGTCAAGCTGTCCTCTTTTGCTAGTGCAGTACTTATTTATAGCGTGTATCAAAACAACATGAAGAATCGAATGAAGGAAGACAAAGAGATTCTCAAGCAAGTACTTGACGAAATAGAAATGATCTCCGCCAAGCGCATGTCAGAGGGGTTGAATCAGTGGAATTTTTCATTGGGGGTTTTCAATTGTTTCTTTATTGTGTACATATTTGGTGAGTGAGAGTTATTCTCTCTTTCTCTTTATGCATTACTCCTACCTGTTTTGTGCTGCCTTGTGATATATATTACAGGTGTATACAGTATGATTGATTCTAACCTTCATTTTCACGTATAAAATATTTCTTCACATGAAATAATATAATAGGAGCACATCCAGAACATCTATGGCTCGTCTATCTAGTCCAAGGAAGTTGGTTGATCCCTCGCAAATTTTACAACATGTGTCGTGCAAAGCCTCTCAATCAAGCACTTTACTACCTTGATTTCTGCTGGTGCATGAACTTTACTGCATTTGCGTTGATTCTCCTTCTGGTGTTTAGTGGAGCAGTTGCTAATGATGAAGGACTTGTGAGTGATGTCGCAAGGAAAGGTTTCTTTAATGCCATGATGGGAGTCACCTGCGGGGTATTACTCGGGGCTAATATTGTCTTGCCGTTTCTGGCATGCATTTTCCACGACGTTAACACGATGACTGGCCTTTTCATACACATGCTGCCGCCCATGGTCATGTATACATTCATGTGGCACAGTGCTGAAATCAAAGACCATTGGCCGTACATCTTTCATCTCACTTACCTCGAGGGCCTCCACTATTTTCCAAAGGAGGGAATATTCTTTGCGCCTGGCGATGGACTCGAAAGTGTTGCTGGGAGCTCGGTTGCACTTTATTTTCTGTGGTGGATACCTTACGTCTGCTTTCAGCTTCTTGTTGGGTTAGAGTTGCCAGAAAAGGTCAAGTGGGATACAGTATTCCATTCAACGATGAGACAAGGACTTTGTATAACGCTTGGAAAGGTATTCCGAGGGCGATCGAAGGAAGAAAGCATCGCTTTATGCATGGAGAATGATTTTGACCTCATTGACTTCTTCATTTATATGATATGTCACTTGATTGCTTCCATGGCAGCGATTTACTTCATTGGCTATCCATGCTTTTCATCACAAGAATTTCATCTACTAATGATTCTTTTTGTTACCTGGCTTGTGGTGACCAGAGGAGCAAAGAGATATACCTACTACACAACAAAAATGTATTCGCGAGTGCTGCATGAGCATTTTGCGGAACAGATGAGCTGATCAGATATGTTCTAAAGCTGAAAATACTTGTGGTACTGTATGTTGTGTAAGGATCTCAGAGTACAAAGGTAAATCAAACATAACCCTCTCTAGTGGAGCAATCAACACAGCTCACGTGGCTGATGGACAGAACAAATATGTTGAGATGCCATACCTATTGCTCCCAATCTTAACTATTGCGGTGCAATGGCCAGCTCAGGCTGGCGGCGGTTTGTGACGAATTTGAAGCAAACCGACCTGCCTCCGCCCAAAACAACTATGAGTGGAAAGCGGGTTACTTGGTTTGGATTTCTACTTATCTGCAGCATCAACTGTCGCTTCGAAATACGATTTTGATTTCTTGAACATTGCATGTTTGGGAAGAGATATCATAGCTTAACAATTGAACAAATTGAAATGTTTTACTTTGATAGCGGGACCAAACAAATTGGAGCATGTAAAATGTAACCTATTCCGCCTAGAGTATAGATCATTATAATGAGTAAGGTTTACAAGTATTCTTTGGTTTGAACCAATTGATTGAGAGACTGGTAACATGTGTTATTTCTGTTATGTTGCTAACATTAGAAATGGTAGAACATGCTCGATCACAACACTTGCGCCAGACGCGACCCGAAGCTCATTTCGTGTACTCGCATCACTATCCTCATTATCATCAAGCTTGATCTTCCAGCAAGCAAGCTCAAGTGAATGTGAAGCCTCTTTCAATATTTTTTGGTGGCCAACTTTATAATATTCCATTCTGCGGATAAGTGATTCAATCCACCTTTGTATTGTTACGGTCTTGTCACCCGTATCGTTGGGTAGAATCAGATTGATTCGATGGATTTCTCTTTTCATTATTTCTTTCCAACTTTCCAGAAGCAGTGAGGATATCGTTTTATGTATCCCCCCAACGAGATCTACTGTTGACAATCTATCGCAATGATTAAACTGGCCGTATTTTCTTTCATTTGAACTGTCATGTTCCCTTGCGATATTCCCTTGATTGTCATAAACTTCCGAGAGTAGCATATCGCTTTTCAATGGAATGGCGATGCGTCTCAGATTGGTGCATCTAATTGCGGCACATCTGCCAATTGATTCAAGGTCTTTGGGCAGATCCAACTCCACCAGTCGCTCGCAACCAAAAAAAGTCCCGCCTCCAATCACCTTGATTGATGGCATTGAGATCTGTCTCAAAGAAAGGCAGCGTTCAAAAGTTCGAAATGAAGTTTGTTCAAGTTTGGGCAGATCCAACACTTCGATTGATTGACAAACATGAAAAGCTTTTTCTCCAAGAATACGAACAGATGGCATCGTAACATTTCTCAGGGAAAGGCAGCTCATAAACGCATCGATTTCGATAACTTCCACACCTGGCATATGTATTTGCCTTAGCTGACGACAGGTAGTGAAGGCTCCCTTTTTCACCCTCAAAACTCCACGATGAAACTGCACGGACTGAAGATGTGAGCATCGTGAGAAAGCGTGCTCGTCAATCTCTCTGACGGATACATCTATGATTGCATTCACAACGTGCTGAGGCGCTCTTCCGCCCCTGTAGACGAAAATATTTTCGTCCTCTACAGCTTGATCCGCCATTATGAAGGAGGGTTGCGATTTGCGATACTAGTAGAGGGAGATAATCACCGTTAGCGCACGGACAGGATAGCGTTATTGCCGGCAACAAGCTACGCGGCGTGCAGAGGCGGGGCGGCAACGGCAGACGGGTGAAGTTGTTATGGTACGGTGGAGGTAGGAGGGGTGGCCTCAACCTGTCCGCGAAATCGTTACATGTGTAACTGCTGGCTTCCTCGCTGATGACGTAGGAATTTAATTCCTACGTAAACTTGTACTAGGATCTGTAACATCGGGTTACATGGGTAGGGAGGCTGAACCTCTACGAAAAGTCTAACATGAAATAACCCCATTATTAATGAACTCAACCAATTACATGCAACTTTCCAACTACATCGAGAATCAAATTCTCTCCAATACGCTTTGCAACCTCTTCCTTGTTGTAATCTGCATCATATAATTCGACATCTTCATACTCACCAACTTCATTCTTCCGGAGCATTCGAATGTCTACCTTGTATGGCTTTGCTTCTTTCCCCCACTTCTTACTAGACGATTGACTTATCATCCACTTGTTGTAATGTTTATCATGAATCACCATGACACGAAATGGTCGTTGCACCGTAGTAGCGTTTGCTCCATTTCCAATCTTCACGTTTGCAATAATAACAACATCCCTCTCGATGAGAATATCCTCAGCAACTACTTCACCATCTTCATTTGATTTAATACGTTCGGGCGGAGAAGCTATCCAACGCTGCACCAATGATTTCACTTTCCTTTCTTTGCTTGTAGAACCCATAACATGTTCTGTGCAAGCAAGGCTTGCACTTGCAGTCAGTACACAATCCTGCAACTCTTCTATTGAAGTGGAAACAATCATACTGCGGAAGCTCGACATCAACTTTTCTGCGTGGCTCTTTGAACCTGCGATTGTAGAAGTGAAGGGCGTTTGATCCTCAGCTGTCAATTCATCATCACCCCCCAGTACAATAATATCATTATCATCCTTTCCCTTCTTCCCACTGTCAGCCCATTCATCATACTTCATTTTGTTTGACGACATATTGTTGATGATCTATGTTGTCTATTTAATGTTCCATGGTGAATCTCTCTCTCATGGACACTATTATTTTTATTTGATGGTCGGTGGTGGTGGCTCGGGAAACTTGTCAGCCAAATCGTTACATGTGTAACTCTCAGATGTCTCGTGGCTGCCACACTATTAGCAAAAATGGTTACAGGAGTAACTGTCCGATGTCTCGTGGCTGACAACTTGGTTACTTAGCGGAATTAGTATGGTTCTACGTACGAGGCCACCCCTCCTGTGGAGGTGCTGCATCTTGCATCTTGCATATTTTTTTTTTTTTTTTTTTTTGAGGTAAATAAGTGATTAGTTTAGGATGGTATTCAGGAGCTGTTTACTGGGCAAGCTGGATCTGAACTTGCCTAAATATTGCTTCACTGCAGTTTCTCAATCTGATCTTTCGTTTATTTGCTACGCACGTGGGTTACGTGGTAGGGCTATCTATGGGAAAAATAGATAAGGGGGTTCAAGTTGCACAATTCAGTTATTGTTTATTGTATGGGAGGGAGGGAAGGGGATGAGTTGGACTATGTGCCATTATTCTTGTTATAGGATGGATGAGAGGGCCTTGAGTCAGGCTGATCCGTTTCCAAAGCAGATTTCTCTCCTGAATAGTCGTGTGTAGTAGGTGGATGGGTCTGGGCTTTTGAGCCGCTGTAGTTAGTGGTAGTTCGCTTTGGTTGATTTCCAGATGTGGTTTGTCTAGATGTAGGCGCATCCGGAAACAAGAAGGAACAAGGAGAAGGTCAAGGTAGGGCTTTCTTGCTTCTCGGGATATGTAATTGGACAACACGCCTGGTAGTTCACTTTGGTTGATTTCCAGATGTGGTTTGTCTCATTAGGCAAATCCGGAAACAAGAAGGAAAAGAAGAAGGTCAATGTAGGGCTTTCTTGCTTCTCTTTGTCGTCACTGCATTCACGTTGGGATATGTAATTGGACAAAGCCGCCAGAGTCAAATGAAAAATAGGACTTACCTATCCTTACAGTGATCTAAGATCTCATCTATAAACCCGCCCATCGCCATCAATTTGCTGCGCTGATCGTAAAGCATCCTTGACAAGATCCATCTCCTACTATCATCCAAATAATCCCAATCTCCAGGTTCACTCAGCCCTCTCGACAATGGTATACCCATAAACTCTACAGATGCAACCGTACCACACCGCTTCCATCATTTTACGAATTTGTCGATTCCAACCCTCGACTAAAGTCATTTCGACGCTGCTGGGTCCTATTCGTTCGATCTTGCACCGTTTCGTTTTTTTGGCAATGAGAGTATTCTCTTCTTCTGCCCGACCTTTTCTTTGTGCGACTGTTCGAATGATGATTCCATCCCTCAGCCTCTTGAATGTGACGATCTTCCAACATATGATTGCATGACAACTATTCCTCATCATCAGAGAGTGATCAAACACAATCTACATCTTCAAAAACACCCTATTATTCTCACCCTTCTTCCATCTCTTCACCTCCTCCCTCATCGCATTCGCCACAGCCATCTTCTCCTTCCTATACCGCTCCTTATCCGCCAACGCTAGATCTTGATACTTCTTCTTCTTCTCATCTGGTAATGCCCTCCACTTTTGTCCTACCATTTTGGCAAGGGAGACAAAGGCTACCTTGCCGTGTGTTTTGCGATGGGCACGTTTTTTGGGATCTTTGTTGAGACGGGTTTTGGCTAGGTTGTCGGCGAAACTTTGGAATTGTTTGTTCTTGTCGGATGTGGTTGTTGTGGTCTCTACAACATCATCGTCTACCTGTGCTTCTTGCAATTCACCTGTGGTTGATTCTTGTTCCTGTGTCTTTTTGTCCTCATTGTTCTTCTTGTCCTCCTCCTCCTGAATATCATTTTCATCATCTGCTTCCTTCAAAAGTTCACTTCGTATTTCCGAAAAGAAAATGTTATAAGCTGAAAGAGGACGTCGTGGCGTATTTGGTATTACTGTCGAAGGAGGTTGTTCTTGACTTTGTGCCTGAGTTTGCTTCTGCTGCTGCTGTTGTTGGTATGCATTATGAATATTGTGTTGAGGCGTGGTTGCATTTCCTGTTCCATTGTCATTTTGTGCAGTTGCTGATGCTTGAAGGTAGCCATGCATATTATTAGTATTGATGTTATTGTTGTTTCCCTGCATTTGTGTAGGATTGTTATGATTCATCATTCGATTATGATGATGATTGTTATGAAATTGCCCTTGATTATTGAATTGTTGTTGAGCCAAGGCCATGAGAGTTTGATCTTCATTATTGCTTTGTCTTCTCGTCATTGTGGTAGCTTGAGCTACGTTTGGCGCTGTTGCTGTTGCTGTTACTGGTGTATTTGCCATATTCATCGTGTTGTAGTTTGTATTATTGACATGTGGTAGTGTTAGAGGTGGGCAGTGCGTTTGACCATTATCCTGACTGTTGTGACGTCCACCATCTTGCTGTTGATGTTGTTGACCACCTTGCTGCTCCTCCTGCTGCTGCTGCTGCAGTCGTTGCTGCTGTTGTCTCTGCTGTCGTTCCTTCGTCATCATAACACGACGCATTTCCAACCTCATTAAATTCTCTTCTAATCGTTTCGATTCTTCCACTGCAATCATTTGAGCGGCATGTGCTCTTGCAGCGAGGTAATTGATTCTGGCGTGCTCATCTGCATGAATAGTAGTAGTATTACTATTGGTGCTGTTGTTGCTGTTGCTATTATTTGTCCTGTTGGTAGCAGTGCTGTTTCTATCGTTTTGATTCCAGTAATTCGTGTTATTATTGATGTTGTTGTGGATGCCAGCGTTGTGATTGTTGCTATTATTGCGATCATTACTGTGTTCTGATGTGCGACGACCACCAACATCATCAACATCAACACCAGGACCAGCAATCCCCCCACTTAGTGAACCCATCGAACCCCGACGATTATTGAAATTCATCATTCCATTATCCTGCCTACTAGGAGGATGAATTCGCCCAGCTAGTCCTAATAACGAGTCACGACGATCCATCATCATCATAAGGTTGTTGTTATTCGTTTCGTTATGGACGCTACTGTCTCCAGCAGCAGCTGTATTATTCACACCCCCTCCGATATTATTAGGAATGTTATTGTAGTTGGTATTCGTAGCTACTGGAGTGGGAAAACGTTCCATACCCTCCAAGAAAGAGTCACGCCGCATGATGATGGAATTCAATACTGCTTCTTCTTCTTCCTCATGTTGTTGATTCCTCCGCTTTCGCTGTCGCTGTCGCTGTGGTTGCCAATAGTTGTTGTTAGTTGTGGTATTATTGTGATGTGTATTATTGTCGGCAGGTTGAACGTCAACACGAGCATTATTTTCTGCAGCTGTGAATGCGGAGCGGGCGTGAGTAATGTTTTCTTCTCTGCCTCTGCCGACACCTCCTTCCATCGGTTGTCCCAACGGCGGAGACTCTTGATCTTGATGATGTTGTTGTGTTGGCGACATGATGATGATGCTATGCTGTCGATAGTTCTTCTTCTACAAGTCTTCTCCTCTTTGTGAGCCTTCTCTCCTTTGGTCTGCTGAATGCTGAAAGTTCTCGCGGTGAGAGAGCATCAGGGACAGTACAGTGTTCGGCCGTCGGGCGGCATGACTACTACTTACTTCTTCCCCATTATCCAGCACATTTTAAGTTTTAAGTATGTGAGGAAATACTGTACTATTGAGTTCAGCTTGTAAGTTTTTTTCAATTAACGCTGGTGGTGGCAAGTAAGGTATCGATAAGATCCTAATGGCCAAGGGATGAAGATTACCACTGCAAGCAAGGTCAAACACCTTCTAGTTACTGTGTTATTGAGGGTCGTAGGAAGCCATTTTTCACCATGGTCGGGTCCATTTTTATGGTGATGGCAAGTGAGTACCGTATGTACATAGGAACTAGTATGAACTGTACGGTACTGGTTTTTTATCGGAAGCCACACTCGACTTCAAAAACTTCAAGTTGTTGGAGGAGGTCGCTTAGAACTTTTGCTACCCACATGAAGACAAACGGCGGTCAGATTAAAAGACAGAGGAAGAACTGACGAGTGTGATAAAAAAACAATGGAGTCGAAACTCCCACAAGAAAAAAAGTTAAGCGTCGCACAAAATGGTGCTTGCAAATTCAAATCAATGGAACAGTACGTACATAGTGAGCTGTTACAAATGTCCAAAGGCTAGCGGTCGGTTCCCAAGACACTGTCCAAAGCGGTTATCAAGGTCCGCGCGCGCCAAAATCTGCCAACAAGATCCAAAAATTTTGCATGCAACTTGCAACAACTTGTCATTGCCATTGCACCTTACAGCCTTCGGAAGCAACCATGACGACGAACCACAGCCCTCTTTTCGAGGGAAACTCCAGCGACCGCCCCTCCCTCCTAACAATCTCCTTCGCGTCCGACCCCACCGCTAGCCTCGGCGTCCAACTCGCCTCCCACGACAATGGCTTGACCAATGAAATGTTTCTTCCCGGATATGCATCAATCGGCGGAGTTCCGGATGATACTGATGCAGATACAACCACCTTGGCGAAAAAGTTTGGTGTCAAAGTGGGTGATTATTTAGTGGCGGTGAATGGAGAGGGATATCGGAGGTTTCCGCCGGATTTTCCAGAGGAGGAATTGGAAGAGTTGACTAAGACGACTGCTGATTTGGATTTGATCAATTTGTCTTCAGTGGAGGAGGGTGAAGAACAGGAAGAAGATACAGCTGAAAATGATGGCAACGATGATGAAAATAACGATCAATTAGTCGACAAAACCGAACCAGATGATTTCTCCCACAAACCACCAAGTCCAGAAGAACAAAAACGACAACTCAAAGGACGCGTCATTCACGCCAACACCACCAACCCCGGAGAAGTATACGATAAATTACTCACCAAAATACGTCAGGTCAAGGCACAACGCGATCCATCCAATCCACTCGTCCTATCCTTCGAAAGGTACATGTGGGACAGTCGCGTCCATTCCTGGAGTCGATTCCTATCCGCACGAAAGGGGAATGTACCCGAGGCAATGACAATGATTCAAGCACACGAACGGTGGAGGAATGATTTCTTCCCAATTGATTTGACCAATCCGAGTTTACAACAGGTAATGAAGGCACATGCAGTGAGTGAAGTGGATATTGGGGAGGGTGGACATGCCGCCGTGGTGTATATTGACTTTGCCAAGTTGCAACTAATGATGAAGGCTGGGCAGGATTTATCAATGGATGTAGTGCAGGCGTTTGTGGTGTATACGGAGACGTTGTTGTCACGAAGTCCCGATCCACGTCGGCCGAAGACTAGTCAGATGGTAGATTTGACTGGTGTGAATTTGAAGCAGGGGTTTAAAGTGAACATGTTGAAGAAGCTGTATAGGACGTTTGAGCCGAATTATCCCGAGACTTTGGAGAAGATGGTCATGTATCCTGTGCCAAAGGCCTTGGTGTCAGTGGTGAATGCTATGCTAAGTTTTGTGAATGAGCATACACGCAAGAAATTTGTCATTACGGATGATTTGTTTGTGGTTTGTAAGGAGTTGGGTTGGAATTTGAAAGAAATTGAGAGTTGTGGTGGCGTGAGAAGTTACATGAAGAAACACTTGAAGCATGGTCTATCGTTTGTATTTGACGATTAAGAAATGCTCGAGGTATGTTTCTTTCTACTGACTGTTAATTCTACGACTCTAAGTGTGTTGCAAACACAACGTTGTTGGGATGATACTATTAATGAAGTAATTATGCATATTTGTTGCACTTTGAGGCTTGATACTTGCTACCCACCAGGATTGTTGTGCTGTCGCTTTCGCCTAAATGAAGATCTTGTATTTGATCTTCCATCTCCGAGGATCACGTTGATGTACTTCCACTGAGGCTGAGGGTTTTCGTTAATGTACAGACCACTGCTTGAGTCAATAGGCGCCACAGCGTAGAGAATGAGAGTGGGTCCAGCCAAAGGCTTTATCTCAATCTCTCCCGGCTCTCGTAGATACTTGACGAATGAAAGCCTAGTAACTGTCTGGTATCTGAATCATCCGAGGTTGTGACTGATGCGTTGAGTAGTGTTTGCTGACTATCACTCATGAGAAAGTTTAGGTTTAGATTTGGACCATAATATATCCATCAATACCTCCTGCAGGAATGTCATATTTGTTAACTGGATTAGCAAAGGATGGCCCACCTTAAAGGTTGTTCTGGCTGCCAGAAGGATTGAGAGCTGAAGTTGTTACATTTTCAGCCGATATTGCCACAGCCGATTCTACCCCTGGCATGATGCCAATTATCGCCTCCCATCTACCAAACTGTGGATTCCGTCCCGCTGTTAAAAGGCGATGCCAATCCAGCCAGCGCCATCGCACATTGGATGATCTCGATAAATGATAGTTTCTCATCTTGTAACGATCAGGCAAGAATACTTCTACTGCTAGTCTCCTGATTAGAATTTTCTTCTCAACAGCGGAGGTCTATTACTTTGAATTGATTGAAACGATGGTCTTCTTTGAAGCGATGGTCTCCTTTGAAGCGATGGTCTCCTTTGATCAGATGAAGGCCTTCTTTGGAGCGAGGTCTACTGAAGCTTGGGGATGCAATCCTCGACCGTCTCCTTTCAAACGGCTGCTTGGCACATGGGCCATCATTAAGAACGTCTTTCAAATCATCTGAGGAAACGGAACCTGATGACATCCCTTTTTGATAATCGTTTGGGCCGCTTTAGCTCTGCCTTTGGTTGATGATGGCAACATGGACTTGGCTCTTGCTCGAATAAATTACTTTGTGACAGCCGTTTGGGTCGCTTTGACTCTGCCTCTCGTTGACACCGATGAGATTTGATTTCTAACTTTGGTTTTACATCCAATGGCATAGAGATACTTAGAGGTAAGTCCTCGCTCAGACTCTGACCTTTGACAATTGTGTGCGGCAAGGTGCGGCAGCAGCAAGCTTCGGCTCTAACCTCCAGTAGAGACGGACTCCCAAATTCAAAAATTATCTGACGAAGGAGGAGGAGGAGGAGGAGGAGGAGGAGAAACACCGCAGCAAAATTTGAGCCCACCTCCCTCTATCCATCAGCACCATAATCAGACGTACTTTAAAATTTCTGTTATATATACATCAGCACCATAATCAAAAGATACTACAGCTCTAATCTTCTACCGAAGCTTGGACACT
Organism: Skeletonema tropicum; assembly: GCA_037178625.1. NCBI lineage: Eukaryota > Bacillariophyta > Thalassiosirophyceae > Thalassiosirales > Thalassiosiraceae > Skeletonema > Skeletonema tropicum. The sequence continues at coordinate 145,950 of CM074127.1, read as the reverse complement.
CTCTAAGTAGAGAGGAATAAGGATCCTCATCCGACAGGCGTCTTCGGGACCAGCCCGAGCCCCTCCAGGTTTAAATTCTTCTTTCTCTACTGACACCGGTGTCTCTAGAGTCTAGAGAGAGTAGTGACTAAAATAATCTATCTATCTATCTATCTATCCTCATCGACGGTTTCGCGTGAAAAAACTCTTAGACTCCAACTTATACAACTAATCTTTGACTCACAACGCACAATCTAGGAAAAGAAACACTTCCTACGTCCAGGTTTAGATTTGTACGGAGTTGAGGCAAGTCCGTTTGCACGACCGACCGTGATCGAGATAGATTGAGAGATGGATCACGGGAACCGATGGATACTTCTTGTTTGATCGTGAATTGATTTTTTTAATCGTACTCCCGCCCCCGTACTGTTCCATTGATTTGAATTTGCAAGCACCTATTTTGTGCGACGCTTAACTCACGGTCTCCGAAAGGGGCCGAATGCGGCAACTAATCAACACAAAATTATAGGTTGAAAGAGATTTCATGACATCTTCTACTGAGATGCACTGCTTCGTAGTCGACGACAGCACCGATACTGACAATCTGGATGATGGTGCTGGCGTGTCAAATACGTTGGCCGCTAACATTGGTTTGAATGCTTGGATCGATAAAGCCATTCAAACTGTAAAATCAGCAGCCGCTACCACCGGCCGTAACGATGAGCACAACAATATCGTGTGCTCTCAAGAGTATTTGTCATGTGCGCTGAAAATTGCCCACTCCCTGGCAGACCAGCTCTGCGTTGTCGACGAAAAAAAGACAGTGACATTGACAGAATTTGAGAACGATGAAGGAGGGGGCATTACAACGTTGGATCCATCAATAATTAACGAAATAATGGCAGAGCCGCATCAGCGGCAGTGGCAGCTGCGGCAATGCAAATCGTTGGCGCATTCCATTTACGTACGGTGTGGGGCTGACCGATTGCATGAAGAAAAGAAAGATGATTTGAGCAGTGCAACAGCGTTATCAATCGCCGACCTTGAGCCACTTCCGTTTCATCCTGATCAATCTTCTGATCCCGATGATTTGGGCGTGTTTGGTCAGCAGCTTTCATCTTTGCTTGAAGATGGTAGTAGTGAGCATATGATCGAATATTTGAGCGTGCAATGTGCTACTTTGAGAGAAGACGTTTTCAGACATATGTGTATCAGTGATGATGCAAGAATGGTAGCAATACATGCACTGGGTTCCACCTTTTTTGAATTATTTTCTGGTGGACAAAAAGTATTGGAAAGTTTAGACACTGACGAGCAATCCTCTGCGGCAGAAATGATAGGGACGGAATACTACGATAGACCTGATCAAATGTCAAACAAGACGCAACGAAGATCGCCACCAAGCATGTTATCATCCGTTGAACCACTGAAGTCATTGGGCTTGCCTAATGCTCTTTGTGACCTGATCGGTAACATGATAGGTTGCACAAGCAATGAAGGTGTGATTGTTGACGAGAGTTATAAAGCCGTGACAGATATACGAGATGATTTGAAGTTGATGATGGATTCTCCCCAAGTATATCTTCGAGATCTCGACATGATACATGCTTCCAGTGTTGGTCTTCAGATGGAGAGCATCGGGCGCAAAGACAAAGACGGTCACACATCATTTTACGGCCGAGAGTCAGAGCTGGAAATGTTGAAGGAGTCTTATCAAAGATCTATAACAAGTGGATGTGAAGTAGCCATGATTTACGGGTCATCTGGAATAGGCAAATCAATGCTTTCTAACAAATTTGCTGAGCATGTAACTGCTAGAAGCGTGATATTTTTGTCGGGGGGCTTCGATAAACTTCAACAGTCGCAGCCGTTCCACGCCATTAGCTCTGCGTTTGATGAATATTGTACATCATTGGCTGCTGCCAGCGACAAGTCGACAGTCGAAATAGTTTCGACTGCGCTGCAAAGAGATCTTGGGGACGAAATGTCGGGTCTAGTCGCCGCGATGCCGAACTTGAGGGGCATTCTTGGCAGTGACTTCTGTTGTGACAATTGTGAGGATGACGATAGTGATGTTGCCGTTGATGCACAGAAGAGGTTGAGGTATCTCTTTTGTCAATTTGTTGAAATCATTTTAGACTGCCAAGACGAGCCTCTTGTCCTTTTTCTCGATGACTGTCAATGGATAGACGCGGCGTCAGTAGCTCTGCTGAATCAGATATTGATAATGCCAAACAAGTCAGCCACGAACAAACAACGAAGGTTCTTCTTCTTTGGGTGTTGCCGCGACGATGAAGTGAATGAAGAGCATCCTATAATTCTCATGCTGTCCTCTTTGGAAACTTTCGGAACCAAGACGACCAATATTATGCTAACCTCCATGAGCAAAGAGACTGTCAACGAAATGGTGTCGACAACATTATCCTTGCTTCCACGCCTCACGCGACCGTTGGCAGATATTCTGTATCACAAAACGAAGGGGAGCCCTTTCTTTATCAAGCAGCTGATGCTCGAGTTATACAAACGACGCTTGTTGTATCCCAGCCTGACTGATCGCCGTTGGTTGTGGGAAAGCGACAATATTCGTGATATAGAGATTCCTGACAGTGTTGCAACGTTCATCATGAAGAACTCGTTTCATAGTCTCCCTCCCGAAGTGATTTCGGCTTTGAGCGTGTTGTCTTGCTTCGGTGCGAGTGCCAGTATCTCGACGATAGAAACTTTGGAAGCAGAGATTCAAATTCCACTCATAGTTCCACTTGACACGGCAGTGGCTGGGAGTATTGTGGACAAAAGGGAAGGTTCGTTCTACTTTATACATGATAAGCTACATGAAGCTGCGTACGATTCTATACGATCTGAGCAGCGCTGCTTGCAGCACTTCCGATATGGATTGGCACTTGGTAATGTTGCAGTCCGAGAAAGAGATGACGTGTTGCTCATCACTGCTGTGGGCCAAATCAATCACGGTGGACCGCAAGCAGTCATCGATAGTGAGCAAGGTGTAGCTGTGGCTAGGTTGAATCTAGATGCGGGGAAGAAGGCCATGAAAATGTCTGACTTCTTCTCGGCTCATTCATTTTTCGGTCATGGCATCTCGTACTTGAGGAAAGGACACTGGGAGAAGCAGTACGATCTGAGTTTGGAACTGTTCAATCTAGCAGCCAAGTGTGCCTTGATGAACGCAGAGTATGCTCACCTCGAGATACTGATTCAACAAATAATGCACTTTGCCCGATGTTTTGAGGATAAGTGCCAGGCAATTCTTATATCAATAACTCTCCTATTTTTGTCAGGAAAAGTGCTTGAGGGTGTCAAGGCCTCACTTAGCACATTGGCAAGTCTTGGGGAGGAGCTCAGTCGAAGCCCAAGATGGATTCCTCAAATTGTTCTTAATTATGTTACTCCCACTTTAGTCCACAAGCATTTGAGTGCAACAGAGGCGAAGCTTGCTGAATTATCAGATGATACTTTGTTGGACTATCCTACAATGGTTGACCCTTCAAGTATGATGGCAATGGAATTATTGTCCAATCTCTATGAGTTGCTCTCTTTTTCCCTCGAAACAATCAAATCGAGATTTATTCTATCAAAAATGATCCAGATAACTTTGAAGTACGGCATGAGTCCACTATCTCCTCTTGCCTTTGTGCAGTACGGTAATTACAGTACTTTTGCCAGACAAAATTACGAGGTGGGTATGCAATACGTGAAACTTGGACTGGCTCTTATGAAGCAAAGTCCTTGTCGAGCTCACGATTGTCAGATAATATTTCATTCAACTTACACCCGATTGCATGTGGAGCCCATGCAGAGTGCTTGTGAGTTTTTCCATGATGGGTTCAAGGCAGCCATGAAGAGTGGTGCGACCAGAAATGCAATGAAATGTGCCTACTTTTACGATATAACCTCGTTTTGGGCAGGCAAGAAATTAGATGAAGTTGCAAAGTCTATGGAAGAGACAATAAGTCAAATGAGATTTCACAAGAACTTGGTGTTGATATCTGTTATGCTCCCAATCGTTAGATTGACACTGAGGATGGTAGGCGAGTCAGTTATACCTCGGCAAAATAGTCTGACGAGTGTATTTGGCGAAACAACCAATGAAGAAGATATAACAGACAAGGTTTCCGGAGCCATGAGAACAAAACAATTTATTGAGTGCTATGAAGCGTTCATATTCCGAGAGTTGGACAAAGCCAGGGATTGCGCTGAACGTTTTTTCTTGAACAGCGGTTCAGCTCTGTATGTTCGTACATTGTAAGTTCATTGACTTGATGTTGATGACACATATGAATGCATGTATGTATTTCCGAATTTGAATCTTCCTCACACTCCTATGCTAACATTTGCGCTCTTTTTCTCATTCGCTTCAAGTTACTTTGGCTTGGTATCATTTTGGATTGGCAGGGAGACAAATGACAAAGAGTGGATAGCGAGGGGTACGGAGTCGAAGGTTTCAATCGAGAAGCTGGCCGCATTAGCTTCTACATGGAACTTTCAGAACAGTGAGTTTGCAGATTTTATATGCTATACATTTCATCTAAATCACGCCATCTCTCATAGTGTTGTTCCTGTTAACCTTTACATCTAGAAACATATCTTCTCCAAGCTGAGGAGCAATTCTGTGCAAGAAACTTTGATTATGCAGAAAAACTTTATGATGATGCAATATTAAGTTCAAAGAAGCACAAATTTGTGAACGAGGAAGCTCTGGCAAATGAATTGGCTGGGCATTTCTATCTTGAAACAGGTAGAAAGTACAAGTCGTTAAGTTACTTCTGTCAAGCGGAAGAGAAATACCGTGAATGGGGTGCTGTTACAAAAGCAAATGAGCTTGCAACATATTTGCGGCGCAATTGATCGGCGATACTATACAAGCAGATTGGTACTGCCCAGACGGATAGCATTGGTAGAAGCGATGCTACAGCCTCTCGTAGCTGATATGAGAGGTCCAGTGTGGGCTGGCCAGCAGCACAACATATTACCAGATAGTATATTTCGTCGTCAATATGCGCATGAGCCGCTTTATCACCAAACATTCGCTCTTTCATTATTAAGCTGTACAGAGGATACATAATTGTCCACAGACATCAATCACTTATTCACCGAACACTTCCGTAAATCATAACAGTTCTATCCATAAGTAAAACACGTGCGTAGCAAATAATGTAACCTAAGAGAAACCCGAATTTCCACTTTCGCACTCGACGAAGCCACGCACTTGAAATAAATTGTGTTCCGATATTTCCGATGCCGATGAGTTCGACAACAAATGCTAATGCTTTAATGCCACTGCTATTGTATATTATCAATGACCAATACTACGAAATTGCTGAACCTCTCATCTAGCGCCAACTCGGCCAAGATACTCTTTGCTACCGATGAATGGTTCGCCAGTGCCGAAAACATTCTATCTCCGTACCCGCCCACTTTCATCGCAGATCTGTACTGTGAGCAGGGCAAAGTCATGGATGGTTGGGAGACAAGACGGAAACGGACTGAAGGTCATGATTGGTGTGTTGTCAAGTTAGGTTGCGGTGACGATAGCAGCGGTCCCATGATGATTGAATCGGTAGAGTTGGACACAGCGTACTTCACTGGGAATCAGACTCCTCGTGTTTCGATAGAGGCAATGAAGATCACTCGCAATGAGCTAGAAGATTGCAGCGTCGATAATGATGACTATCTATACAACTGGATGCCAGGAGCAATCTCTCGATTGGCGCGTGGGAAAAGTTTTCAAGGTACGGGACAGTCACCTGATACAATTAGACGAGCTCATGCTGCATGCCAGGCAGTTGCATTGAATACTACAAATCAGCGAAGTGACGCATGGATTACAATTCTTCCCATGGTGGAACTGCAACCAGGCTATGAGGAGAGTAGGTATCATAAGTTCCAACTTGCTGATGATGCGAAGCAGAAACTAGAGGAGGTTGGAGGAGTGACACATATTCGGTTGAATTATTATCCAGATGGAGGTGTGGCTCGAATGAAGGTTTGGGGATATCCAGTACAATCTTCTTCGACATCAACACTGACTAACAATTGTCAGGAGATCTTTTCGCGAGCAGCAGCAGCAGCAGCAGTAGTACATCCACACAGCTCAACCACATCTACCATTCCACCACCAAGTTCCAAACGTTACCATCAACCAGAACTCTCTTCTGTCCTTCATGGAGGAGAGGGACTAGAATGCTCTAACAAACATTATGGAGTACCTTCTAATCTGATCCGAACAACACTTGGTGTGGATATGGGTGATGGCTGGGAGACGGCCCGACATCCTCACAGACCTGCAGTTGTTACGAAAGATCCTACGACTGGATTGCAGGACACTCCTCTGATGGATTGGGCTGTGTTGAAGTTGGGAATGGGTGGAGTGGCAGAGAAATCGGGAGGCAGTGACAGTAAAGGCGGTGTGGAAAGGATCATTATTGATACTCGTCACTTTAAAGGGAATTTTCCAGAGAGTGTAAGTATTGACGCATGTTGTTGCAGAAATTTATCGGATGATGTTGTTTGTGCATCTGCGGCTACTGACAACAGCAGCAACAGCAACAATGCAGTAGAATGGTTTCCATTGTTGAAACGAACTGCATTGTCCGCAGATGCCGAACATGAGTTCTTACGTGATGATGGAAAGATGATTGTGAATGGAAATAGAGGAGTCACACATGTCAGAGTGTCTATTTATCCAGATGGAGGTTTGAGCCGAGTGAGAATTTATGGAAATCCAGTGACAATCAAAGATAACAATGGAGATCGTTTGATAAGTCACTTGTAGGTGAGAAAAGAAGGCAGCTGTTTCAAGAAGAAGCAAAGTTCTTGAATTGAAATTCGGAATCAACCGCCTTCTCTGCTCATGGAAAATAGAACCGAGAACTAAAAGTATTCATGATCTGTTTAGCAAAGTTGTTGCATTCCTCTTCTTGCCCTTGCCATGGTCGGACTCGAGCAATGTTGGCGTACATACTTGCATGAGCTGGTTCAGAAATCAGAAGGTGAATTGAGAAGAAAGGCAAGACAGATAATTTGTGTGTGTCTTAGGTTTGCACTCCCTTCGAGCAAGATGATGACTCGACTTGAACGGACTTGAATGAACTCGAGCGAACAATTTTTAATCAATGTATCGGGCACGTTGGCGTGCCCGTCATAAGTAGAGGTTTGACGAGAATAAAAGTAGTAAACCATGTGTACATCCCAGTTGTTGGCTACGTGGGCCGCCCTCAGGACGGTTTGAAAAGTGCCCGCTGCGCGTTAACAGTCACTGTTTCTACCTCAACCTCAACATTTTACCAGATTTTACCACAGCATTATTCGCTCATCTCAACTTGTTACCACCTCTATCATTAAAATATTATGCACACCTCTCCAGCCAAGCTAGGACTGTCGCCTTAGAAGGGGGGGAGGAGCAAACGCACCATGAACTCACACAGCACGCAAGAGAATGGCGGTAACGCCGCTATAAGTTTCGACCCATATTCCAAATGCATCCGATTTCCGTCATCTGCGAAGGCTGCATCACTTCAAGGTGTTATTGTAGAAATGTCACCTGGAGCAGAAGCCTTCCTTACTAAAATGTTGGACCGTAATGGCGGCGAGAATGGTTCTTTTTTTACTGGTGAAATTGTTGATATTATGGATCATATGGATGGCACTACAAAACGGAGCGGGGGCAGCACAGATGCAAATAATTATCAAATTAATACGACATCATCCCCAGAACAGGCAATACGGCACCTCCAAAGCAAGCACGCCTATCAGACCCAACAACTCATCCATCAGCATTCATCGACACGTCATGATTATGAAAATACAAGTGCTGTGGAGAGGAAACATTATTTGGAAATTATGCGATTGATGAAACGGCAGCAAGAGGAGCAGGCGGAAGAGTTTCAGTCGATTATTGCAAAGCAGATGCAGCTGATGAAGTTGCAACAAGAGGAAACAAAAGTTTCAAATGATGGAAATATTGAGGATGAACCAAAAATTTCTGATGCTGTGATGGAAAATCATAGCTCTCCCGCCGATGTTCCAATACCTGCTTCCAACAATGAGAATAGCACAACCACTTCAACCCATTCAGAGCAGCCGCAACCGCAGCCGCAGCCCCAGGCGCCACCAAAAAAGGAAGAGACTAAACAGGTCGAAGAAGAAAAGCCGATTGAAAGAAAGGGGGAACTGTCAGTATCACTGATAGGTAGGAATCAGGAGCAGCTTCAGCAGCAGCTTTTACAGCTACAAAATCAACTTCAACAGCAGCAGCTTCAGAATCTTCAAAATCAGCTCCAACAACAGTTTCAACAACAACAGCAGCAGCAACTTCAACAACAGCAACAGCAGCAGCTTCAGCAACAACAGTTTCAACAACAACAACAGCAGCAGCAACAGCAGCAATTACAAACTTTCACTTTTTCTGCTAACGACGAGTATGATCATAGAGTTTCTGGTCCTACTCCACGAAAAAGGAATACTAAAGCTACTCCATCAAAACCAAAACAATATCATGACAGGGGAAATGATTTTGATGATGATGACGATGATTTATCTTCTACTGCCTCGTCCGAAGAAATGATGGGTAAAAATGGTAAGCCTGTGAGATCTACTTACGAAGAAGACACACGCGATGCGTCATTACGATCAATCCGATCTGGTAAAAGCGGGAGGAGTGGTAAATCGAAATTTGACAACTCTACTATAAGTGGAATATCAATGAAGTCTACACCTTCAGGTAAGAGTGGACGAAGCAGCAGGTCTGCCTCAGAAACCGAAGAGGGAACACGCGACGAATCATTCCGGTCTGGCAAAAGTCGACAAAGCCGTAAGTCGAACGTCGACGTGTCTGACAGAAGTGGAAAAACAGATGAGGGAGCACGTGATGTATCATTCCGTTCTGGGAAAAGTCTTAAGTCGATCTTCGACGTGTCTGATAGAAGTGGACAATCAATGAAGTCTATCCGCTCAGAAACCGATGAAGGAACTCGTGATGATTCATTGCAATCAGCTCGATCTGGCAGAAGCAGTAGGTCGAAAGAAACTGATAAGATATCACGTGATAGCTCAGTGGAATCTGCCCGGTCCAGACGATCAGAAAGTGACAGCTCAGTAGAATCAGCTCGTTTGAATCTTAGTGAACATAATGGGAACGGCAGCGATCAGGATGTGCCCTCACATGCAGGAGGAACTGCGTCAGATCATTTGTCAGTGGCATCGGAATCAACACACTCTGCTGAAATGAAGGAATCGAAGATGGAAAAAGCTCCCCCAAAGATTGCTCCCCCAAAGATTGAAGCGGCAGTGGAACAGGCTCCTCCGAAGATTGCTCCTAAAATACCTAAGACAATACCACAGGCTGTAAGTACGCAGCGCAGAAAAGCCAGCGAAGAAGAAAAGGCAGAGGTAAGGGATGTAATGAAGGATCGCTCCGTAAGTCGTTCTATAAGGTTGGAAAGAGTGCAACAAATTAAGGCAAAATACGCCGCCGCTGCTGATGCTGAGGAAGGAAATGTTTCCTCGCCAGTGGAAGAAGCTTCTGCCGAGGAGGTAGGAAATGTTATTCTAATGGAAGAAGCTACCGCCGAGGACGAAGCAGATGATATTCCAACGGAGAGAACACAAACGGACATGGTTATATCACCTAATGAAACGCAAGCGACGTTGGCTGACCAGGAAGAGGATATCGATGTAGAGGCCGAGCGTAAGCAGAGCAAAGAGGAAAAGGCAGAGATAAAGTCGGTAATGAAGAACAAGTCCTTGTCGAAGAAGGAGAAGAAAAAGAAGATCAAAAAGATCAAAGCCAAGTACGATGCAGAGGAGAAGGATCGCACAATTGCTACAAAGGCTGTTGAAAACGTGCCTGTTCCCGAACAAGCGCCAGCGCCAGCTACTGTAGACGATACAGAGCAGTCAAGTATTGAAAAAGAGACGGTGCGCCAGCCAACTGAAGAAGAAAAGGCAGAGGTGAGATTGATCATGAAGAATAAAAAATTGTCCAAGAAGGAAAAGGTGAAGAAATTGAAGAAGATTAAAGCCAAGTACGATGCAGAGTGGAAGGAGCGCATCGCTGCGATCAAGACGATGGAGGTTGTTGCAGAGGTCCATGCCAGTGCAGACGAAGGGCAAGATGAAAATAATATTGAGTCAGAGCGTGAACAAAGCAAAGATGAAAAGGCAGAGATCAAGAAGATAAAGAAAGACAAAACTCTATCGAAGAAAGAGAAGAAGAAGAAGATCAAACGCATAAAGGCCAAGTATGACAAGGAATATGCCGCCACAAAAATAGGTCTTGTACCAGAAAAAGATACTGCGGTGAACGAAGGTGCTGTGATGAAAGAAGATATTGCAGCACAAGAAACATCAACATTTCAATATTCGCCACAAAGATCCTTTTTGAAAAAAGAAGAGGAAACAAACCCTTTCCCACCTCCTACAAAGGAAGAATGGCAGCTAGTCCAAATTAACCCCCATCAGCAGAATTCAACCACCGCTACTGACCAGTTTCAGAAGAGCATCTCACCTTTTCCATCGAAAAGTAATAGCAATATTTCGAAGGATTTGATGGCACCACTAGAGGATGAGGAATTACTAACAGATAGAACTCCAATGAAGAAACTGGTGAAGATGATGGAGAAGAATGATCCATTGCTTGACGTATTGAAATTAGATGGACGGAAGAAGATTAAGGCAGAGGATTGGGAGTTATTCTTCCAGTCTCTCGAGAACAACAATTCATTGACACATTTGTCCATTTCAAGATGTGACCTATCAGATGAAATTGCCGTAAATCTCGTGCTGGCATTGGTGGACAATGACTCTTTAGTTGCGTTGAAGTTATCGAGTAACAAGGGCCTGACCGATGAAACTGGCAAAGGCTTTATCAAGGTGCTAACTCAAAGCAACAAAACGTTGAAGAAACTAGACTTATCGAAGACCAAAGTATCCAAAAAAGCTTTGGACAAAATTGGTGGGATAATGGAGAAGCGTGATGACCAGAAGAAGATTGCAAAAATGCAAGATTTGCGATCAAGCAAAATCTTAGATCTGCTGTCTTTTTCAGCGGGAGATAACATAGCTGCCGAAAGGAAAATGTCAGAGGTGATGGAGGAGGGTTCAGAATCTGACGATGAAGGATTCGCGGGAAGTATTCACTCGGGAAAGTCGGGCAAGTCTGGTAAGTCCGGATTGTCGGGTAAGTCCGGATTGTCAGGTTCCACTGGGAGACGCCCAAATGCAAGAAGTGCAGCTGGGCGTGGTGCAGGGTCCATGCGTGGAAGTGGTGGGAGTTCACGAGCCAGTCAAATGGGAGGCCGTGGTCGCGGTAATCCTGCCCTTCGAGCTTCTTTAACTGCACGTAACATGGCTCAACTAGGCGGAGATAGTCTTGGCGCAGACTCAAAGAAGGTCAAAGAACAAAGGAAGATGAGAGGAGAATGCGAAGATTGTGGGCAGAGATGCTTCCTTAAATCGATGTTCAAGTCGACGCCTCTCACAATACCAAATGTTGTCTTTGAGGGACGCTGTTTGAAGTGTAACCCAATGTGATATATGTAATTGAAATTTTAATGTGATAATTTTGTAAGTGTAAAGAAACCAATTCATACTTTATAGCATCTAAACAAGAAGGAACAGCAAAGTTGCTATTGATCCCAAGGAATAGGCAAGATGTACACGACCTTGCCAATTTTTGACGCCATTGGTTGACGCCAATTGATTTGTATCGATTCCATCATTTTCTCCGTTCGATTGTGCAATAGCTCCTGTTGGTTCTACGGGTATGCCAATTGACCCAAAGGTAGGTTTCATTGTTATTTTTCTTGACGGCTGATGTGTTATTGTTGGAACATTTGATGGTGGCGTGGATGGGATCGCTGAAGGAGAAGAAGAAGGACTCATTGACGGAGCAGACCCTTTCACGATGAACTGAAACGTGTCCTCAGCTCCATAGTCACCTCCACGTTTCAGACTATTGTTTTCTTCCGGTGATCCAAGAAACAGTTCATAACCTCCTCCACAACAAAACCCATCAGACCCCGAATCCCAAAACGTCATGTTGTAACTCTGGTCGCCAGTATAGGAAGCATATATCGGTATTTCCACAGTTGCAGATTGCGTTCCCGATGTAAATGCACCAAACCAACTCAACGCCAAGATGTTGCCTCTGCTATCTTTTAATTCAAATGCCACCTCTTCCGCCCAGTCATCAAAATTCAGCACTAACGTTACCACATTCTCTGGAACGTCCCCAACGAAAAAGCCATGACTTACTTCTGTACCCGACACATCCGAAAATCCAGGCTCTGCCACCAACCTTGTTTTAGTCGATATAATTGCACCATCATACACATCTATCGTTCCGCCAAATCCATCCGCAAAGGCATCCTTAATTTTCAATTGATAAAACAAGTTGTTCCCATCCACCTCAAATTTGTATTCATAGCGGTTGAACCGTTCCGTTCCCTCATACGTCCCAATGGGTAGGTCAAAGATGACATCGTCACCATCCAATGTTGACAAACTCCACCCAATGTCTTGAGGATACCGATCCAACGCCACAACTACCAGTAGCCGCTTCCGACCATCAGGTAGTGGTGAGTAAGTTGGCATGGGTACCGGCGGTAACGTTGTTGGTGGAGGTGAGGGCGGTGTAGTGAATTTCATCTCCTCCTTACACTGTAGATAGGGAGGCGGTTCTGTACTAAGACCGCACACTTGATCTCGTATCCAATCGTGCTGAGCTGATACCCTTGCATATACTCCCGGGAAGTGCTCTTCCGCGCAGCTATATAATATATGTACAGTGAGGAGTATTGTGAGTCTTTTACATTTGAATGATGCAATATCATTGAACAATAGCTATAATGCGACTTACCCCAATCCCCATGACACGACACCAACCAACAAATCTTGATCGGGAGTATTTCCTGTAATCACCAATCTGGATCGAAGAGCATAGTGAAAATTGAAGCAAGCGTATGTTGAGAGTTGGAGAGACAAGAAAACACGAGCAATACAATACAATAAGAAAACTCACGGCCCCCCAGAATCGCCTTGACATCCATCCGTATCCTCCGCCCAGGCACACAACATATTCTCCGTGATATCACCCTTCATATCCACAAACAACTGACCAAAATTCGACGTCGCCACACTCCCCTTACTCGCCTCACACTCTTTATTACTCACAGCAAACACTTCCGCTTCCAACAAGACATCCGAAGGTTCCATCTTCTCTTCCAATGCATTTGTATCACCCCACCCCATAACAGTTGTCGCTGCACCAACTTCCGGCACACTCCCATCACTATTCAATTGTACCATTTGTATCCCCTCCTCCTCACGAATCTTTTCCGCCAACACCACTACATTAAAATCATTATCCACACTCTCACTATTGTACAGTGGATGCAACACCTCCTGTTTCATCTTGATACTTCGTCCCTTCCATGTTTGTGTCAGGTCCGTTCGTCCCACTACCACGCGATACATATCCAAATCTTGTAAGGCACCATTGCAATGTCCCGCAGTTAGAACAATGTCGGGAGCGATTATGGAGCCGCCGCAAAAGTGTACTCCGCCTATTTGGAGGGAGGCGATGTAGGGATAGCGTGAGGTTGGGGCGATGGTGCCGTTGATTATTCTGGTTTCTTTGTGGGAGCGTGTTCGATGATTATTATGATTATGGAGGTGGTGGCTGCTGCTGGTCTGTGCATTTGTGAGTGTGATGAAGTAATGTTGTTGTTGTGTGTAGGTGAAGAGTAGGAGTAGAGCTGGTGCCAGCAATGGGAGATTTGAGGAAGGTAGATGCTTCATTGCTTTTGTCTTGGGCTGATCGATGGTATATAGGCGGGTCTATCGATCGATGAGTCTACCTTATGTTGGTCTTGTGCTTTTGTGCTTGTGTTCTCTATCTGAATTACATGCTCGTGAATGAACAAAATACGCAGGGTCGACCGATTGCACAGTCTTGTAAAGAGCGTGAAAGCAATACTTCTATGCACCGTAATCCAACAGGCGTTAGTGCCAAGCTATGTAGCTCAGTGGTGCGAGAAAACTTTTGATTTACCAAAACGATTATGCACGATTGATCTCATTGTATCGAGTGAATGGAGTTGAATGCGTTGTCAGAGAGTGGAATGGCATTCTTTGAGAGAAGCCCCCATTCGACAAATTTGGCCATAAGCGGTACTAAACTCTTCAATGTGCCATAATGGACATTTAAGGCCATACATAAAACGGGATTGGGATTTACTTTCCCCATCGGACCGGGCGGATTTCGTCTTCTTGTAATCTCAACGTACACAAACAACTTGAACGGCTTCTCTTAAGTCGTGTTCGGCATCTGATTGCATGTTGTTTCTTATTATGATCCAATATGGTTCCAGAAAATCCTCTATGTTTACTCCGTATAACTATGTGTGAGAACCGGGCAGTACCCCGAGCGGTATTCTTACGGCCCTTTATGTTCTCATTTTGAGTGTGACATTCAAAAATTGAATGACCCCACTGCTCCAACAGCCATCACAATGTCTATTGGCATTGTAGGTGTAAACATACTACCTCTTGAGATGACCGAAGCATAAATATTAATGACAGTTTTTAATGACAGCCATGGAAGTGGACGCCTACACTAGCACAGCATTATTTGATCTGTCAATCATCGAGATGGCCACTTACTTGAGGGGAACGTCACGACGTGCCGCCGCCGTTGCCGCCAATCTTCAAAACGTCAACCTCTCCTTCTCAACAAGCCAATTAATCGAGGCTACTGCTATCAACATAAACAAGACCACACCCATCATGCCGACAGACATGGAAGTAGACGATGACTACACAAACAAGACCATCTTAGATCTGCCGATCGAGTCATTAACACATGTGGCAAGCTATCTGACCACACCATCACGTGCATTGTTCACCGTCGCACTTGCGCTAGCTCATGTCGACTCCAGCAAGAACAATCCGTGCACTCTATGGCGTCAGTACGAACGGCATGCAGTTTCTATTGACACCATTACGGCATTGAACGGATATAATAGGGACACTCTTGACTTCGGAGATGTTGAGACACATCTTGCGTCCCGGCTAAGTGATTATGATGTTCATGCCGTCCTCATAATCATTGATGCGGCCAACAGATTGAAGACGCTGAGGCTATCGCACTGTACCAACATCACAGGATCATGCCTGGAGCCACTCCGTGGATCACTAATGCTAGAAAAGATTGATCTAAGCCTAGTCGGCGATAACGAAACTCCCAAAATTGATGATCCAACAGCTCATCTGCCAATCATGTCATTTGACCACGTCCTACCAATCCTCGACAGCATCATCCAAAGAGGTGGGAACAGACTACGACACATCCAATTCCCACACATATCACGCGCCATAGTACTAGGAAAATATCCCGGCTCCTTTGAATTCCGTCAATTTGTGACGCGATATAATGAAATGTGGAAGAAACGTGGAGTTATTGGCTGTTCCAAGTGCCATGCGGACATTAATGCCTGTGGTGATACTAGTTGGGTGCATAGTAATAGATGGATGCACATCTTTGGCATACAGTTTAATACTTGCTATGGATGCACTAGGCACTTTTGTGATGATTGTTCCTCCAAAGAACTGGTGGATGATGAGAAGGGTCGAGTTGATACTCAAATGCTGGCGTTCTGTACACACTGCCAGAAGTACTACTGTGCTGACTGCAAGAGAATGGAACGCTGTCAGGTTGGTATTGGTTGTGATAAGTATGTCTGCTCTGACTGCGATTTCCTTCAAGAATGCTCTGGGTGTAGCTGGAAGATGTGTGGTGATTGCTTCTTGGAACGGAGATGTAGTAGTGGATGTAACGAAGCATTTTGTGATTTTTGCGAGTAAGCAGTACCGTCTTACTGTACATTGATATCGATTGATAAGATAATTATTCATATGCCTGTACCTTTATTGTTAAAGATCTATACATCTCAAAGTGCCTGCATCTCATAACACAACTCAATCCCACTCGCAAACTTGCCCATAGTAGTTACCAACGCCGCCAGCTCCACCCTTTTAATATCCGCAACATCACCCCCAGTCCCCTGATTTCCCAACGTCAATTGCAACGCGGTACTCAACCCCAATGTCGAAATCTTTCCATGAAATCGACACTTGTTGCATTGGACACAATTCATAATTCGCATCAAGTCTCTGGTACGCATTCTTGCCTCCCATAGATTATTGGAATCTTGTAATGCATGCTCTCTCAATCGACGTGAGGCTGCATCAATATTCGGATCGTCCATTAGTGGATGTGTCAGAATGGACCTTAGCGTCTCACATGTGTCCGTATCCCCAATCGAGCCAGACTCACAATCTTGCAACAATCGGTCTCTTGCCGCACGAACTCCACTCAACAATAACATCATGGTAAAATACATATTTTCCACAGCCTCGGGTGTTTCCCCATTGGCACCCAATCTCCGATCATATTCCTCCACGGGATCCGTCCACTGATAACTCTCCGGATCCAATTCTCCCGTATCTTGCAACTTTTCAATCATTGTCCGTACCACCTGTGCACTCACCATGGCATGCAATCCACTCACAGCCTTATTAAAATCAGCCTTCCAACAATCCGCATCGTACTCATCTTGGACTAATCCCAACTCTTCCTCATGAAATCCAATTCGATTGTGAATAAATTCCCATACATCTCGTCCATCATATCCAGTGTAATCTTCCGGAAATTGCAATGTATCATAATAGTCCTCCGAGGGCATATCCCACCTTGCCCACCCATCCAATTCAAATGTAGATTGTGCCAGGTCCTTGTCTTTAATATCCAGGGGTACCTCATCATCGTCGACTGGGTAAATCTCACAGGATTCCGTGTAACACTCGAATAGTTCTTGGGGAATGTATTCACACGACGCGAGCATGTCACATGAGTAGAGACGGAAGAAGGGGGAGGACCGGAGGGTGTCGAAGAGAGGGGAGAGGGTTGAGAGGGAGGTGTCGATGGCGGTTATGCCCGGGGAGAGGGATTCGTCGTGGAGGGGGGCGGTGGTGGCTGCTAATGATGATGATGATGATGATGTGGATACACAAGATGTGGCTCGAGAAGATAAGGATGATGATGATTGTACTGTGAAGGCTGATGATGATGGTGCAATGAAACCATTCGCTGGTGTCAGCGATGATGGTAACGCTAACGTTACTATGGTGGACAGCGATAGGAATCTCATGGTGAAAGGTTGCTTGTATTGTTAGAGTGTAGTAGGGTTGATGAGGAACATCGTCCGGAGCTTTTTCAGATTGGATTTTTGTTTTTTGAAGTTTTAGTTTGAAGGCAAAATTAGTACGCAGCAGCTCGACCGGACGCGGGACAGAGGAGGTGGGGACGGACCCTTTTTTCCGGGAACCGTTCGTTTGGCTTGATCAGTCCTATGAAGAAGATCTCGTCTATCTCTCCAGAGCCGCCCCCACCCTATTCAGCTATCTAACTTCCGCAGATGGCGATACATCTCCAGCCTTCTATTACATTGTTTCCACACCTCCCATCATGCTATTGGTAAAACTCCTCAGTCCTAATGCCACTATGCCAACTCGCTGGTCACCCGAATCTGCTGGGTTTGATTTATGTGCAGCGGAGCCTAAAGTCGTACCTGCTGGGGGGATGGCAGTTATTAAAACTGACTTGAGTGTTGCCTGTCCAGAGGGAACTTATGCCCGTATCGCTCCAAGGAGGCAAGTCCGACAATGCTCGATATTGTGTGCTATGTTATCATGCATTCATATTAATTCCTGCGTTTTGTTCTGTTGTGTATTATGTAGTGGTGTTGCTGTTAAGAGAATGATCGGCTGTGGTGCTGGAGTTGTCGATGCTGACTGTAAGCTAAAATTGAAGTACAAATTAACAGCCTCGCTTATTTCATTGTAACCCATCTCAAAATTTCATATTCATATATTTTTTAAACAGATCGAGGAAATGTAGGTGTGGTTCTCTTCAATTTCGGTCATGAGGATTTTCATGTTTACATTGGAGATCGCATTGCCCAATTAATCCTCGAAAGAATTTCAATGGTTCATGCAGTGCAGGTTGACGAATTGACAGAGACACAACGTGGTGTTGGTGGATTTGGATCGACATCTGCACCCAGCAGCAGAAGAGACAAAAGTGATTTACCTCCGTGATAGATTACGAAGAGAGAACTCTCACTGTGAAATTGTTGGATTTATTGCGTGCGTCTTTCCCCATGTCATCTATCAAAGCCATTGCAAAATATTGTTCGGGTTAAACATGTGTCGCCCTCTCTCGCGGATCAACTAACGCCAGGGGTGCATTCCGTCCAACCAACACTGCCACGGCCACGGCTCCAGCACCAAATATACATATATATAATTTATAATATCATTCGTGTTACATAGATGTGGCACATTTTGGATAGGTAAATGGCATTAATACATAGTTACTTCTAGCTTGTGCAGCTTCTCTCAGATGTCTTGCTTGTTTTGGTATTCAATCAAAGTGGCAGTCATTGCAAAATATTGTGTAGGTTAAACTATTTAGTGTTGTTGATCGCCTTCTATTCGTGTTACATAGATGTGGCACATTTTGGATAGGTAAATGGCATTAATACATAGTTACTTCTAGCTTGTGCAGCTTCTCTCAGATGTCTTGCTTGTTTTGGTATTCAATCAAAGTGGCAGTCAGTTTCGAAACTTGTGTCTTCAATTTTTTAGCTTCTCTGACAAGCTTCAATGAGGATGCTTCAGGTCTACCTTTTCGGAAGTAGCACGTGTACGAGTCTCCATTCGACCAAGTTAGGCAGCCCCATCCGTGTTCGAATCCATCGCGGAACAATCCCGTGTATTTTACATCGCTCTTGAACTCGTAAACGCCCCATCCGTGTGGAATGAAACGGTGCTTTGCCATGCCCTTTCCTTTTCCTCTGCTGTTGCGCAACTTCGTCTTACGAACAGAACCGCTGTATAGTCCACCAGAATAATGAATCTTCATTTTGAAGTTAAGTGAAATAATACCGACAGATGTTGATGACGATGCAGCCAATGATGTCTTCTTTGAGAACAAAGCAAATCGGATTTATGAGCCAAGCTCGGATCGGCCAACCCCAAATCAAAGCAAGCAGCATATTATTCAATAGTAGTCCTAAGGTAGGGTTCTCACCCTTTGTTTTGATTCTGGGGTCTGCTACCTTTTACAAGATGTACAGGGCGGAAGTGGTGTGAACTTTTTTCAAATTGAGTTTTTGGGACTCAGTACCATCAAACCTGAGTCCACGATTAACTTCAATTTCAAATCTACCTTGGACGGAATTGGTATGAACTTTTTTCAAATTGAGTTTTTGGGACTTACATCAAACCTAAGTCCATGCATCAGGGAAGTCGCTTGGCCTCTCTTTTGTGGCAACAAGTACAATACCTATTTGAAGTCCGATCACAGGTTCCAGTCAAGTGCTGTTTTGGTGTCATGGTTGCAAGAGATGTCGGATATTATACTGCTGAGGCTTATTTCATCGGCCTGATTGAGGATCCAACTTGTGTGCTATTGATATATTCAAATTTGATGCTATAAGCGTGAGACTAATATGTCAAGATCGTATACAACAACATAAACTAAAGAAAGACTACTAATCAGCATTCAGTGATGATCGAACAGCGCACTATATTAGGGAGATATAGGAGTAATTCAGAAGTCTGCGTCGAGGCTGAACACTTGATCCTCCTGGGCTACACCAACACCACTCTTAGCATACTCTCCAACGCGCCTCTCGAAGAAGTTAGTTTTCCCCTGCAGACTGATCATCTCCATCCATTCAAATGGATTGGCAGCTCCGTATTGCTTGGGGCATCCAAGGGCAGCCAACAAACGATCAGCACAGAACTCAATGTACTGGCACATGAGGTCTCCGTTCATACCAATCAGGGAAACAGGAAGGGCCTCCACCACAAACTCCTTCTCGATCTGGACAGCATTAGTTATAATCTCGTCAATACGGATAACAGGCAATTTGTTCACGAGCTTGCTGTAAAGAAGGCAGGCAAAGTCACAATGTAGACCCTCATCACGCGAGATAAGCTCATTGGAGAAACAAAGGCCAGGCATGAGACCACGCTTCTTCAACCAAAAGATGGCGCAGAAACTGCCACTGAAAAAGATACCCTCCACGGCTGCAAAGGCGATGATACGTTCGGCGAAGGAAGCGTTGTTGGAGTCGCACCACCGGAGAGCCCAGTGAGCCTTCTTTTGAACACAGGGAATGGTCTCGATGGCATTGAGAATACGAGACTTGGTCTTTTGGTCCTTAATGTATGTGTCAATTAACAACGAATAGGTTTCGCTTTGAATGTTGTGTAGATTATAATGTATGTAAACATATACCAGAAACCAGGAAACAGGTGAGTGTCAATGGTGTATGTACGAGCCAATGTAAAAGCCTACACATTTTTTTCATCTTGTTACCTATGAATATTTTCAACCGCAATTTGAAATCCGTAGAAGAAGCGTGCCTCAGGGCTTTGCACCTCAGTAGCAAAGTTACTGGAGAGGTTCTCGTTGACAATACCATCGGAGGCAGCAAAAAAGGCAAGGACGTGGGAGACGAAATGACGTTCGTTGTCGGCTAGACCTTCCCAATCTTTGAGGTCGGAGGAAAGGTCAATTTCCTCGGTAGTCCAGAAACAAGCTAGTGCCTTTTTGTACATGACCCATATCTCTAGTACGAAGACATACAGAGGGAGGTGAGGCAGAGTATGCAAGTAACATTTGGGCAAATTGCATGTCCCACCTACCTCGTTATCTTGGATGGGGAACAACACAAAGCGGCGTGGGTTGTCCCTTAGTAAAGGCTCCTCGTCTGCGACCTCGGCTATGATATCTGCACCGCCATTATCATTATCAAACGAACATTCCAAAAACGACTTCATCGCCGTGGATTTTATTGTGGTCCAGCTCTAGCAGTAAAAATATAAGTTGTATGTATCACCAAGATAGATACTCAGACCTTTGCCTGTGGGCAGAAAAAGAGATTTAGTAATTTTCTCTTTTCTCAGCTTTTATTTTTATGGCTTGATTGCATCCCGCCTCTCTAGCAGTGCTAATATAGCCAGAGTCCTGCCCGAACGAGGCGGCCATTGACCGTGCCTCCATTGATACTGCCGTTTGTTTACCCAGCGCGGGGCTGATTGAGAATTCAATTTTCTCACGCCTATAATCTTCACTGCTGAGTCTTAGAGCACGCTGCCTTATCATGTTCAAATTACATCAGCTAAAATAGTTTATCCTACAACAGCACAAGTTACAACTCAGAGATGTCAGTGTCAGGTACAGTTCACTTTTCATTCACAGGGACAGGGTATAGAAAGGCGAAGTGTCAAATCCATTTCGGTCAAGATTCCTCAATTTTGCTCTACGGGCGGGAGAAGGCAGGTTCTTTCGGTGCAATAGCTTTACCCTCTTCACCGTGTCACTGGTATTGACTTGCAGCTTCGGCTTCGATACATGACTGCGCTCGTCTTTGTATCTGGGTGGCGATGGGGCACTCTGCTTTTGACTTAGCTCGTCAACAGTGATACCGGTATCGGTGAAATGGAATCCCTTCTCGCGATACTGCTTTTGATTGAGCTCATCAACAGTGATATCGGTGAAATGGAATCCTCTCTTGTTGTACTTTACTACACGCTGCGAAATCTTGACTAGCATATTGTGAAGGATAATGCAGTATTTCACACTAAGTTCTGGCTCATCAATGGACATCGGTGAGAAGATCCCATCTTGATTTGGGAGGTCGCCACCACATTCCCTTACATCGCTGAAAACAAGCTCCGCGAACTTAACTTTCTCTTCATTCGGGTTGAAGAATGAAATCTGTTCCAGTTCATGGAGGGAGAAAGCATTCAGATACATACGCATGTATCTATTCAAAAGCAACGTCCAATTTGGACATCTCAGCATTGCTTCTTTTCTGAGGATTCGATGCAAGTTTGGAACGCAGAAATCGATCCCATTGAAGTGCGACATACAAGGCATTATATCAAATTTGTGAAGAGTATCTTTGACTGTCGCCGAGGAGGTTACAACAAGATCGATTTGTTTTCTGAGGCGATGGTTCCCTGGAGCAAATGAGAAGTCCAATGGCATGACATATGGACTTCTTGCATTGACGACGAAATCGTGCCTTGAGGCAATGAAACCTCTCCTCACAGCATCTCTGACGGGCATCCTTCTGATGTGTGTGTGAGCCGGCGGGAGTGAATATGACTCCACATGATGAATCTTGTGGTCCATAAACGTGTAATCAGAAGTTGATATGCCAGTGAAAACAAAGCCAAGTGAATCTAGATGACGTCTCGTATACGGAAGGGCCATGACGGTGGTATAAAGGTCGATGTCGCTCGCAACGAAACCATCACCTTGAGCACAACTGCCATTGTTAGTTACCGCTTGAACGATTAAGGACCCGGCGATGACAAGTTGGTCCCTGCCATAAATATGTGCAACACATTTGAGTCTTTCAATCAATGGCACTGCGAGATGCTCGAATCCTTCCCGCTGCCTGATGACCGACATTAGAGAGTGAAGGAGTGATTCGTTGATGAAACCAGCTGGAGTAGATTCTTCAGACATCACAACTGTTGAACTGTTAGTCCAGAGGCGCTTGGTCACTAAAAGATTGAACGCATCTGTCGGTGTTAGAAACGAGGCCAGTTGCAGAGAGAGTTCACGTATGCTCATGAGAGAGTCCATTCTTGGTTTCTTGGCAGCTAATTATGACTTTGATGTGGGTTTCTTTTTATGTGAGGACCAAGGATCCGGGGACAGAGATGCAATGTCAAAATCATGGCCCAGACAGAAAGGTAAGTATGTAAGCTACATAATCAAGAAAGATATGTACTTTCTCGTTTTTGTACGAGGACCAGTCAGCAGGTGTCAAATCTCACTTCAGATTTTTTTCTTTCGCGAAATAGCATCCAACAATTGTATGTATCACGTCCAGTATTGTACTATCATTGCATCTCAGAACCAGCGAACAACCTTTATATCACAGCACAGCACAATCATGTTTATCAGAAAGAGAGACGGAAGACAGCAAAGCTGCCAATTTGATAAGATCCAGAGCCGCATCTCGAAGCTATGCTATGGCCTCGATCAAAAGGTGAGAATGAGAGCGTCCGTCTGCATCTCTTGTAATGTTGGTACACTCGAAAGATTGATTCGTCAACACACCGTGCTGCGCAGCTACTTACGTCTTCTCTCACTCTCTCGTTCTCTATTCTAGTTCGTAAACGAAGCCATCATCTCGCAAAAGGTGATTCAGGGAGTCTATCAAGGTGTCACTACCACTGAGCTCGATGAACTTGCAGCCCAAACTGCTGCATCCTTTGCCACTCAACATCCCGACTATGCCATCCTCGCCGCACGTATCGAGGTGTCCAACTTGCACAAAATGACAGAGAAATCATTTTCAAAGGTTATGCACGCCTTCCGCGGATACAAACACCCCAAAACTGGAGAGACTGCCCCTCTAATCTCCAAAGAAGTCTACAATGTCATCATGGCCAACAGAGACACACTTGACGGGTGCATCATCCATGACAGAGACTTTGAATTTGACTACTTTGGCTTCAAGACCCTCGAAAAATCATACCTACTCAAAATTGATGGAAAGATTGCCGAGCGTCCTCAGCACATGCTCATGCGTGTTGCCGTCGGCATCCACATGGATGACATTGACCGTGTGAAAGAAACATATGATCTCCTCTCCAAAGGATACTTCATTCACGCGACACCCACCCTTTTCAATGCAGGGACCCCAAACCCACAAATGTCTTCTTGCTTTCTCACTTGTATGAAGGCCGATTCCATCGAAGGTATATACGACACACTCAAGAATTGTGCTATTATTTCAAAGCATGCTGGTGGCATTGGTATGTCGGTCAGCAATATCAGAGCTAGCGGTAGTTACATTCAGGGTACCAACGGAACATCCAATGGCATCGTGCCAATGCTCCGTGTATTTAACAACACTGCTCGCTACGTTGATCAAGGAGGAGGAAAGCGTAAGGGGAGTATTGCTGCCTACATTGAGCCATGGCATGCAGATATTTTTGCATTCCTTGACTTGAGGAAGAACCACGGAAACGAGATGGAGCGTGCCCGTGACCTTTTCTACGCCCTCTGGATTCCCGACCTATTCATGGAGCGTGTTCAGACCAACGGTGACTGGACCTTGATGTGCCCCAATGAGTGCAAGGGCCTCGCAAACTGCTGGGGTGGTGAATTCAAAGCCCTCTACGAGAAGTACGAGCGTGAGGGCAAGGGGCGTAAGACCATCAAGGCCCAACAGCTTTGGTTTGCTATCCTGGACTCTCAGGTAGAAACTGGAACTCCTTACATGCTCTACAAAGACCACTGCAACAGGAAATCGAACCAACGAAACCTTGGAACCATCAAGTGCTCCAACTTGTGTACTGAAATCGTGGAGTACACCGCACCTGATGAAATTGCCGTGTGCAACTTGGCAAGTATCAGCCTTTCTAAGTTTGTGACTCCCGCTGGACACTTTGGCGAGGAGGGTCACTATGATTACGACTTGGACAAGCTCAAAGAAATCTCCAAGGTTTTGACGAGGAACCTGAACCGTGTCATTGACAACAATTTCTATCCCGTTGAGGAGGCCAAGAGATCTAACATGCGCCATCGTCCCATTGGTATTGGCGTCCAGGGTTTGGCCGACGCTCTGCAAATGATGAAGCTTCCATTCGAGTCTGCCGAGGCTCGCAGCCTGTAAGTTTCTGTGATCGATACAAAGCAGTTTGTATTATGTCGTGATGAAGTATTTCTCATGAGTTTGCACATCCTCTCTCTACAGGAACAAGGAAATTTTCGAGACAATCTACTTTGGAGCTTGCGAGGCAAGCATGGAACTTGCTCGGGCAGATGGTGCATATGAGACTTACAAGGAATCTCCTGCAAGCAAAGGAATTCTTCAATTCGATATGTGGGGTGTGGAACCAAGCAGTCGTTGGGACTGGTCGGGGCTTAAGGATAAGATTGCAGAACACGGAATGCGCAACTCTCTCCTTGTGGCTCCTATGCCTACTGCATCAACGGCTCAGATAATGGGAAATAACGAGAGCACCGAACCATTCACTTCTAACATGTACAACCGTCGTGTCCTTGCTGGAGAGTTTACCATTGTGAACAAGCATCTCCTCTGTGAACTTACTGCCAATGGTCTGTGGACGGAGAAGGTCCGTAATAAGATCATTGCGGATGGTGGGTCTGTCCAAAATGTTGCCCAAATCCCTAAGAGCATCCGTGATGTTTACAAAACTGTCTGGGAAATCCCCCAGAGGGCAATTTTGGATATGGCCGCTGACCGTGGTGCCTTCATTTGTCAGAGTCAAAGCATGAATGTTCACATCAGCAAACCCAACACATCAAAGCTGACATCTATGCACTTTTATGCTTGGAAGAAGGGTCTAAAGACTGGTATGTACTATCTCCGTACCAGACCCAAGGCTGATGCTATCCAGTTCACTGTCGACCAGGAGATGCTCGCAGAAGCTAATCAAAATCCGGCCGAGAACACCTCACAAAAACAAAAGAATCATTCCAGTACCGTCAACGAAGATCAATGTTTGGCTTGTGGTGCATAGGAACAGTTGACTGGTGATCTGGGTATATAAATATTTATGTTGAGTGTTATCACCGGGGTTAATTCGTTAACATTCATCAATCTCAATCTAAAGGTGGTCTCGCATTCTGCTCTCTCTCAGTCCCTTCCTCCTCTCTCATCCTTTTCTTCTGTGTGCTGCAGCATGTTACATAGAAACGGAAGTCCCAATTCATCCTCTACAAACAACCACTATTCTGTTACAACACAGCGAATGCTTGCCTTCTTTATAGCAAGCTTGTGAGCAAGTGGCGAGATTACAACTAATGCCGCCGTCCAGATTGAGAAGGAGTTTACAAAACGAAGGCTCTTCCTCTGTGTTTCCCCGATTGGCACACGAACAGGACCTCCTGTGCCAATATATATTGCGAGTTCCGTGCTGATTGTCTGTTGGCTGCGTTAGGATTAGGATGCCCCAAGCACTGCAGAGAGAGCTGTTAATCCACATTTGAATTTGCGGTAGGACTAACTCTTTTAAGTAATATGCTGAGTTGGCGTGTTTACAAAAAAAGACCAAGCCTTCAGCCTCAAATGCTGAATTTTGACATCAACATCAGGTCTATTTAATTACTCGTATATTTCCCTCATAGGGCGCTATCCAATCATGGTTGCTGATTGGCAGTCTTTTATTATTTTATGTTTTTCTTGTTGTATACATCATGATCAGGCCCGCTCTCCGCGAAGGCGACGAGCAAGCTGGATATCCTTTGGCATTATTGTTACACGCTTGGCATGTAAAGCGCAAAGGTTGGTGTCCTCAAAAAGGCCAGTTAGATAAGCCTCAGCTGCCTCCTGTAATGCCAAAACGGCAGTCGACTGAAACCTAAGATCTGACATCAAATCCTGCGCAATCTCCCGCACAAGACGCTGAAAGGGAGCTTTTCGGATGATCAAATCCACACTTTTTTGGTAACGGCGGATCTCACGAAGAGCGACAGTTCCTGGGCGGTAGCGGTAGGGCTTGCGGACACCTCCAGCGGTGGGAGCAGATTTGCGTGCTGCCTTGGTGGCGAGTTGTTTGTGAGGAGCTTTGCCTCCGGTGGATATACGGGCGGTTTGCTTGGTTCGAGCCATGAAAATTACTTATTATTGTTCCTAAATTTGTGAGAAGTAGGAATTTGCTTACTCCCCATGGAACTGTGTTGGGATTCCGATGTTATGAGATACCTACCTGGAGTGCTAGGTCACAATCTGAAATTTGAAAGTAACCTAGGTTTTTAGGTTTGTGGTAAGTCCCGAAAACTCAATTTGAACAAAGTTCATACCAGTTCCTGCATCCCCGTACGTACATATCCTGTAAAAGGTAGATTTGAAATTGAAGATTGTGGACTTAGGTTTGATGTAAGTCCCAAAAACTCAATTTGAAAAAAAAGTTCATACCAATTCCGTCCAAGGTAGATTTGAAATTGAAGTTAATCGTGGACTCAGGTTTGATGGTACTGAGTCCCAAAAACTCAATTTAAAAAAAGTTCACACCACTTCCGCCGTACATCTTGTAAAAGGTAGCAGACCCCAGAATCAAAACAAAGGTTGAGAACCCTACCTTAGGACTACTATATTGGATAATATGCTTGCTTTGATTTGGGGTTGGCCGATCCGAGCTTGGCTCATAAATCAGATTTGCTTTATTCTCCAAGATAGTATGCCAGGCTCGAAGAAGACATCAGTTGCTGCATCGGCTGCTCCCCGTTCGAAAAGGGTGAAGAAGAATGTGAATTATTCCCCCATCAAAGCAAAATTTCCATCTGCAGCCTCGGGTGGAATCATCGATAGTTTGCAGACAGCAGTGGTTGACATTGTCATTAGTATTGTTTCGTCACCAACCCGCAAAAATCAGGGGGCCTACATCAAACCTCTCACGGACGCTTGGCGCAATGGCGATGATTCTGCCTCTGGGTGGTACATTGATTGCATATTGCCCCGTCGTGATCAACTCAGGCCTTTGGACGACGAACCTATGAAGAGTATCCCTGAGATGCCATACCCCTGGAACTGTATCATTACACTGCGACAGAATCCCGAAGAGGAGCCATGCGAGATTGGTCAGAAGATTGCTAGCTCTTTCTCTTCGTTCTCTTCGTCTGATTTTGAAATGAAGAGCTTCAAGTTCAGAGGCGATGTCTCGGGGGACCCTCCTATGCCTCTCAATTATTACCTACTCGACAAGGACTGCATTATGTACATCAAGAAGATTTACTTCGGCACTAGCAAGGAAGATATCTTGCAAGATGAAGAGTTGTTAATCGAGTTTTTCGGAAGCGAGGTGGAGGGGAAGCGCGTCATCTCGCAGGTGAGTGACGTCGAATGGAATGGGAAGATGTGGTTTGACTGAGCTTATTGGTGAGCATCTCACTGACATGGGGAAATAAAAATTCATTTATGATGGGATATGTGCGTCTCAGGGCACTGGGTTATAGATAAATACTTCTTAGATATTGTTGTTATTGTTATAAAAGTATATTTATAATATGGACGAAATTGACGAAGCTGTCCTGTTGGAAGACAGCGACTTGTAGTCGTGGAGGAAGCGTGTTAAATCTTATTATAAAATATATATATAATACTATATATTATATATCATATGAAGCCCTCATCAAGAAGTAGCAAATATTCGAAGGGAAATGATGAGACGTGCAGTTAGGAAGTTGATGACACTGATGAAGACGAACAAGGGAAGACACCTCAAGAGTATAGTCTCTAACATGGAAAGCGAAGGGATGACACCGACAAAGTCATTTGCTCATCTTGTTCACAACAAATGTTCGGATATGACCGACGGGGCAGCAGTTGAAGAAGCATCGCAAGCAAGCAGTAGAGGGGCTGAACACAGGCGTCATCCTGGTCGTACAATTTCAGATTTCGCATCCTCTATATAATATATATAATCATATTTAGAGTTTTATTGTATAGAGTGAACTAGAGAGCCTTGGAGATGATCGTGCGAGAGTTCTCCAAACTTCAAGCTCGCAAGACAATAGTCATTAAGCGTGAATCAAACAGGGTTAGATGGCCATTCAAAAGAGTAGTTTGTGAATGATTGAAGTCATAGAATGACCAAGGCAATTCAAATAATGTAATCCCACAATGACTATGATTGTTCTGAGTTATCAAAGCAGGTGATCGACTTCAGCGATGGGTAGTTCTCAAGCTAATGGAGCAAGGGAAGTGATCCGAATTTCGCTCATGTCTTTGGTCATTACTAGGGGCACGATCATGATAGCTGTACTCGTTGTGTGGCACGTCAGTCCTACTTCCAGAGTGATTGCGTTTGTACCCAACTGCAGCTCTGCGAGCTCTGTCTGAATAAGAGCGTTGAATTCTTTCTTGTGTGTGCTCGTCATGTGGTTCAGTGATACGGTAATGAGGTTGACGAAATGCAGTTGCGTACATGGGAACATCATACAGCCCCTGTTTGATTGTGCTGGCATGTAATCATAATCATAGTGATGGCGGCGGCCATTATGTGCACCTGCCGAGTTATTCGCATGAGATCCAAAACCAGCATCAACATAACGAGGAAACGTGGCCTCGGTCGGAGGGGTCTGTAGATAGGGTGGTGTCAATCTACCATAATTCCATTGCTGTAACTGTTGATCCTGTTCGTACCTTGCTCGAGGAGAAAGATGTGGGAGATATGGGGGCTTTCGATCTTCATCACTGGCAAGTAATGAGGACTCATCACCTGATCCTCTAGACGAAGCAGAAGCAGCAACTCCAGCAGCAGCAGCAGCAGGACTAACATGGTGGGGTTGGATTGGATCACCCGGCACAAAAGTGGCCATCTGCCTTGGGAGGTAATTCGCCAGATCCTGACCTCCCGCTCCCGGTGGTTGTTCTCCAGAAAGGCCAGGTTCAAACGATCTTTGCTGTAACTGTTGATCCTGTTCGTACCTTGCTCGAGGAGGAAGATGTTGGAGATATGGGGGCTTTCGACCTTCATCACTGGCAAGTAATGAGGACTCATCACCAGATCCTCTAGACGAAGCAGAAGCAGCAACTCCAGCAGCAGCAGCAGCAGGACTAACATGGTGGGGTTGGATTGGATCACCCGGCACAAAAGTGGCCATATGCCTTGGGAGGTAATTCGCCAGATCCTGACCTCCCGCTCCCGGTGGTTGTTCTCCAGAAAGGCCAGGTTCAAACGATCTTTGCTGTAACTGTTGATCCTGTTCGTACCTTGCTCGAGGAGGAAGATGTTGGAGATATGGGGGCTTTCGACCTTCATCACTGGCACGTAAAGAGGACTCATCACCAGATCGAGACGAAGCCAAACCCAGCGCATCGAGCAGAAAAGTGGCTGTTTCCTGCAATGGGAGGCATTCTGCAGAAGGGCCAGGTTCAAACAATAGACCAGCACGACCTTCACCACCAGCAGCAGCAGCAGCAGCAGGAAAAGAATCAGCTTTCACTGCTTCCAACTTGCACAAGAAATCCCCGAGGAGTGCTGTAGTGGCCTTTTTCAATTCAGCGAAATTAATGTCGTTTTCATTGGCAAAGTCTAGCTCCCCTTTTGTTATTCCTTGACGAGCCACTTTAGTTTCTTGACTATCTGAGGCAACTTGTTGATCCTCTCTTGTTGGATGAGCCACTTCAGAAGCTGTTGGGGGGCTTGTTGGAGGAGCCATGTCAGCAGCTGTCCCTTGAGAATCCAAGGAAATTGAGGGATCAAGCTCGGAAATATAAGTTTCGAAAGTCTTGTCCCAAATGTTGACGATGCACAATTCTTGATCCATTGATGGAGGCAGCCATGTCAATTTATGCTCGACAAGAGTTTGCCCATAAGTATTGGTGAACTGATGATGAGTCTCGATCCATGCGGCGGCGTCTATTGTCGGGACGAGCGCTCGAAGCTTTCCGGGGAACGCTGTAACATCCTGAGATCCGTCCAGTGGACCTCCACCATTCATAAGATAAGTGCTTTTCCAGATACCAACAAATGTTTTCCGGTATATGCGTATGATGTCAGCCAACATCTTCAGATAATCGTCTGCCCTTTCTTCACGTTTGCGTCGTTCTGGAACATAACGTTTGATGGGAAAATGAAAGTACTCTGGGATCTCCCTTTTGCCTCCACTCAAATAGTCAATGAGTTCTTCAGGCAAGTTGGAGACCTTTCGAAGTTTATTTTTATCCAGTCGCCCAAAGGTCTCCAGTTCGATCTCAACTCCACGATTTACTTTTTGTTCTTCTTCAGGATTAAGACGACGTTGATTGAGAAAGTCTCGCATCTCCAACGAGCACCGAAACTCAAGGGTTTGAAGAAAAAAGGGTGCCATGCTACCATACAATTTTTCAGATCACCAGCTTTTATTTTTGTATGGACTTGTTGATTTCCTGCAGTGTAAGTTTACTCCTCTAAGTAGATATATTTATGAAACCCCTTTCACCTGCATTGCTCGGCGTCTTTCCAATCCGGCGGCTAAACACTCTACTGTTCGTTTGCTTTCAGTTTGCAAGTACCTATTTTGTGCGACGCTTAACTTTTTTTCTCGTGGGAGTTTTGACTCCGTTATTTTTTTAAAACGCGCGTCAGTTCTTCCTCTGTGTTTTGATCTGCCCGCCGTTTGTGTTTATGTGGGTAGCAAAAGTGCTAAGTGTCGCACAATTAAGCAACCTCCTCCAACTTGAAGTTTTTGAAGTCGAGTCAATTGTGTGTGGCTTCGGATAAAAACCCAGTACCGTTTCATATCATACTACTTCCTACGTACATGCGGTACTCACCGGCCATCAACCATCCATAATGGACCCAGACCATGGTGAAAAATGGCTTCCTACGACCCTCAATAACACAGTAACTAGAAGGATTTAGAACTTCCTTGCAGTGGTAATCGTCATCCCTTGGCCATTAGGATCTCATCGATACCTTACTTGCCACCATAATCATGATACTGAAAAAAAACTTGCAAGCTGAAAGCAAACGAACAGTATCTATGTGGGGGTGTCATGTTTGCTTGAGCTGAGCTTCAAGTACCCCTTCTCATCAATCGTGTGTGGGGCTACATAAGCTGACACCTTGACACCGTTTCTCGCCGATAAAGGGAATCGGTACTCAGTTGACAAGCCGATCTTGATTAGGCCTCACCTGAGAACTGAAGAGAACACCAACGGCAGCGCACACACAGCAAGTAGCCCCTTCAAGAGAGGGCACACCTGACGTACTTAAATTTCTGATATGCAGCATAAAAAATCAGAGCCTACCAAATAATTGTAGCATTAGATAGATCTTGAACAGTCACTTGTTCCACATATTAACTGGTGATGTCCAGAGTGCGTTACTACATTAATTGAATTTACCATATCCATCCATGACGAATAATGAATTCGATGACCCCCTCCTGAAGAGGCTTATCTGCCCCATCTGCCTTGATGTGTTCAATGACGCTGTGCATCTGGATAAATGCGGACACGAGTTTTGCAATTCTTGCTTAGAGCTATGGTTATCGAAGAGCCTAAGCTGCCCTATCTGTAGGAAAGTCGCAAAGATTGATGACATACGTCCTTGTAATCTGTATCGACTTGTTCTAGGTATTGACAAATGCCGCATGCAATTAGAGGCTGCGGATGCCTCATTGATAAATACAGATGAAGAAGGGACAAGTGGGTTGTCAAGGCGTCTGATTAATCTAAAGGAAACGATTACGTTGATATCAAATGGTTCACTCTTCGCGAAGATAGTCTCCGACACAGGAGTCACTGAAAGTATGACACACCCTGGCTCTGGGGAGTTTTGAGGGGGCAGAAGAAGGATTACAATAGAATTGAGACAAAACAACCCTATAGACATAAACAACCTTGTAGACAAAATCAATTTCGCTTGGATTATAGATATGCATACATACAGGTAGTATATATACTTGCTTTATTCAAACACATCAAGGCTATGTATTACCCTGAGTCTACACTACATTTACATCTTCAAGACGTCCTCGTCTCCTCGCCCTGTCAAAATCAATTTGTTGGAGACCTCTCATTCGGTCGAGAAAGGCCATGTAGTCTCGTGATGGTGGTTTGATATCACGGAGCTTAAGTCTTCGGAACAAATATAGGCCTGTTAGAGTCCGAACCCGAGAAAGAATAACGTATATCCAGTTAGTGGACCTGTTCCAGGAGCAGACAATGACATTGTCTTTCGTCAGACCTTGGAGTTTGTGGCCTGTAATGGCGTCGCTTGCATTCACCGGAAGTTGAGTCACACCACACGCCATCGGTATTGTCTCTTTCGTCATGTCATGGGGGGTTACGTGCGCTGTGGCAGTGACCTTTTTGGGCTTGAGTTTGAAATATCTTGGCGAATCACCTTTTCTGGGATAGTGTTCGAACTCGGCAAATTCCACGTCCGATGCGCAGACAGTCCAGACCTTTCTTCCGTCCCACACTTCGCACCCATAGCTAATTGGGTTGTCTCTCAATTTCACCCGAACTAGTCGAGCCTGGGTTCCGTTACCCGTTCCTTGTTCCTTCAGATTATCGTTTGAATTGCACATGAAATATGCGCCAATATAACAACAAAGATGCGGACTTATCAATTTCTTTCCCTGTCTCACGTCTGTATCTCCGAGTTCAATTATTCTCTGGCGCAGCGTACCAACTTTTGCATCCGACGAAGTTAGTGATTCTATGAGGCCTTTTATAATGATAGTGTGATGGGGGGGATCGTCGTCGTCGCCAGCTTGTGGGTGTGTTTGCCTAAGATGCTCTTGAAATATGGCCGCTGTTATTGCATTTCTTTGCTTATTGGTCTCACAAGCGTAGCAGGTATCGCCATCGAATTGCTTGGGTAATTTAATACCATCGTCACCAACGTATCTCTTGTTGATTTTATCCACGTCATCCTGTGTCATTTCACCTCTACACAATCTCTGCAGAATGCGTCCATATGCTTCATCGTCTTTAAATCGGTGGAGACCATCCAGGATGATGGCGCAGTTGATGTTGTTCTCAAAATGTCTCGAGGATGTGGGGTGCCATAACTTTTGCGATGCTTTCATTTGAATAGGCTCGTTTTGTTGAAAGTCTCCAGCAAATATGATGCTATACCCTCCAAATGGTTGGCGATTATTACCAATCCTCTGCAAAGTCCTGTCAAGCTTCAAAAGCTCGTCATCTTTCAGGAATGACACCTCGTCGATTATGAGGATGCGGACACCCTCAAACGCCTTCTCCTCGTCAGCGCTCAGGTGTGGAGTGCTGCCCTGTTTGGCGATGTAGGTTGCCTTCACTGTGGTGACCCCCCCAAACGCAGCAGCAGCTGATCCAGTGTAGGCCGTAAACAGAAATGTATTATCCGCCCACATGATAGACGTAGCCTTGCAAAATTCGTAGCAAAAACTTCTGTGCAATCTTGATTGCGGTGCTTTTACCTGCTCCGGCAAATCCCGTCACAACACATGAGCAGCTGCTCTCTTCCTCCCCTCTCTCGTAATTCCTGCTTCAATGCCTCGATGTCATTCATGGTATCTTTCCCGATTGCGGTCCATAGTCCCCCTAGTAACGTTGAGCCGTCTTCGTCTTGCGTCAATAAACCAAGCAAGAATGAACAGGCAATCACTTCGTACATGATGTATTGTTTCTCGTCGAGGCGTTTCTTTTCATCCCGCAGGACAGCACGAGCAACACCTTCGAGTGTAGGAACTGAAACCTGTTGAGGTTTGTCCTCCCCGGCACATCCTTGCTCATGCGGCGAATCCGGAACAGGAATGTTCATATTGCAGTCGGATTCATCTGTGGAGTAAACATCATCGTAATTCCCTCCACCCAGGAGTGAACCCTTGATCAGCTGTATGATAGTGGGGTATGATCCCCTCTCTGTCTCCTCGGACTTTCGATCATTTGATACTGTGGGGGTAGCGGTGCTGGTAGTGGTAGATGCACCAATATCATTCCCAGAGATAGCAGTATTATTGGTCGAGCTGGAGATGATTGATTCATCTGGCGACGACGATGCAAGACGGGCTTCCACGAGACGGGTATGGGTAATGTTGGTCGGATCAAGGAGCCTTTTGTGAGTGTAGGCGCGGACAAAATTCTCGTATTCTTCTCCCTCCTCCCCATTTTCGTATTGTGCACAGTAAAAGGCGATATCTTTTACTAGATTGTCATTCTGCTCCTCCGAGTCATCCCGTGCATCCCTTTCAGCGTATTTCTCTGGGAAAGGTGCAAGATCCGAAATTACGTCTGTAGCGCGGCTTGATATTGTTGTTCCATACTCATTCTGTCCTCGTTGTTCTGTAAAATATCAAATCCTTTAACCCAGAAAGCGGGCCCAGTTTCATTGCCGTCCTCATTCAGATACAAATACTGTTTCGATAACAAGCTTTTGTCGTCTTTGATGTCAATAGCACTCGGCGGTAGCAGGAACTCCGTCTCGCATTTTTCTTTATAAGAAAGACGGCCCATCTGCCTATAGTACTCGATGCGGAACGCATTGAATCTGTTCCAGTAACTATTCCCTTCGGTCCGTTCCCCCTTCAAAACGTCTAATCCATTTTCCCCACGAAAGGGGCAGAACATCAAAAGAGCCATCTTTGCATAATTCTCTCGTTTCTTTTTCACCTCTTCGCTTGGTGCATCGTCGTTGACGCGAAGTTCTTCGATGCGGCACAGGCTACCATCGGGTAGCGACACGTTTGGGATCCTGACACGTTTCAGCTTGCTCAGATAAGCGAAGTTCACGCCAGGGTGACCTTTTTCAAATGCCATTTGTTTTGTTTCGGCTCCGGCATCATTGGACAGACCATCCTTTTTGTACCCCTTTGCGTAATACATTGATTGCTGGTAAAAGCAGAGAGCTTCCAAGTCTCTGGGCCGATAAATGTAGTCATTGGCAGATATGTCCTTCCATTGTGTCACCTCATTGCGACCCTCCTTGCATATCCGAACTATGGCGCTGACCTCATCGCTTCCATTCTCCAAAACTTCTGCTAACTGACCCACGAGCAACTCCGCAAAGTCATGAGAGAAATGAAATCTCGATCCTTTATTAGACGCAAGGTTGTGGCTCATCGGAGCACTAATTACATTCCCGCGACGTCGCCGCGTTGATTCCCGATAAAACTCGAGACAGGCCCTCAACCCAAGTATTTGTTTCCTTTTCTTCTTCTTTGGTCCCCTCCCCTGACTGTTCGCGTGTTCTCGTTACGTTGTGCCCTGACTAATCGCCTGATGACACTCTTAGCAACAACATCCCTCGGTTCTCTGTCATCAGACTGCGTATTTTTGCAGTTGTAAAGTGTCTGGTACCAAGTTTGCCCCGAATCGCCGATCGCAATGTTTGTGTTGCAAGTGAATATATGGGACAGCACTCGATTGTAAACGTTCATAAATTGGCACCCCTGAGGACGCTGAATTTCGACAACGAACCTGTTTTCTCTGCACGTACCACCATCCAACGTGTGCCGCATCACCTCAATCGGCGTATTCCCATCATACACCCTGTCCCTTTGTTCTTTGCCACTTCCTTGGCCAGGTTATTCACGACAGCAGCATCCTTGGACAAGTCGTGCAAGGTAGCCGTGTTAGTCTCATCAGCTGCGTCTTCGATCGATTTAGCCACGGCAGCAACTTCCTGGATGAGATTCTCGACATCGAAAAGAACTTCTAGAATTGGCCTCGGACAGGCGCTCGACTGATCTTTTTAATCTTTCATCGATTTCCTCTTCTGACCAATGACACTGCCCCCATTCATCAAGTTCTTCTTCTTCCGCCCTCTTTTCTTGCCACAAAAGAATCAGATCTTTCATCACGTCGGTTACAAGAATATCAAGCTCATTCCCAGAAGTCGCCAGAAAGGGAAACAGGAAACGGCACTCACACCCTTTCTTAAAACAAGAAGAAGCATGTTTCGTTGCATGTTGATTAAATCGTTCGTTCAAAAGGATATACCTCGATATCGAATCAGGATCCGAGCCATTGACATCTGGCACATCATACATGGTACGATAAGCGGCAATGTCCAGCCTTTCACTGGAAAGCGGATAATTTAATGAGTTCGCGGAGGATCCTTGCTGAAGGTTCTTCAGCACCTCTGTGGTAACATCGGTGGTGGCCTCGCATTTGCCACACGATTTGCATTGCATCACGCGTCCTTTTATATTTTTGCAACCTTCCTCGTGCCTAGCTTCTCTGAGTATGCTGGGACAGCAATTCTGGAAGATTTCATTCACAGGCCCCTTCTTGTCGTCTGTTCCACGACATGTGTGCGTAACCTCGACTTCAAAATCACATTGACGAGCGCACATTATCTTGTTCACGTATGCGATATAGCTAGCTCTTGCGAGTTCTCTTGTATTCTTATCTTTGGCAAACAGCAGGCGTCTCAATTGGCCAAAGTGCTTTATCCACACAAGCCAGTGGGAATGGAGTGACCCCCTTCCTTGCTCCTCGTCGGCTCTGCAATAAGCCTCCATCACTCCAAACAACATCCTTTTCCCCCTCTGCTTCTGCGGTTCCCAGCCAAACAAGCACTCTAAAGCTATCTGCATCGCACCCTGAAACTCTAGAGAACAGGCTCCAGGATATTTTCGTCGGATTCTTCGCCGTAACGTCAGATCAGCTAAGCATTCTGCATCGGACGAGTCCAGTGGAGGCATTGACGTCTATGTTGGAGACACGCCCAAAGGAAAAAGAGAAAGATGAGTGTTTACCCTAATAACATCAATCTGCCACTACAAGTTACATTACAAAGCAGAGGACTTACTCCTTCGCCATTGGCATCCGCATATGGGTATAGTCGCACTCTGAAGCTACACTCATCGTCAATCGTTATTGTTACAAAGAGAGAGTGCATCCCGAAGAAGTCCTGAAGGGCAAAGCACTTCCGCCGAGCGCTCTTTGCAGCTTCTTCATTCATGCCCAAATGGCGGCAAGATGCGCTCACAGCCTTGAGAAACTTGCTGGCTGTACTAGTACTTTTCTTGTTGGCATGCTCCTCGTTGATTGCTTCTTCAATTTCCTCGATGGTCATTTTGCCGATTTCATCACCAACTGCTTCACCATGCTCGTTAACCAGTGGCCTACATTTCATCACGGCGCTCTTAAACGATAATATCCGCCCAAGTAAAAAGTTTGCGACAAGCACGAATTCACTTTCCATGAACTGAGGCAGGGACAACTTTAGATAATGCCGAATTATTTCCTCATCAGAAATCTTATTCCGGCGTTCTAGAGTTGGCCCTCCACTTCCAAATGGGAATACAGTAGGAAACACACTCTCCAACTTCATTACATCCAAATGACTGGCATAATTGCCCCCGTGTATAGCAAGCGTTGGCGCCGAGTGATCTTTCAGAATGGCCATCACAAGTTCCCTACTCGTTTTGTACACACTTGTGTCTGTTGTTGGTTCCCCTCCACCAGAAAAGTAAAATGTAGCACCTTCTTCCTTATTCTCTTTTGCGGGGTCCCCAGGTATATCCGTGTTTGAATCGGAATCAGGGTCTTCTACCAACTCAATATTTACAGCTGAACTTTCATCCTCTATTACCAAGTCCCTGAATGCGGGGTGGTGTTCCTTGAACCAGTGAAGCAAGCCAAAATAAAGCCTTGTGTCCAGCTCTGCCTTCTTTCGAACAATGTCTTTTTGGGTTGGTGTCATCCTCCCATTCAAAACCACATAAATATTTGACGCAACACCTGATTGGTGTAGACAATTTAATGCACCTGCAACCTTCGCCTGATCTGTCTCAAAGAACTGAAAATTTCCGATCAGGCTCTGATGCCTGCCTCCTCGGTAAGAGAATATATAAGCGTAAGGACGAGTGGGAGAAATGGCAGCAGCCATAACACTCGTCACTAAGCTCACCGTCTGATTAGGAATGGGCTTTCCGTGCTCGTCGTGGACTTCTTTTGTCGTCTTCA
This sequence comes from Skeletonema tropicum, assembly GCA_037178625.1. Lineage (NCBI taxonomy): Eukaryota > Bacillariophyta > Thalassiosirophyceae > Thalassiosirales > Thalassiosiraceae > Skeletonema > Skeletonema tropicum. Next base: position 107,437 of record CM074127.1, on the reverse strand, counting down.
AGCTTTTCATCTCTCCATCTTGTTCAAACGCGATGGTTGTAGGTATGGTTCCGATCAAGAAGCCATTGGCAATCGAGTGTTTTGGAGGGGATTCGCTCTTGGTCCTTAGGGAGGCTTTACAGCTTGAACAGATCATGAATTCACTAGCATCATCTTTACCGAAGCGCCTCGAGAGGAGCATGCCTTCCATACCACTAATTTCGTACTGTTGTTTGAGCTCTTGGTCAATTTCCTGTCCTCCATGATAATATTCTTGGTACGCCTCTACTCCAAGTCGGTCTTTGTGCTCTAGAAGTTCTTCCTTCGTGATCCAACACAGCTCCTCCGTTCCAATAATGAATTCATCACACACACTGCACCCAATGGCTCGGTGGCAGCCATCGCAATTGCAGCTGTCACCATTTTTTGTATTTGTACGTAACAGCAGCTCTCGTGCCTTGTTTGCACCATCCAAGTTCACT
>CM074127.1:87356-106476 GCA_037178625.1 Skeletonema tropicum | reverse complement strand
TTATCACTTAGCATAGATAATGTCGCCTCTTGAGGGCTCACCAGACGTACTTTAAAATTTCTGTTACATAAATATAGCTATTTGCGCTGCTGAGCCGAGTGCCGAGTGCAATGCTTCCCAGGAAGAGTTCAATCTGCTGAGACCAGATTGGCCCCAGCTCCGATTCGAATTCGAATCCGTTCACACATCACATCATAGTGAAACTGTTTCTGTGTAGTCAGTCCTCTCCTGAGCTGAGAATGACGAGCAATACATATACATACATCGAGTGATGGATCTTCTGTTATCAGTTTCGAATTGCTCAAGAATTGTGGCACAGCTCACACAAGAATTATTGTGCAAACACAATCAATTCAGCTAGCTCTCTGGGGCAATGTTGAGCTTCTATATCAAGGTAAGTTAAGATTGCGCCAGGTCTGCCGAAATAGTAAGTTAAGCCATCACATCACTTGAGTGACTTGCCCCACGGCTGACCTCGTGTCAAGCTTCGTCTTGAGCTTGAGTTAAAGAAGTAGAGTTTCGTCGAGCAAAGCAGAGATTGCCCATTTGGTTTGATATCTTCAAAGGAATAAGAAGAAGACAACGGAGAAGAATCCAAACGTGATGTTGTTATTGAGAGATGTCCTCATATCTTTCCAAGCACTGCGGCAAACGGCCAGTTGTGTGGTGAATTCCTTCGTTCATTACCAAAAGAGAGATCAACGTGAGTGTCTATTCTTGTGCTTTCACACAAGAGCGGCGGCGTGGAGCTTGGAAGACAAAAAATTGAGATGATCCTGAAGAAACAGCAGTATTGCTCGACAAGGAAAAGATGCCATCCACTTCCATAACACTAAACGAATCATGTAAATTTCGGTAATCTCACTAATATACAGGTGACAATCTTCATATTCGAATCTATCGACTTCTTCTCATCATTGCTGCTGTATCACCTCCATCGGAAGAGGGGTTGTTCGAAGTACTTCTACTTATATAATAGCGAGGATCAGATCGCATGGTAAAGACAAATTAATCAGATTAGATATCTACACGAGTATAATTGACCATTGCTTAGGTATAATGTTGATTGTTATTCATCAGATGTTGTTGTTGTTGTTGTTGCTGCTGCTGTTGACTCGTTTGATAATTATAATTATTTGGTTTCACATCAAACGCTGTGTAGTTGTGGAGAGGAGCGCGAGACATTATTTGGAGAACTGCCGGCCATATCCATATCACTTTTATCATTTCGCTGCGGGTGCGGGCTTTTGGTTGTTGCAGTTGTCGCCAACCGTGTGATCGAGAAGAGCCTGAGCCTGAGATGAGTAGGACGAACATGTTGTCGGCGGATGCATTGCAATAATTTGTGCGTGTTGACAAGAAGGGTTTATCTAGAGATCAGCGCAGTGAATGAACAATGCACAATGCAATGCTAAAATGGCGAACTCGATGGGCCTGCGTGTAGGTATATGAGTAGGTCGATTGCCAGGGAATGGAGGGTGACAATCTTCATATTCGAATCTATCGACTTCTTCTCATCATTGCTGCTGTATCACCTCCATCGGAAGAGGAGTTGTTCGAAGTACTTCTACTTATATAATAGCGAGGATCAGATCGCATGGTGAGACAAACGTTATGAATTTCACCCTTGATGATTTTTGTAGGCATTGCGTGATATATAATGATGATTGTTATTCGTCAGATGTTGTTGTTGTTGTTGCTGCTGCTGTTGACTCGTTTGATAATTATAATTATTTGGTTTCACATCAACGCTGTGTAGTTGTGGAGAGGAGCGCGAGACATTATTTGGAGAACTGCCGGCCATATCCATATCACTTTTATCATTTCGCGGGTGCGGGCTTTTGGTTGTTGCAGTTGTCGCAACCGTGTGATCGAGAAGAGCCTGAGCCTGAGATGAGTAGGAACGAACATGTTGTCGGCGGATGCATTGCAATAATTTGTGCGTGTTGACAAGAAGGGTTTATCTAGAGATTCAGCGGCAGTGAATGAACAATGCACAATGCAATGCTAAAATGGCGAACTCGATGGGCCTGCGTGTAGGTATATGAGTAGGTCGATTGCCAGGGAATGGAGTGACAATCTTCATATTCGAATCTATCGACTTCTTCTCATCATTGCTGCTGTATCACCTCCATCGGAAGAGGAGTTGTTCGAAGTACTTCTACTTATATAATAGCGAGGATCAGATTCGCATGGTGAGACAAAACGTTATGAATTTCACCCTTGATGATTTTTGTAGCATTGCGTGATATATAATGATGAATTGTTATTCGTCAGATGTTGTTGTTGTTGTTGCTGCTGCTGTTGACTCGTTTGATAATTATAATTATTTGGTTTCACATCAACGCTGTGTAGTTGTGGAGAGGAGCGCGAGACATTATTTGGAGAACTGCCGGCCATATCCATATCACTTTTATCATTTCGCTGCGGGTGCGGGGCTTTTGGTTGTTGCAGTTGTCGCAACCGTGTGATCGAGAAGAGCCTGAGCCTGAGATGAGTAGGACGAACATGTTGTCGGCGGATGCATTGCAATAATTTGTGCGTGTTGACAAGAAGGGTTTATCTAGAGATCAGCGCAGTGAATGAAACAATGCACAATGCAATGCTTAAAATGGCGAACTCGATGGGCCTGCGTGTAGGTATATGAGTAGGTCGATTGCCAGGGAATGGAGGGTGACAATCTTCATATTCGAATCTATCGACTTCTTCTCATCATTGCTGCTGTATCACCTCCATCGGAAGAGGAGTTGTTCGAAGTACTTCTACTTATATAATAGCGAGGATCAGATTCGCATGGTGAGACAAACGTTATGAATTTCACCCTTGATGATTTTTGTAGCATTGCGTGATATATAATGATGATTGTTATTCGTCAGATGTTGTTGTTGTTGTTGCTGCTGCTGTTGACTCGTTTGATAATTATAATTATTTGGTTTCACATCAACGCTGTGTAGTTGTGGAGAGGAGCGCGAGACATTCATTTGGAGAACTGCCGGCCATATCCATATCACTTTTATCATTTCGCTGCGGGTGCGGGCTTTTGGATTGTTGCAGTTGTCGCAACCGTGTGATCGAGAAGAGCCTGAGCCTGAGATGAGTAGGACGAACATGTTGTCGGCGGATGCATTGCCAATAATTTGTGCGTGTTGACAAGAAGGGTTTATCTAGAGATCAGCGCAGTGAATGAACAATGCACAATGCAATGCTAAAATGGCGAACTCGATGGGCCTGCGTGTAGGTATATGAGTAGGTCGATTGCCAGGGAATGGAGGGTGACAATCTTCATATTCGAATCTATCGACTTCTTCTCATCATTGCTGCTGTATCACCTCCATCGGAAGAGGAGTTGTTCGAAGTACTTCTACTTATATAATAGCGAGGATCAGATGCATGGTGAGACAAACGTTATGAATTTCACCCTTGATGATTTTGATTATTTGGGTAGCATTGCGTGATATATTAGAGGACGTCATTAGATGTTGTTGTTGTTGTTGCTGCTTGCTTGATTGTTGACTCGTTTTGATAATTATAATTATATTGGTTTCACATCAAACGCTGTGTAGTTGTGGAGAGGAGCGCGAGACATTATTTGGAGAACTGCCGGCCATATCCATATCACTTTTATCATTCGCTGCGGGCTTTTGGTTGTTGCAGTTGTCGCAACCGTGTGATCGAGAAGAGCCTGAGCCTGAGATGAGTAGGACGAACATGTTGTCGGCGGATGCATTGCAATAATTTGTGCGTGTTGACAAGAAGGGTTTATATCTAGAGATCAGCGCAGTGAATGAACAATGCACAATGCAATGCTAAAATGGCGAAACTCGATGGGCCTGCCGTGTAGGTATATGAGTAGGTCGATTGCCAGGGAATGGAGGGTGACAATCTTCATATTCGAATCTATCGACTTCTTCTCATCATTGCTGCTGTATCACCTCCATCGGAAGAGGAGTTGTTCGAAGTACTTCTACTTATATAATAGCGAGGATCAGATCGCATGGTGAGACAAACGTTATGAATTTCACCCTTGATGATTTTTGTAGCATTGCGTGATATATAATGATGATTGTTATTCGTCAGATGTTGTTGTTGTTGTTGCTGCTGCTGTTGACTCGTTGATAATTATAATTATTTGGTTTCACATCAACGCTGTGTAGTTGTGGAGAGGAGCGCGAGACATTATTTGGAGAACTGCCGGCCATATCCATATCACTTTTATCATTTCGCTGCGGGGGCGGGCTTTTGGTTGTTGCAGTTGTCGCAACCGTGTGATCGAGAAGAGCCTGAGCCTGAGATGAGTAGGACGAACATGTTGTCGGCGGATGCATTGCAATAATTTGTGCGTGTTGACAAGAAGGGTTTATCTAGAGATCAGCGCAGTGAATGAACAATGCACAATGCAATGCTAAAATGGCGAACTCGATGGGCCTGCGTGTAGGTATATGAGTAGGTCGATTGCCAGGGAATGGAGGGTGACAATCTTCATATTCGAATCTATCGACTTCTTCTCATCATTGCTGCTGTATCACCTCCATCGGAAGAGGAGTTGTTCGAAGTACTTCTACTTATATAATAGCGAGGATCAGATCGCATGGTGAGACAAACGTTATGAATTTCACCCTTGATGATTTTTGTAGCATTGCGTGATATATAATGATGATTGTTATTCGTCAGATGTTGTTGTTGTTGTTGCTGCTGCTGTTGACTCGTTTGATAATTATAATTATTTGGTTTCACATCAACGCTGTGTAGTTGTGGAGAGGAGCGCGAGACATATTTGGAGAAACTGCCGGCCATATCCATATCACTTTTATCATTTCGCTGCGGGCTTTTGGTTGTTGCAGTTGTCGCAACCGGTGTGATCGAGAAGAGCCTGAGCCTGAGATGAGTAGGACGAACATGTTGTCGGCGGATGCATTGCAATAATTTGTGCGTGTTGACAAGAAGGGTTTATCTAGAGATCAGCGCAGTGAATGAACAATGCACAATGCAATGCTAAAATGGCGAACTCGATGGGCCTGCGTGTAGGTATATGAGTAGGTCGATTGCCAGGGAATGGAGGGTGACAATCTTCATATTCGAATCTATCGACTTCTTCTCATCATTGCTGCTGTATCACCTCCATCGGAAGAGGAGTTGTTCGAAGTACTTCTACTTATATAATAGCGAGGATCAGATCGCATGGTGAGACAAACGTTATGAATTTCACCCTTGATGATTTTTGTAGCATTGCGTGATATATAATGATGATTGTTATTCGTCAGATGTTGTTGTTGTTGTTGCTGCTGCTGTTGACTCGTTTGATAATTATAATTATTTGGTTTCACATCAACGCTGTGTAGTTGTGGAGAGGAGCGCGAGACATTATTTGGAGAACTGCCGGCCATATCCATATCACTTTTATCATTTCGCTGCTGCGGGTGCGGGCTTTTGGTTGTTGCAGTTGTCGCAACCGTGTGATCGAGAAGAGCCTGAGCCTGAGATGAGTAGGACGAACATGTTGTCGGCGGATGCATTGCAATAATTTGTGCGTGTTGACAAGAAGGGTTTATCTAGAGATCAGCGCAGTGAATGAACAATGCACAATGCAATGCTAAAATGGCGAACTCGATGGGCCTGCGTGTAGGTATATGAGTAGGTCGATTGCCAGGGAATGGAGGGTGACAATCTTCATATTCGAATCTATCGACTTCTTCTCATCATTGCTGCTGTATCACCTCCATCGGAAGAGGAGTTGTTCGAAGTACTTCTACTTATATAATAGCGAGGATCAGATCGCATGGTGAGACAAACGTTATGAATTTCACCCTTGATGATTTTTGTAGCATTGCGTGATATATAATGATGATTGTTATTCGTCAGATGTTGTTGTTGTTGTTGCTGCTGCTGTTGACTCGTTTGATAATTATAATTATTTGGTTTCACATCAACGCTGTGTAGTTGTGGAGAGGAGCGCGAGACATTATTTGGAGAACTGCCGGCCATATCCATATCACTTTTATCATTTCGCTGCGGGCTTTTGGATTGTTGCAGTTGTCGCAACCGTGTGATCGAGAAGAGCCTGAGCCTGAGATGAGTAGGACGAACATGTTGTCGGCGGATGCATTGCAATAATTTGTGCGTGTTGACAAGAAGGGTTTATCTAGAGATCAGCGCAGTGAATGAACAATGCACAATGCAATGCTAAAATGGCGAACTCGATGGGCCTGCGTGTAGGTATATGAGTAGGTCGATTGCCAGGGAATGGAGGGTGACAATCTTCATATTCGAATCTATCGACTTCTTCTCATCATTGCTGCTGTATCACCTCCATCGGAAGAGGAGTTGTTCGAAGTACTTCTACTTATATAATAGCGAGGATCAGATCGCATGGTGAGACAAACGTTATGAATTTCACCCTTGATGATTTTTGTAGCATTGCGTGATATATAATGATGATTGTTATTCGTCAGATGTTGTTGTTGTTGTTGCTGCTGCTGTTGACTCGTTTGATAATTATAATTATTTGGTTTCACATCAACGCTGTGTAGTTGTGGAGAGGAGCGCGAGACATTATTTGGAGAACTGCCGGCCATATCCATATCACTTTTATCATTTCGCTGCGGGTGCGGGCTTTTGGTTGTTGCAGTTGTCGCAACCGTGTGATCGAGAAGAGCCTGAGCCTGAGATGAGTAGGACGAACATGTTGTCGGCGGATGCATTGCAATAATTTGTGCGTGTTGACAAGAAGGGTTTATCTAGAGATCAGCGCAGTGAATGAACAATGCACAATGCAATGCTAAAATGGCGAACTCGATGGGCCTGCGTGTAGGTATATGAGTAGGTCGATTGCCAGGGAATGGAGGGTGACAATCTTCATATTCGAATCTATCGACTTCTTCTCATCATTGCTGCTGTATCACCTCCATCGGAAGAGGAGTTGTTCGAAGTACTTCTACTTATATAATAGCGAGGATCAGATCGCATGGTGAGACAAACGTTATGAATTTCACCCTTGATGATTTTTGTAGCATTGCGTGATATATAATGATGATTGTTATTCGTCAGATGTTGTTGTTGTTGTTGCTGCTGCTGTTGACTCGTTTGATAATTATAATTATTTGGTTTCACATCAACGCTGTGTAGTTGTGGAGAGGAGCGCGAGACATTATTGGAGAACTGCCGGCCATATCCATATCACTTTTATCATTTCGCTGCGGGTGCGGGCTTTTGGTTGTTGCAGTTGTCGCAACCGTGTGATCGAGAAAGAGCCTGAGATGAGTAGGACGAACATGTTGTCGGCGGATGCATTGCAATAATTTGTGCGTGTTGACAAGAAGGGTTTATCTAGAGATCAGCGCAGTGAATGAACAATGCACAATGCAATGCTAAAATGGCGAACTCGATGGGCCTGCGTGTAGGTATATGAGTAGGTCGATTGCCAGGGAATGGAGGGTGACAATCTTCATATTCGAATCTATCGACTTCTTCTCATCATTGCTGCTGTATCACCTCCATCGGAAGAGGAGTTGTTCGAAGTACTTCTACTTATATAATAGCGAGGATCAGATCGCATGGTGAGACAAACGTTATGAATTTCACCCTTGATGATTTTTGTAGCATTGCGTGATATATAATGATGATTGTTATTCGTCAGATGTTGTTGTTGTTGTTGTTGTGCTGCTGTTGACTCGTTTGATAATTATAATTATTTGGTTTCACATCAACGCTGTGTAGTTGTGGAGAGGAGCGCGAGACATCATTTGGAGAACTGCCGGCCATATCCATATCACTTTTATCATTTCGCTGCGGGTGCGGGCTTTTGATTGTTGCAGTTGTCGCAACCGTGTGATCGAGAAGAGCCTGAGCCTGAGATGAGTAGGACGAACATGTTGTCGGCGGATGCATTGCAATAATTTGTGCGTGTTGACAAGAAGGGTTTATCTAGAGATCAGCGCAGTGAATGAACAATGCACAATGCAATGCTAAAATGGCGAACTCGATGGGCCTGCGTGTAGGTATATGAGTAGGTCGATTGCCAGGGAATGGAGGGTGACAATCTTCATATTCGAATCTATCGACTTCTTCTCATCATTGCTGCTGTATCACCTCCATCGGAAGAGGAGTTGTTCGAAGTACTTCTACTTATATAATAGCGAGGATCAGATCGCATGGTGAGACAAACGTTATGAATTTCACCCTTGATGATTTTTGTAGCATGCGTGATATATAATGATGATTGTTATTCGTCAGATGTTGTTGTTGTTGTTGCTGCTGCTGTTGACTCGTTTGATAATTATTTGGTTTCACATCAACGCTGTGTAGTTGTGGAGAGGAGCGCGAGACATTATTTGGAGAACTGCCGGCCATATCCATATCACTTTTATCATTTCGCTGCGGGTGCGGGCTTTTGGTTGTTGCAGTTGTCGCAACCGTGTGATCGAGAAGAGCCTGAGCCTGAGATGAGTAGGACGAACATGTTGTCGGCGGATGCATTGCAATAATTTGTGCGTGTTGACAAGAAGGGTTTATCTAGAGATCAGCGCAGTGAATGAAACAATGCACAATGCAATGCTAAAATGGCGAACTCGATGGGCCTGCGTGTAGGTATATGAGTAGGTCGATTGCCAGGGAATGGAGGGTGACAATCTTCATATTCGAATCTATCGACTTCTTCTCATCATTGCTGCTGTATCACCTCCATCGGAAGAGGAGTTGTTCGAAGTACTTCTACTATATATAATAGCGAGGATCAGATCGCATGGTGAGACAAACGTTATGAATTTCACCCTTGATGATTTTTGTAGCATTGCGTGATATATAATGATGATTGTTATTCGTCAGATGTTGTTGTTGTTGTTGCTGCTGCTGTTGACTCGTTTGATAATTATAATTATTTGGTTTCACATCAACGCTGTGTAGTTGTGGAGAGGAGCGCGAGACATTATTTGGAGAACTGCCGGCCATATCCATATCACTTTTATCATTTCGCTGCGGGTGCGGGCTTTTGGTTGTTGCAGTTGTCGCAACCGTGTGATCGAGAAGAGCCTGAGCCTGAGATGAGTAGGACGAACATGTTGTCGGCGGATGCATTGCAATAATTTGTGCGTGTTGACAAGAAGGGTTTATCTAGAGATCAGCGCAGTGAATGAACAATGCACAATGCAATGCTAAAATGGCGAACTCGATGGGCCTGCGTGTAGGTATATGAGTAGGTCGATTGCCAGGGAATGGAGGGTGACAATCTTCATATTCGAATCTATCGACTTCTTCTCATCATTGCTGCTGTATCACCTCCATCGGAAGAGGAGTTGTTCGAAGTACTTCTACTTATATAATAGCGAGGATCAGATTCGCATGGTGAGACAAACGTTATGAATTTCACCCTTGATGATTTTTGTAGCATTGCGTGATATATAATGATGATTGTTATTCGTCAGATGTTGTTGTTGTTGTTGCTGCTGCTGTTGACTCGTTTGATAATTATAATTATTTGGTTTCACATCAACGCTGTGTAGTTGTGGAGAGGAGCGCGAGACATCATTTGGAGAACTGCCGGCCATATCCATATCACTTTTATCATTTCGCTGCGGGTGCGGGCTTTTGGTTGTTGCAGTTGTCGCAAACCGTGTGATCGAGAAGAGCCTGAGCCTGAGATGAGTAGGACGAACATGTTGTCGGCGGATGCATTGCAATAATTTGTGCGTGTTGACAAGAAGGGTTTATCTAGAGATCAGCGCAGTGAATGAACAATGCACAATGCAATGCTAAAATGGCGAACTCGATGGGCCTGCGTGTAGGTATATGAGTAGGTCGATTGCCAGGGAATGGAGGGTGACAATCTTCATATTCGAATCTATCGACTTCTTCTCATCATTGCTGCTGTATCACCTCCATCGGAAGAGGAGTTGTTCGAAGTACTTCTACTTATATAATAGCGAGGATCAGATCGCATGGTGAGACAAACGTTATGAATTTCACCTTGATGATTTTTGTAGCATTGCGTGATATATAATGATGATTGTTATTCGTCAGATGTTGTTGTTGTTGTTGTTGCTGCTGCTGTTGACTCGTTTGATAATTATAATTATTTGGTTTCACATCAACGCTGTGTAGTTGTGGAGAGGAGCGCGAGACATTATTTGGAGAACTGCCGGCCATATCCATATCACTTTTATCATTTCGCTGCGGGTGCGGGCTTTTGGTTGTTGCAGTTGTCGCAACCGTGTGATCGAGAAGAGCCTGAGCCTGAGATGAGTAGGACGAACATGTTGTCGGCGGATGCATTGCAATAATTTGTGCGTGTTGACAAGAAGGGTTTATCTAGAGATCAGCGCAGTGAATGAACAATGCACAATGCAATGCTAAAATGGCGAACTCGATGGGCCTGCGTGTAGGTATATGAGTAGGATTCATTGCCAGGAATGGAGGGGGTGACAATCTTCATATTCGAATCTATCGACTCTTCTCATCATTGCTGCTGTATCACCTCCATCGGAAGAGGAGTTGTTCGAAGTACTTCTACTTATATAATACTTATATAATCAGATCAGATCGCATGGTGAGACAAACGTTATGAATTTCACCCTTGATGATTTTTGTAGCATTGCGTGATATATAATGATGATTGTTATTCGTCAGATGTTGTTGTTGTTGTTGCTGCTGCTGTTGACTCGTTTGATAATTATAATTATTTGGTTTCACATCAACGCTGTGTAGTTGTGGAGAGGAGCGCGAGACATTATTTGGAGAACTGCCGGCCATATCCATATCACTTTTATCATTTCGCTGCGGGTGCGGGCTTTTGGTTGTTGCAGTTGTCGCAACCGTGTGATCGAGAAGAGCCTGAGCCTGAGATGAGTAGGACGAACATGTTGTCGGCGGATGCATTGCAATAATTTGTGCGTGTTGACAAGAAGGGTTTATCTAGAGATCAGCGCAGTGAATGAACAATGCACAATGCAATGCTAAAATGGCGAACTCGATGGGCCTGCGTGTAGGTATATGAGTAGGTCGATTGCCAGGGAATGGAGGGTGACAATCTTCATATTCGAATCTATCGACTTCTTCTCATCATTGCTGCTGTATCACCTCCATCGGAAGAGGAGTTGTTCGAAGTACTTCTACTTATATAATAGCGAGGATCAGATTGCATGGTGAGACAAACGTTATGAATTTCACCCTTGATGATTTTTGTAGCATTGCGTGATATATAATGATGATTGTTATTCGTCAGATGTTGTTGTTGTTGTTGCTGCTGCTGTTGACTCGTTTGATAATTATAATTATTTGGTTTCACATCAACGCTGTGTAGTTGTGGAGAGGAGCGCGAGACATCATTTGGAGAACTGCCGGCCATATCCATATCACTTTTATCATTTCGCTGCGGGTGCGGGCTTTTGATTGTTGCAGTTGTCGCAACCGTGTGATCGAGAAGAGCCTGAGCCTGAGATGAGTAGGACGAACATGTTGTCGGCGGATGCATTGCAATAATTTGTGCGTGTTGACAAGAAGGGTTTATCTAGAGATCAGCGCAGTGAATGAACAATGCACAATGCAATGCTAAAATGGCGAAACTCGATGGGCCTGCGTGTAGGTATATGAGTAGGTCGATTGCCAGGGAATGGAGGGTGACAATCTTCATATTCGAATCTATCGACTTCTTCTCATCATTGCTGCTGTATCACCTCCATCGGAAGAGGAGTTGTTCGAAGTACTTCTACTTATATAATAGCGAGGATCAGATTGCATGGTGAGACAAACGTTATGAATTTCACCCTTGATGATTTTTGTAGCATTGCGTGATATATAATGATGATTGTTATTCGTCAGATGTTGTTGTTGTTGTTGCTGCTGCTGTTGACTCGTTTGATAATTATAATTATTTGGTTTCACATCAACGCTGTGTAGTTGTGGAGAGGAGCGCGAGACATTATTTGGAGAACTGCCGGCCATATCCATATCACTTTTATCATTTCGCTGCGGGTGCGGGCTTTTGGTTGTTGCAGTTGTCGCAACCGTGTGATCGAGAAGAGCCTGAGCCTGAGATGAGTAGGACGAACATGTTGTCGGCGGATGCATTGCAATAATTTGTGCGTGTTGACAAGAAGGGTTTATCTAGAGATCAGCGCAGTGAATGAACAATGCACAATGCAATGCTAAAATGGCGAACTCGATGGGCCTGCGTGTAGGTATATGAGTAGGTCGATTGCCAGGGAATGGAGGGTGACAATCTTCATATTCGAATCTATCGACTTCTTCTCATCATTGCTGCTGTATCACCTCCATCGGAAGAGGAGTTGTTCGAAGTACTTCTACTTATATAATAGCGAGGATCAGATTGCATGGTGAGACAAACGTTATGAATTTCACCCTTGATGATTTTTGTAGCATTGCGTGATATATAATGATGATTGTTATTCGTCAGATGTTGTTGTTGTTGTTGCTGCTGCTGTTGACTCGTTTGATAATTATAATTATTTGGTTTCACATCAACGCTGTGTAGTTGTGGAGAGGAGCGCGAGACATCATTTGGAGAACTGCCGGCCATATCCATATCACTTTTATCATTTCGCGGGGTGCGGGCTTTTGTTGTTGCAGTTGTCGCAACCGTGTGATCGAGAAGAGCTGAGCCTGAGATGAGTAGGACGAACATGTTGTCGGCGGATGCATTGCAATAATTTGTGCGTGTTGACAAGAAGGGTTTATCTAGAGATCAGCGCAGTGAATGAACAATGCACAATGCAATGCTAAAATGGCGAACTCGATGGGCCTGCGTGTAGGTATATGAGTAGGTCGATTGCCAGGGAATGGAGGGTGACAATCTTCATATTCGAATCTATCGACTTCTTCTCATCATTGCTGCTGTATCACCTCCATCGGAAGAGGAGTTGTTCGAAGTACTTCTACTTATATAATAGCGAGGATCAGATTCGCATGGTGAGACAAACGTTATGAATTTCACCCTTGATGATTTTTGTAGCATTGCGTGATATATAATGATGATTGTTATTCGTCAGATGTTGTTGTTGTTGTTGCTGCTGCTGTTGACTCGTTTGATAATTATAATTATTTGGTTTCACATCAACGCTGTGTAGTTGTGGAGAGGAGCGCGAGACATTATTTGGAGAACTGCCGGCCATATCCATATCACTTTTATCATTTCGCTGCGGGCTTTTGGTTGTTGCAGTTGTCGCAACCGTGTGATCGAGAAGAGCCTGAGCCTGAGATGAGTAGGACGAACATGTTGTCGGCGGATGCATTGCAATAATTTGTGCGTGTTGACAAGAAGGGTTTATCTAGAGATCAGCGCAGTGAATGAACAATGCACAATGCAATGCTAAAATGGCGAACTCGATGGGCCTGCGTGTAGGTATATGAGTAGGTCGATTGCCAGGGAATGGAGGGTGACAATCTTCATATTCGAATCTATCGACTTCTTCTCATCATTGCTGCTGTATCACCTCCATCGGAAGAGGAGTTGTTCGAAGTACTTCTACTTATATAATAGCGAGGATCAGATCGCATGGTGAGACAAACGTTATGAATTTCACCCTTGATGATTTTTGTAGCATTTGATAATTATATTGTTATTCAGAGTTGTTGTTGTTTGGTTTCACATCAACGCTGTGTAGTTGTGGAGAGGAGCGCGAGACATTCATTTGGAGAACTGCCGGCCATATCCATATCACTTTTATCATTTCGCTGCGGGCTTTTGATTGTTGCAGTTGTCGCAACCGTGTGATCGAGAAGAGCCTGAGCCTGAGATGAGTAGGACGAACATGTTGTCGGCGGATGCATTGCAATAATTTGTGCGTGTTGACAAGAAGGGTTTATCTAGAGATCAGCGCAGTGAATGAACAATGCACAATGCAATGCTAAAATGGCGAACTCGATGGGCCTGCGTGTAGGTATATGAGTAGGTCGATTGCCAGGGAATGGAGGGTGACAATCTTCATATTCGAATCTATCGACTTCTTCTCATCATTGCTGCTGTATCACCTCCATCGGAAGAGGAGTTGTTCGAAGTACTTCTACTTATATAATAGCGAGGATCAGATTGCATGGTGAGACAAACGTTATGAATTTCACCCTTGATGATTTTTGTAGCATTGCGTGATATATAATGATGATTGTTATTCGTCAGATGTTGTTGTTGTTGTTGCTGCTGCTGTTGACTCGTTTGATAATTATAATTATTTGGTTTCACATCAACGCTGTGTAGTTGTGGAGAGGAGCGCGAGACATCATTTGGAGAACTGCCGGCCATATCCATATCACTTTTATCATTTCGCTGCGGGTGCGGGCTTTTGGTTGTTGCAGTTGTCGCAACCGTGTGATCGAGAAGAGCCTGAGCCTGAGATGAGTAGGACGAACATGTTGTCGGCGGATGCATTGCAATAATTTGTGCGTGTTGACAAGAAGGGTTTATCTAGAGATCAGCGCAGTGAATGAACAATGCACAATGCAATGCTAAAATGGCGAACTCGATGGGCCTGCGTGTAGGTATATGAGTAGGTCGATTGCCAGGGAATGGAGGGTGACAATCTTCATATTCGAATCTATCGACTTCTTCTCATCATTGCTGCTGTATCACCTCCATCGGAAGAGGAGTTGTTCGAAGTACTTCTACTTATATAATAGCGAGGATCAGATTGCATGGTGAGACAAACGTTATGAATTTCACCCTTGATGATTTTTGTAGCATTGCGTGATATATAATGATGATTGTTATTCGTCAGATGTTGTTGTTGTTGTTGCTGCTGCTGTTGACTCGTTTGATAATTATAATTATTTGGTTTCACATCAACGCTGTGTAGTTGTGGAGAGGAGCGCGAGACATTATTTGGAGAACTGCCGGCCATATCCATATCACTTTTATCATTTCGCTGCGGGCTTTTGGTTGTTGCAGTTGTCGCAACCGTGTGATCGAGAAGAGCCTGAGCCTGAGATGAGTAGGACGAACATGTTGTCGGCGGATGCATTGCAATAATTTGTGCGTGTTGACAAGAAGGGTTTATCTAGAGATCAGCGCAGTGAATGAACAATGCACAATGCAATGCTAAAATGGCGAACTCGATGGGCCTGCGTGTAGGTATATGAGTAGGTCGATTGCCAGGGAATGGAGGGTGACAATCTTCATATTCGAATCTATCGACTTCTTCTCATCATTGCTGCTGTATCACCTCCATCGGAAGAGGAGTTGTTCGAAGTACTTCTACTTATATAATAGCGAGGATCAGATCGCATGGTGAGACAAACGTTATGAATTTCACCCTTGATGATTTTTGTAGCATTGCGTGATATATAATGATGATTGTTATTCGTCAGATGTTGTTGTTGTTGTTGCTGCTGCTGTTGACTCGTTTGATAATTATAATTATTTGGTTTCACATCAACGCTGTGTAGTTGTGGAGAGGAGCGCGAGACATTATTTGGAGAACTGCCGGCCATATCCATATCACTTTTATCATTTCGCTGCGGGTGCGGGCTTTTGGTTGTTGCAGTTGTCGCAACCGTGTGATCGAGAAGAGCCTGAGCCTGAGATGAGTAGGACGAACATGTTGTCGGCGGATGCATTGCAATAATTTGTGCGTGTTGACAAGAAGGGTTTATCTAGAGATCAGCGCAGTGAATGAACAATGCACAATGCAATGCTAAAATGGCGAACTCGATGGGCCTGCGTGTAGGTATATGAGTAGGTCGATTGCCAGGGAATGGAGGGTGACAATCTTCATATTCGAATCTATCGACTTCTTCTCATCATTGCTGCTGTATCACCTCCATCGGAAGAGGAGTTGTTCGAAGTACTTCTACTTATATAATAGCGAGGATCAGATTGCATGGTGAGACAAACGTTATGAATTTCACCCTTGATGATTTTTGTAGCATTGCGTGATATATAATGATGATTGTTATTCGTCAGATGTTGTTGTTGTTGTTGCTGCTGCTGCTGTTGACTCGTTTGATAATTATAATTATTTGGTTTCACATCAACGCTGTGTAGTTGTGGAGAGGAGCGCGAGACATTCATTTGGAGAACTGCCGGCCATATCCATATCACTTTTATCATTTCGCTGCGGGCTTTTGATTGTTGCAGTTGTCGCAACCGTGTGATCGAGAAGAGCCTGAGCCTGAGATGAGTAGGACGAACATGTTGTCGGCGGATGCATTGCAATAATTTGTGCGTGTTGACAAGAAGGGTTTATCTAGAGATCAGCGCAGTGAATGAACAATGCACAATGCAATGCTAAAATGGCGAACTCGATGGGCCTGCGTGTAGGTATATGAGTAGGTCGATTGCCAGGGAATGGAGGGTGACAATCTTCATATTCGAATCTATCGACTTCTTCTCATCATTGCTGCTGTATCACCTCCATCGGAAGAGGAGTTGTTCGAAGTACTTCTACTTATATAATAGCGAGGATCAGATCGCATGGTGAGACAAACGTTATGAATTTCACCCTTGATGATTTTTGTAGCATTGCGTGATATATAATGATGATTGTTATTCGTCAGATGTTGTTGTTGTTGTTGCTGCTGCTGTTGACTCGTTTGATAATTATAATTATTTGGTTTCACATCAACGCTGTGTAGTTGTGGAGAGGAGCGCGAGACATTATTTGGAGAACTGCCGGCCATATCCATATCACTTTTATCATTTCGCTGCGGGTGCGGGCTTTTGGTTGTTGCAGTTGTCGCAACCGTGTGATCGAGAAGAGCCTGAGCCTGAGATGAGTAGGACGAACATGTTGTCGGCGGATGCATTGCAATAATTTGTGCGTGTTGACAAGAAGGGTTATATCTAGAGATCAGCGCAGTGAATGAACAATGCACAATGCAATGCTAAAATGGCGAACTCGATGGGCCTGCGTGTAGGTATATGAGTAGGTCGATTGCCAGGGAATGGAGGGTGACAATCTTCATATTCGAATCTATCGACTTCTTCTCATCATTGCTGCTGTATCACCTCCATCGGAAGAGGAGTTGTTCGAAGTACTTCTACTTATATAATAGCGAGGATCAGATCGCATGGTGAGACAAACGTTATGAATTTCACCCTTGATGATTTTTGTAGCATTGCGTGATATATAATGATGATTGTTATTCGTCAGATGTTGTTGTTGTTGTTGCTGCTGCTTGCTGTTGACTCGTTTGATAATTATTTGGTTTCACATCAACGCTGTGTAGTTGTGGAGAGGAGCGCGAGACATTATTTGGAGAACTGCCGGCCATATCCATATCACTTTTATCATTTCGCTGCGGGTGGGCTTTTGGTTGTTGCAGTTGTCGCAACCGTGTGATCGAGAAGAGCCTGAGCCTGAGATGAGTAGGACGAACATGTTGTCGGCGGATGCATTGCAATAATTTGTGCGTGTTGACAAGAAGGGTTTATCTAGAGATCAGCGCAGTGAATGAACAATGCACAATGCAATGCTAAAATGGCGAACTCGATGGGCCTGCGTGTAGGTATATGAGTAGGTCGATTGCCAGGGAATGGAGGGTGACAATCTTCATATTCGAATCTATCGACTTCTTCTCATCATTGCTGCTGTATCACCTCCATCGGAAGAGGAGTTGTTCGAAGTACTTCTACTTATATAATAGCGAGGATCAGATCGCATGGTGAGACAAACGTTATGAATTTCACCCTTGATGATTTTTGTAGCATTGCGTGATATATAATGATGATTGTTATTCGTCAGATGTTGTTGTTGTTGCTGCTGCTGTTGACTCGTTTGATAATTATAATTATTTGGTTTCACATCAACGCTGTGTAGTTGTGGAGAGGAGCGCGAGACATTATTTGGAGAACTGCCGGCCATATCCATATCACTTTTATCATTTCGCTGCGGGTGCGGGCTTTGGTTGTTGCAGTTGTCGCAACCGTGTGATCGAGAAGAGCCTGAGCCTGAGATGAGTAGGACGAACATGTTGTCGGCGGATGCATTGCAATAATTTGTGCGTGTTGACAAGAAGGGTTTATCTAGAGATCAGCGCAGTGAATGAACAATGCACAATGCAATGCTAAAATGGCGAACTCGATGGGCCTGCGTGTAGGTATATGAGTAGGTCGATTGCCAGGGAATGGAGGGTGACAATCTTCATATTCGAATCTATCGACTATCTTCTTCTCATCATTGCTGCTGTATCACCTCCATCGGAAGAGGAGTTGTTCGAAGTACTTCTACTTATATAATAGCGAGGATCAGATTCGCATGGTGAGACAAACGTTATGAATTTCACCCTTGATGATTTTTGTAGCATTGCGTGATATATAATGATGATTGTTATTCGTCAGATGTTGTTGTTGTTGTTGCTGCTGCTGTTGACTCGTTAATGATAATTATTTGGTTTCACATCAACGCTGTGTAGTTGTGGAGAGGAGCGCGAGACATTATTTGGAGAACTGCCGGCCATATCCATATCACTTTTATCATTTCGCGGGTGCGGGCTTTTGGTTGTTGCAGTTGTCGCAACCGTGTGATCGAGAAGAGCCTGAGCCTGAGATGAGTAGGACGAACATGTTGTCGGCGGATGCATTGCAATAATTTGTGCGTGTTGACAAGAAGGGTTTATCTAGAGATCAGCGCAGTGAATGAACAATGCACAATGCAATGCTAAAATGGCGAACTCGATGGGCCTGCGTGTAGGTATATGAGTAGGTCGATTGCCAGGGAATGGAGGGTGACAATCTTCATATTCGAATCTATCGACTTCTTCTCATCATTGCTGCTGTATCACCTCCATCGGAAGAGGAGTTGTTCGAAGTACTTCTACTTATATAATAGCGAGGATCAGATCGCATGGTGAGACAAACGTTATGAATTTCACCCTTGATGATTTTTGTAGCATTGCGTGATATATAATGATGATTGTTATTCGTCAGATGTTGTTGTTGTTGTTGCTGCTGCTGTTGACTCGTTTGATAATTATAATTATTTGGTTCACATCACTGCTGTATCACCTCCATCGGAAAGAGGAGTTGTTCGAAGTACTTCTACTTATATAATAATAGCGAGGATCAGATCGCATGGTGAGACAAAACGTTTGAATTTCACCCTTGATGATTTTTGTAGCATTGCGTGATATATAAAAAAAAATTTGATGATTGTTATTCGTCAGATGTTGTTGTTGTTGCTGC
>CM074127.1:66431-86856 GCA_037178625.1 Skeletonema tropicum | reverse complement strand
CGCTCCCACCACACACAAATCTTATCAATTATCTGGAACATCTACCATTGGAGCATGCGCTAAATCCGGCAAAGAATCTCACTCTTCACAATCTGTGTAAACCAACAACCAAACTCCCTATCGGAACTAGAAAGGTGCTGGGCAGAGGACTTAACTTCGGCATCCTCGCACCATATCCAACAAATAACATTGAAGAGATCATCGGTGACTTTGGATGGGATATCAGAAATCGAAACTACTGGAAGAATATTCATGTAGACGATCCAACCAAACCGCAACATCCATATATCCCTAAGTTACATTTTAAGAAAAGTCGAGAAGAACGATACGACCCACCCCTAGCTAATGCAGAAGTGGAAGCAGGCATCAAACGTTTCTCAGATCGACTTAGACAAGAGCACGCCAAATTCGCCAGTAAATGGTCTCAACCGAATCTTTCTAAACAAGAGTTCTCAGTACTATATAGCCTCAAGAACAACCCCAATCTGATCATTATCTTCGCAGACAAAAATTTAGGGCCTGTCATTATCGAACGTTCTGTATACATTCGATGGTGCCTCAAAGCTTTCCTTGGGAAGGAGAGCCAATATGAGTACCTCAATCGAATTGCACTTCGGAGGCAACTCAATTTGATGGCATATAAAGTAGGCAGTATCAAGAACTCAGCAGCGATCCCAGAGCACATCAAGATTTACATCAACAAGTGCTATGAAGCCGCTGGTAGCAGGCAAGGAAGATTCAGAGCAACCGCAAAAGTCCATAAAACACCTACCGCCCTCCGACCAGTTAACGCTAAATGTGGAACTGGACCTGAGAGTATTAGCAAGTGGCTAGACTACGAGTTGCAAAAACTTGTTCAATTTATTCCGTCGACCATCAAAGACAGCAAAGAATATCACGCCCGACTGACTAACAAACAATGGCCAGCAGGGACGAAGATTATTACTGCTGATGCTACCGCCATGTACGACAATATCACTATCAATCATGGCATCGAAATCATCGGAGTATGGCTCAACCATCTGAAAGAAAACAACCAACTTCCAGACGACTTCCCGGACATCAAACTTATTCTGGAAGCTCTGAGCTTTATTATGAAGAACAACATTACCCAATTTGGAGACTGCTTTTTCAAACAACTATGTGGCACTGCGATGGGTACATCAGTCGCAGTCATGTACGCTGGCCTTTACTATGGCTGGCATGAGAAAATTAGACTCCTCCCTGGCTATTCGGAAGAAATCCAAGACCTTGCACGTTTCGTCGATGACCTATCTATCCTATGGGGTAAATTGTCGGACGGATATTTTCTTTGAAAAGTGAGCGGATCGAATTTTCCCTCCACTGGGAGAAGGTAGTTGGGTACACTTTCACTTGTTTGACTGATTGGTGCTTGTTACCAGGTTTCTTCGCTGGATGGAAAGTGACACCGCCACGATTGGGGTATCCTGCAGTGTTGTCTTGGTGAAGATCTTGAGTTAGTTGTTGGACCACGAAGAGGGGGTTATGCTCGACCTTGGTCTGTGAACTGAACTCTGCATCAAAGAATGACCGATCAGTGAGGCTCACCAGGGGGACGTAGCCTTCATTGGGGACTCCATTTGCGGGAAGGGGCACCCTGTGATCTTGATTGATCCAGTGCAAACACTCGGGGATGAGTTGAACTGCGCAGTCAATGTCAATTTCACAGTTTGGATCGTTGCGCCTACAGACTTCCATCACCTCTATACCCCAAGTGAAAGGGGCCTTGTCACCGAAGCTGATGATAGCAACCTCCTTGATGTCAAGTGCTTTAAGAATCTGATCCAATTCAAATGTAGAAATGTAATGGGGTATGCTGAATAGCAATTGTGGGTTACTATGAGGGATGACCACTACTCCACTTCTGCGTTCTTGATAGAGCTTGATGATGTCGTTCTTGTAGCGAGCGGGCACCCAGAGATTGTAGGGGGTGGAGGCGACAAAGAGGTAGTCGGCACCATTCTTGGAATATACATTCTTGGGCAAATAAATGCTGGTGGTTGTTTTGCTGTACTTTCCAAAAAGGTCTTGTATCATGACGGGATCACCAACAATGGTGAATCCATCAATATCACTATGAGCACATTGTTCCTCCACTAGAACCTTATAAAAGGCATCTCTCAACTGCTTTTTGCTTTTCCCATTCCAAAATCCCTCTGGACCAAACTCGAAATAATTTTGATTGCTCATGATTGTTGATTGTTAGTTGTCCCCTGCCTGGATGCTCCCGTGTTATTTGTTATTTCTGCTAAAAAGGCTATCTGATATTTCTCTCCCCCCTAATCAATTATGCTCCTCCCACTGCAGCCAGCGCCTTCTATGGTACTACTGGTGAGGTGGTTGCAGTTGGTAGTGTCTCAGCAGCTGCTGTTTTGGCTATGGCTGGCCTTGTTGTGTTTTGAAAGGTGTCGACACAACTCGCTTCAACTGGAAAAGGCTATCTGATATTTCTCTCCTCCCTGACTATTTCTGCTCCTCCCACCGCAGCCAGCGCCTTCTATGGTACTACTGGTGAGGTTGGTGAGTTGGAATTGTCTTTGTATGGACTGTACTGGCTGTGTGGGGGTGGGTGTTTGCTCTGTGACGCTGCATTGTGTGCATGGTTTGCTTGCTAGTGTTGGGTGGAAGTGGTGGAAAGTGGTCGCGGCAGTTGTGTTTTGTGGTAGATAGAGATAAGAAAAGTTCGAAGTTCAACCTGCTACCAAAATATCAGTCCCACACCCTGGTAGAGACAAGACCTTGTAAAGAAAAGGCCTTTTTTGAGTACCGCATTAAGCTCGAAAACTGCACAGCTGGTAGGTACTTTTGCAAAACATCACTTTCAAAAAAAAAGATGAGAACCCAAGTTCGAACTTCAATCTGCTACCAAAAAATCAGTCCCGCACCTGGTAGAGACAAGACCTTGTAAAGAAAAGGCCTTTTTTGAGTACCGCATTCAGCTCGAAAACTGCACAGAGCATCAGCTGGTAGGAACTTTTGCAAAACATCACTTTCAAAAAAAAAAGGTGAGAACCCTTGGTTATTGGATCCCACACACCTTCGTATGGCACTCAGTTACACCAGATGTGAGTTCGCGCGGCACTCAGTGATACCAGACAAACAATATTGCGGTATTCACAAGACTTCTTATGGCACTCATGTACCAGTCATGAATAATTAATACCAGTCATTTGAATACCACTCTGATGTCACTATGACATCCATTGACAGAAGTGGTGAAAAATATTTTTTGTGTTTTGCAATAATTATACTATTCTAAGCATCTTTAAAAAAAATATGCGTTTTCTCAAAAACGAGAAATTTTTTAATCTTGAAACTTTAGGACTACGATCGTCATATCAAACTCTATCTTGATCTCAAATTTCAGCTCCTCATTCCTCATAGTTTTATTGAATCAACTTGGGATAGTAACATAATAACCCTAACCCTAACCCTAACCCTAACCCTAAATACTACTCAGCAGGGCACCACACACACTAGAAAGGGGGGAACCTGCGACAGAAAACCACAGTGCCTGCTGTGAGGGGCATAGGAAGTGATGTACACATCAATATACCAATGAAATGTGTTGTATACATTCCTATGACATTGCTAGTGATGGGTAAGGTGCAACAACAAAGGTTGAATGTAGGTATAGTAACTAATACTACTCAGCAGGGCACCACACACACTAGAAAGGGGGGAACCTGCGACAGAAAACCACAGTGCCTGCTGTGAGGGGCATAGGAAGTGATGTACACATCAATATACCAATGAAATGTGTTGTATACATTCCTATGACATTGCTAGTGATGGGTAAGGTGCAACAACAAAGGTTGAATGTAGGTATAGTAACTAATACTACTCAGCAGGGCACCACACACACAAGAAAAGACAAGAAATCTGTTTTCTTTTCATTATGGAGACGAATTGGCACCAACTCATTGGCCTAACCATGCCATCTTGCTCACAAGAGATGATTCTTGCATGTCTTGCACACCGTCTGCTTCAAACCATCTAGTACCATCAGCTAATCATTCTTACAGAAAAGGATTCTGGAAATCAGCCTAAGGCCCAGGAACCTAGATGCCCTAGCATGCATAAGACTGAGAATAAGGTGTGAATGTAGAGTTCTAATGTATAGTTGTGATGTATATGGATTAGAAATGAGTATCGGGAGCGAGCGAAGCGAGCGACCTTACTTCTCTCTATAATCAATATATGAACCAATATCAGATAAAGTGGTATTACTATATTACCGAGAGCGAGCGAAGCTAGCGACCTTACTTCTCTCTATAATCAATATATGAACCAATATCAGATAAAGTGGTATTACTATATTACCGAAGCGTGGATGACTACGCTTTCGAATTAACTTCTTCAGCGGATAGCAATAGTAATAGTGAGGATAGGCGGCTTTGTCGATGCAAAGTTGCGAGTCATTTAGCTCTCCCTCGTTGACACGAGTTTTCTCCTTAAATGGATACGTGTCTCTGTGGGGTCATTCCTCGTTATCTAAAATAGGTAAGTTTGTACAATTGCTTTCCCTCAGCAAGTGTAGCTGCCGGGTAGGCAGCGGAACAAGCTGAGGGAAAGGAAGGGGAGGACTACGATTCTGTTGTCCTCCCCAGGTAGGTACTTACCTCCTCACCTCTGTTTTGAAAGAGGGAGGTTTGAGAGACAATATCTCCAATGTGTTCTCACTATTGTCCCACACCGCCTCAATAAATGCAGCTCTCGTGCCTGGGCTAAGAAATCTTGGGTGTTGAGGAATCCTCCAAATGGTGTGGCCAAAGCCCAACAAAAACTTGACATCATAATGCATAATATCCATAGAAGAGACGGCTTCCTAGCAGATCCATCGCTCCCACCACACACAAATCTTATCAATTATCTGGAACATCTACCATTGGAGCATGCGCTAAATCCGGCAAAGAATCTCACTCTTCACAATCTGTGTAAACCAACAACCAAACTCCCTATCGGAACTAGAAAGGTGCTGGGCAGAGGACTTAACTTCGGCATCCTCGCACCATATCCAACAAATAACATTGAAGAGATCATCGGTGACTTTGGATGGGATATCAGAAATCGAAACTACTGGAAGAATATTCATGTAGACGATCCAACCAAACCGCAACATCCATATATCCCTAAGTTACATTTTAAGAAAAGTCGAGAAGAACGATACGACCCACCCCTAGCTAATGCAGAAGTGGAAGCAGGCATCAAACGTTTCTCAGATCGACTTAGACAAGAGCACGCCAAATTCGCCAGTAAATGGTCTCAACCGAATCTTTCTAAACAAGAGTTCTCAGTACTATATAGCCTCAAGAACAACCCCAATCTGATCATTATCTTCGCAGACAAAAATTTAGGGCCTGTCATTATCGAACGTTCTGTATACATTCGATGGTGCCTCAAAGCTTTCCTTGGGAAGGAGAGCCAATATGAGTACCTCAATCGAATTGCACTTCGGAGGCAACTCAATTTGATGGCATATAAAGTAGGCAGTATCAAGAACTCAGCAGCGATCCCAGAGCACATCAAGATTTACATCAACAAGTGCTATGAAGCCGCTGGTAGCAGGCAAGGAAGATTCAGAGCAACCGCAAAAGTCCATAAAACACCTACCGCCCTCCGACCAGTTAACGCTAAATGTGGAACTGGACCTGAGAGTATTAGCAAGTGGCTAGACTACGAGTTGCAAAAACTTGTTCAATTTATTCCGTCGACCATCAAAGACAGCAAAGAATATCACGCCCGACTGACTAACAAACAATGGCCAGCAGGGACGAAGATTATTACTGCTGATGCTACCGCCATGTACGACAATATCACTATCAATCATGGCATCGAAATCATCGGAGTATGGCTCAACCATCTGAAAGAAAACAACCAACTTCCAGACGACTTCCCGGACATCAAACTTATTCTGGAAGCTCTGAGCTTTATTATGAAGAACAACATTACCCAATTTGGAGACTGCTTTTTCAAACAACTATGTGGCACTGCGATGGGTACATCAGTCGCAGTCATGTACGCTGGCCTTTACTATGGCTGGCATGAGAAAATTAGACTCCTCCCTGGCTATTCGGAAGAAATCCAAGACCTTGCACGTTTCGTCGATGACCTATCTATCCTATGGGGTAAATTGTCGGACGGATATTTTCTTTGAAAAGTGAGCGGATCGAATTTTCCCTCCACTGGGAGAAGGTAGTTGGGTACACTTTCACTTGTTTGACTGATTGGTGCTTGTTACCAGGTTTCTTCGCTGGATGGAAAGTGACACCGCCACGATTGGGGTATCCTGCAGTGTTGTCTTGGTGAAGATCTTGAGTTAGTTGTTGGACCACGAAGAGGGGGTTATGCTCGACCTTGGTCTGTGAACTGAACTCTGCATCAAAGAATGACCGATCAGTGAGGCTCACCAGGGGGACGTAGCCTTCATTGGGGACTCCATTTGCGGGAAGGGGCACCCTGTGATCTTGATTGATCCAGTGCAAACACTCGGGGATGAGTTGAACTGCGCAGTCAATGTCAATTTCACAGTTTGGATCGTTGCGCCTACAGACTTCCATCACCTCTATACCCCAAGTGAAAGGGGCCTTGTCACCGAAGCTGATGATAGCAACCTCCTTGATGTCAAGTGCTTTAAGAATCTGATCCAATTCAAATGTAGAAATGTAATGGGGTATGCTGAATAGCAATTGTGGGTTACTATGAGGGATGACCACTACTCCACTTCTGCGTTCTTGATAGAGCTTGATGATGTCGTTCTTGTAGCGAGCGGGCACCCAGAGATTGTAGGGGGTGGAGGCGACAAAGAGGTAGTCGGCACCATTCTTGGAATATACATTCTTGGGCAAATAAATGCTGGTGGTTGTTTTGCTGTACTTTCCAAAAAGGTCTTGTATCATGACGGGATCACCAACAATGGTGAATCCATCAATATCACTATGAGCACATTGTTCCTCCACTAGAACCTTATAAAAGGCATCTCTCAACTGCTTTTTGCTTTTCCCATTCCAAAATCCCTCTGGACCAAACTCGAAATAATTTTGATTGCTCATGATTGTTGATTGTTAGTTGTCCCCTGCCTGGATGCTCCCGTGTTATTTGTTATTTCTGCTAAAAAGGCTATCTGATATTTCTCTCCCCCCTAATCAATTATGCTCCTCCCACTGCAGCCAGCGCCTTCTATGGTACTACTGGTGAGGTGGTTGCAGTTGGTAGTGTCTCAGCAGCTGCTGTTTTGGCTATGGCTGGCCTTGTTGTGTTTTGAAAGGTGTCGACACAACTCGCTTCAACTGGAAAAGGCTATCTGATATTTCTCTCCTCCCTGACTATTTCTGCTCCTCCCACCGCAGCCAGCGCCTTCTATGGTACTACTGGTGAGGTTGGTGAGTTGGAATTGTCTTTGTATGGACTGTACTGGCTGTGTGGGGGTGGGTGTTTGCTCTGTGACGCTGCATTGTGTGCATGGTTTGCTTGCTAGTGTTGGGTGGAAGTGGTGGAAAGTGGTCGCGGCAGTTGTGTTTTGTGGTAGATAGAGATAAGAAAAGTTCGAAGTTCAACCTGCTACCAAAATATCAGTCCCACACCCTGGTAGAGACAAGACCTTGTAAAGAAAAGGCCTTTTTTGAGTACCGCATTAAGCTCGAAAACTGCACAGCTGGTAGGTACTTTTGCAAAACATCACTTTCAAAAAAAAAGATGAGAACCCAAGTTCGAACTTCAATCTGCTACCAAAAAATCAGTCCCGCACCTGGTAGAGACAAGACCTTGTAAAGAAAAGGCCTTTTTTGAGTACCGCATTCAGCTCGAAAACTGCACAGAGCATCAGCTGGTAGGAACTTTTGCAAAACATCACTTTCAAAAAAAAAAAGGTGAGAACCCTTGGTTATTGGATCCCACACACCTTCGTATGGCACTCAGTTACACCAGATGTGAGTTCGCGCGGCACTCAGTGATACCAGACAAACAATATTGCGGTATTCACAAGACTTCTTATGGCACTCATGTACCAGTCATGAATAATTAATACCAGTCATTTGAGTACCACTCTGATGTCACTATGACATCCATTGACAGAAGTGGTGAAAAATATTTTTTGTGTTTTGCAATAATTATACTATTCTAAGCATCTTTAAAAAAAATATGCGTTTTCTCAAAAACGAGAAATTTTTTAATCTTGAAACTTTAGGACTACGATCGTCATATCAAACTCTATCTTGATCTCAAATTTCAGCTCCTCATTCCTCATAGTTTTATTGAATCAACTTGGGATAGTAACATAATAACCCTAACCCTAACCCTAACCCTAACCCTAACGTCTGAGCAGTGCTAATGTGCTTGTATGGTATCACCGCCGACTGTAATGGGCCACTAGAAGCGGCTCATGCGTGTAATGGCGACGATAGGTACGATTTGGTGGGATGTGGTGCTGCTGGCCAGCCCACACTGGACCTCCCATATCCGCCACGAGACTCTAGCATCGCTTCTACGCACGCCAAACGTCTGAGCAGTGCTAATGTGCTTGTATGGTATCACCGCCGACTGTAATGGGCCACTAGAAGCGGCTCATGCGTGTAATGGCGACGATAGGTACGATTTGGTGGGATGTGGTGCTGCTGGCCAGCCCACACTAGACCTCCCATATCTGCCACGAGACTGTAGCATCGCTTCTACGCACGCCAAACGTCTGAGCAGTGCTAATGTGCTTGTATGGTATCACCGCCGACTGTAATGGGCCACTAGAAGCGGCTCATGCGTGTAATGGCGACGATAGGTACGATTTGGTGGGATGTGGTGCTGCTGGCCAGCCCACACTAGACCTCCCATATCTGCCACGAGACTGTAGCATCGCTTCTACGCACGCCAAACGTCTGAGCAGTGCTAATGTGCTTGTATGGTATCACCGCCGACTGTAATGGGCCACTAGAAGCGGCTCATGCGTGTAATGGCGACGATAGGTACGATTTGGTGGGATGTGGTGCTGCTGGCCAGCCCACACTGGACCTCCCATATCCGCCACGAGACTCTAGCATCGCTTCTACGCACGCCAAACGTCTGAGCAGTGCTAATGTGCTTGTATGGTATCACCGCCGACTGTAATGGGCCACTAGAAGCGGCTCATGCGTGTAATGGCGACGATAGGTACGATTTGGTGGGATGTGGTGCTGCTGGCCAGCCCACACTAGACCTCCCATATCTGCCACGAGACTGTAGCATCGCTTCTACGCACGCCAAACGTCTGAGCAGTGCTAATGTGCTTGTATGGTATCACCGCCGACTGTAATGGGCCACTAGAAGCGGCTCATGCGTGTAATGGCGACGATAGGTACGATTTGGTGGGATGTGGTGCTGCTGGCCAGCCCACACTAGACCTCCCATATCTGCCACGAGACTGTAGCATCGCTTCTACGCACGCCAAACGTCTGAGCAGTGCTAATGTGCTTGTATGGTATCACCGCCGACTGTAATGGGCCACTAGAAGCGGCTCATGCGTGTAATGGCGACGATAGGTACGATTTGGTGGGATGTGGTGCTGCTGGCCAGCCCACACTGGACCTCCCATATCCGCCACGAGACTCTAGCATCGCTTCTACGCACGCCAAACGTCTGAGCAGTGCTAATGTGCTTGTATGGTATCACCGCCGACTGTAATGGGCCACTAGAAGCGGCTCATGCGTGTAATGGCGACGATAGGTACGATTTGGTGGGATGTGGTGCTGCTGGCCAGCCCACACTAGACCTCCCATATCTGCCACGAGACTGTAGCATCGCTTCTACGCACGCCAAACGTCTGAGCAGTGCTAATGTGCTTGTATGGTATCACCGCCGACTGTAATGGGCCACTAGAAGCGGCTCATGCGTGTAATGGCGACGATAGGTACGATTTGGTGGGATGTGGTGCTGCTGGCCAGCCCACACTAGACCTCCCATATCTGCCACGAGACTGTAGCATCGCTTCTACGCACGCCAAACGTCTGAGCAGTGCTAATGTGCTTGTATGGTATCACCGCCGACTGTAATGGGCCACTAGAAGCGGCTCATGCGTGTAATGGCGACGATAGGTACGATTTGGTGGGATGTGGTGCTGCTGGCCAGCCCACACTGGACCTCCCATATCCGCCACGAGACTCTAGCATCGCTTCTACGCACGCCAAACGTCTGAGCAGTGCTAATGTGCTTGTATGGTATCACCGCCGACTGTAATGGGCCACTAGAAGCGGCTCATGCGTGTAATGGCGACGATAGGTACGATTTGGTGGGATGTGGTGCTGCTGGCCAGCCCACACTAGACCTCCCATATCTGCCACGAGACTGTAGCATCGCTTCTACGCACGCCAAACGTCTGAGCAGTGCTAATGTGCTTGTATGGTATCACCGCCGACTGTAATGGGCCACTAGAAGCGGCTCATGCGTGTAATGGCGACGATAGGTACGATTTGGTGGGATGTGGTGCTGCTGGCCTGCCCACACTGGACCTCCCATATCAGCCACGAGACTGTAGCATCGCTTCTACGCACGCCAAACGTCTGAGCAGTGCTAATGTGCTTGTATGGTATCACCGCCGACTGTAATGGGCCACTAGAAGCGGCTCATGCGTGTAATGGCGACGATAGGTACGATTTGGTGGGATGTGGTGCTGCTGGCCAGCCCACACTGGACCTCCCATATCCGCCACGAGACTCTAGCATCGCTTCTACGCACGCCAAACGTCTGAGCAGTGCTAATGTGCTTGTATGGTATCACCGCCGACTGTAATGGGCCACTAGAAGCGGCTCATGCGTGTAATGGCGACGATAGGTACGATTTGGTGGGATGTGGTGCTGCTGGCCAGCCCACACTGGACCTCCCATATCCGCCACGAGACTCTAGCATCGCTTCTACGCACGCCAAACGTCTGAGCAGTGCTAATGTGCTTGTATGGTATCACCGCCGACTGTAATGGGCCACTAGAAGCGGCTCATGCGTGTAATGGCGACGATAGGTACGATTTGGTGGGATGTGGTGCTGCTGGCCAGCCCACACTAGACCTCCCATATCTGCCACGAGACTGTAGCATCGCTTCTACGCACGCCAAACGTCTGAGCAGTGCTAATGTGCTTGTATGGTATCACCGCCGACTGTAATGGGCCACTAGAAGCGGCTCATGCGTGTAATGGCGACGATAGGTACGATTTGGTGGGATGTGGTGCTGCTGGCCTGCCCACACTGGACCTCCCATATCAGCCACGAGACTGTAGCATCGCTTCTACGCACGCCAAACGTCTGAGCAGTGCTAATGTGCTTGTATGGTATCACCGCCGACTGTAATGGGCCACTAGAAGCGGCTCATGCGTGTAATGGCGACGATAGGTACGATTTGGTGGGATGTGGTGCTGCTGGCCAGCCCACACTGGACCTCCCATATCCGCCACGAGACTCTAGCATCGCTTCTACGCACGCCAAACGTCTGAGCAGTGCTAATGTGCTTGTATGGTATCACCGCCGACTGTAATGGGCCACTAGAAGCGGCTCATGCGTGTAATGGCGACGATAGGTACGATTTGGTGGGATGTGGTGCTGCTGGCCAGCCCACACTAGACCTCCCATATCTGCCACGAGACTGTAGCATCGCTTCTACGCACGCCAAACGTCTGAGCAGTGCTAATGTGCTTGTATGGTATCACCGCCGACTGTAATGGGCCACTAGAAGCGGCTCATGCGTGTAATGGCGACGATAGGTACGATTTGGTGGGATGTGGTGCTGCTGGCCTGCCCACACTGGACCTCCCATATCAGCCACGAGACTGTAGCATCGCTTCTACGCACGCCAAACGTCTGAGCAGTGCTAATGTGCTTGTATGGTATCACCGCCGACTGTAATGGGCCACTAGAAGCGGCTCATGCGTGTAATGGCGACGATAGGTACGATTTGGTGGGATGTGGTGCTGCTGGCCAGCCCACACTGGACCTCCCATATCCGCCACGAGACTCTAGCATCGCTTCTACGCACGCCAAACGTCTGAGCAGTGCTAATGTGCTTGTATGGTATCACCGCCGACTGTAATGGGCCACTAGAAGCGGCTCATGCGTGTAATGGCGACGATAGGTACGATTTGGTGGGATGTGGTGCTGCTGGCCAGCCCACACTAGACCTCCCATATCTGCCACGAGACTCTAGCATCGCTTCTACGCACGCCAAACGTCTGAGCAGTGCTAATGTGCTTGTATGGTATCACCGCCGACTGTAATGGGCCACTAGAAGCGGCTCATGCGTGTAATGGCGACGATAGGTACGATTTGGTGGGATGTGGTGCTGCTGGCCAGCCCACACTAGACCTCCCATATCTGCCACGAGACTGTAGCATCGCTTCTACGCACGCCAAACGTCTGAGCAGTGCTAATGTGCTTGTATGGTATCACCGCCGACTGTAATGGGCCACTAGAAGCGGCTCATGCGTGTAATGGCGACGATAGGTACGATTTGGTGGGATGTGGTGCTGCTGGCCTGCCCACACTGGACCTCCCATATCAGCCACGAGACTGTAGCATCGCTTCTACGCACGCCAAACGTCTGAGCAGTGCTAATGTGCTTGTATGGTATCACCGCCGACTGTAATGGGCCACTAGAAGCGGCTCATGCGTGTAATGGCGACGATAGGTACGATTTGGTGGGATGTGGTGCTGCTGGCCAGCCCACACTGGACCTCCCATATCCGCCACGAGACTCTAGCATCGCTTCTACGCACGCCAAACGTCTGAGCAGTGCTAATGTGCTTGTATGGTATCACCGCCGACTGTAATGGGCCACTAGAAGCGGCTCATGCGTGTAATGGCGACGATAGGTACGATTTGGTGGGATGTGGTGCTGCTGGCCAGCCCACACTAGACCTCCCATATCTG
This sequence comes from Skeletonema tropicum, assembly GCA_037178625.1. Taxonomy (NCBI): domain Eukaryota; phylum Bacillariophyta; class Thalassiosirophyceae; order Thalassiosirales; family Thalassiosiraceae; genus Skeletonema; species Skeletonema tropicum. The sequence continues at coordinate 73,959 of CM074127.1, read as the reverse complement.
CCACGAGACTGTAGCATCGCTTCTACGCACGCCAAACGTCTGAGCAGTGCTAATGTGCTTGTATGGTATCACCGCCGACTGTAATGGGCCACTAGAAGCGGCTCATGCGTGTAATGGCGACGATAGGTACGATTTGGTGGGATGTGGTGCTGCTGGCCAGCCCACACTGGACCTCCCATATCCGCCACGAGACTCTAGCATCGCTTCTACGCACGCCAAACGTCTGAGCAGTGCTAATGTGCTTGTATGGTATCACCGCCGACTGTAATGGGCCACTAGAAGCGGCTCATGCGTGTAATGGCGACGATAGGTACGATTTGGTGGGATGTGGTGCTGCTGGCCAGCCCACACTGGACCTCCCATATCCGCCACGAGACTCTAGCATCGCTTCTACGCACGCCAAACGTCTGAGCAGTGCTAATGTGCTTGTATGGTATCACCGCCGACTGTAATGGGCCACTAGAAGCGGCTCATGCGTGTAATGGCGACGATAGGTACGATTTGGTGGGATGTGGTGCTGCTGGCCAGCCCACACTAGACCTCCCATATCTGCCACGAGACTGTAGCATCGCTTCTACGCACGCCAAACGTCTGAGCAGTGCTAATGTGCTTGTATGGTATCACCGCCGACTGTAATGGGCCACTAGAAGCGGCTCATGCGTGTAATGGCGACGATAGGTACGATTTGGTGGGATGTGGTGCTGCTGGCCTGCCCACACTGGACCTCCCATATCAGCCACGAGACTGTAGCATCGCTTCTACGCACGCCAAACGTCTGAGCAGTGCTAATGTGCTTGTATGGTATCACCGCCGACTGTAATGGGCCACTAGAAGCGGCTCATGCGTGTAATGGCGACGATAGGTACGATTTGGTGGGATGTGGTGCTGCTGGCCAGCCCACACTGGACCTCCCATATCCGCCACGAGACTCTAGCATCGCTTCTACGCACGCCAAACGTCTGAGCAGTGCTAATGTGCTTGTATGGTATCACCGCCGACTGTAATGGGCCACTAGAAGCGGCTCATGCGTGTAATGGCGACGATAGGTACGATTTGGTGGGATGTGGTGCTGCTGGCCAGCCCACACTAGACCTCCCATATCTGCCACGAGACCGTAGCATCGCTTCTACGCACGCCAAACGTCTGAGCAGTGCTAATGTGCTTGTATGGTATCACCGCCGACTGTAATGGGCCACTAGAAGCGGCTCATGCGTGTAATGGCGACGATAGGTACGATTTGGTGGGATGTGGTGCTGCTGGCCTGCCCACACTGGACCTCCCATATCAGCCACGAGACTGTAGCATCGCTTCTACGCACGCCAAACGTCTGAGCAGTGCTAATGTGCTTGTATGGTATCACCGCCGACTGTAATGGGCCACTAGAAGCGGCTCATGCGTGTAATGGCGACGATAGGTACGATTTGGTGGGATGTGGTGCTGCTGGCCAGCCCACACTGGACCTCCCATATCCGCCACGAGACTCTAGCATCGCTTCTACGCACGCCAAACGTCTGAGCAGTGCTAATGTGCTTGTATGGTATCACCGCCGACTGTAATGGGCCACTAGAAGCGGCTCATGCGTGTAATGGCGACGATAGGTACGATTTGGTGGGATGTGGTGCTGCTGGCTGACCAGGTAAGCTGAATTCAGTTCTAGAGGGAGTCTATGATCGATTGACAATATTAATAATTGTGAGTGTTACTACTGCTAGACTTCTTCATGGTTGTTAATGGATATGGAGATGATGCTGTCGACGTGGATCTTTCCTACGCACTTCTTCTGAATATCTACGTAAAGAGATCGATACATAAATACTATTATGTCAGTACCTATCGTACCTCGACATTGCTGCCCCATGGATCGAGCTCAAGCGTTGTTATTGTTTGCTTTGATTTGGCTGATATTGAAATTTCATTCCTTGACTATTCTTGGATATTCTGACTAATCTAGCGTGCACGCGAAGGTACTTTTTATGCGGGAATTTCCGCTGTGGAACCCATAACCACGGAACCTACTCAAGGCAGGGGGTACGCTATTCTCTTTCTCATTCTACCTATCTGTCTTTTCATCTCAGTATCTCTATCTATCTATCTGCTGATGCTGTTGCCGCTACTGCTGCTAACAATTCGAAGATTCTAGCTAATGTGTTGATTGCTATTCCTTTGGTGTTGATTGCTATTCCTTTGCTGACCATCGGTTGGTCATGAAAGTTCGATACATACATGCTCAGTATGCCAGCAACTACTGTACTTTGGCATTGCTGCCCCATGGATCGAACTCATGAGACATTGCTTGTAAAAATTGCACTTGACTTCTAGGTCCTGCGACTTGAGAGAAACGAAAATGATATGTGAACAATTGAAAAGACTTGTTGTACCTGTAGCTTCGGACTGTTTTGACAGTATAAGGATAAGGACCAACCCATCGCTGGCCAAGCTTCACGATAGATGTAAACTTTCTTGAGAACTCGAGCGCCAACTTTTGTCGTAGGCTTAGCGTTGCGCGTTTGATATAATAGCATCCTTGAAGACACAAAGTTGTCATCGTTTAATTTGATCGATATTGATTGCCAACTTGGCGTTGTGTATATATTTTCCTGAGAGAACATAATTAGCTTGTTAACTCTATAGCTGTTGTAATGCACTGAGTTTAAGACTGAAATAAACTGTGAGCATCGCTGTGTTCGACAAATATTATTCTTCAAACGGACATAGTTACCGGATTTGGATCTGCTGTGTTTCAATAACTGCTTTTATATCAAACTCGGAGAGACGGAGACCATTCATTGTCAACTTTCCATGGAGGCTTCTAGACCAGCTGCTGTGCTGACCAGCTCCTGACATTTCTACAATTGATCAGCCTTGGAACCCGTAGGGATGAGGATAATGGCTGGTATTAAACCAGTGTCTATTAGGGCCTTGAAGTACCCAAAGTTGTTGCGTTCACTTTGCTTGCTGATTCACTTGTCGATCACACCTCTTTCGGGCTGTTGTATGTAAAATGGATGTTCCGTAAAATGGCACGATTTCTGTATGCCTAAAAATAAGAAATTGAAATGATATTCGATAAATTGAAATGCTCTGTGGCTGTAGCTTGATTGGACTGGAGTAGAGGACAGTTCATCCTGCCCCCTCTCATTTCTCGGATAATTGTATTTGCTTTTCGAAGGGAACTCAGAATTGCTAGCAAACTTGGCCAGCGCTTAAAGGACTGTTGTGACAATAGGACGTTTCTTGAAGACGGTGTAAAATTTCTTGATACCTCGAGCGTTTCGCAATTGCTGTAATAGCATCCTTGAGGACATGAAGTTGTCATCGTTTGAATATTGAGTGCCACATTGATATTGAAGTTGCGTATAAGAATTTCACCTGAAGCGGCACGTTGTACTGAACTGAGTGTAAGGCTTGAAAATACATAAACTGTGAGTTTTCACTGGTTTCGACAAAGATTTCTTTCAAAAGTGCACGCAAAGAATTTCCAATAATGAGATGCATTCGCTGGACTATACCGTTGTCTTCTGGATTACATGATGCCGCAGGCATGAGAAGCCCAATTGTAAATGTCTTGGTAACGAAATCCATTCCTAGAGAATGAGGTCGAAGCGACAATCGGCTGAAAAGTCTTGGAGCTGCTGTATTTCAAATACTGCATTTCTATCAAACTCAGAGAGACAGGATCATTTATTGTTCAATTTTCCAATGGAGACTAGTAGATCAGCTGCTGGCTGACATGCTTCTTGCGTTTTTGCACTTGATCAGTCTTGGTATCTTCGGGAATGATGGCTGATATTAGAACCAGCGTCTTGTAGCGCGTAACGAACAGAACCCTTGCCTTGAATAGGAGAACTTGTACAATAACCATTGCAAGTGGGATGGATCTTTCATTGGCACCAGCAGTGAGTCTGGGCCTTCGATTATATTGATCGGTGTTGAAGATTGATAAAGATACTGCCCCAGTAATCGATTGGATGAGAACTTCTTTCGACTCTGCAATTTCAATAAGATACTCTTGATCCGCTTCAATAAGATACTCTTGATCCGCAACTGTACTAGCAAATATTTGTCAAGTAGGAGCGTAAGTCTACGCAATGTCCGCTTTTGTATGAAATTGAACTGGATCAAAGGACAGTTCATCCTGCCTCCTCTCCGCTCTCGGATAATTAAAGATAACTCATTTGACTTTCAAAAACTTTCCATAAATAAATCTGGCAAATAATAATGATGGTAGTCGGAATTGCCCGCTGGATTCTCTCCGTGAGCCATTTCACTTGGCTTCGCAATGTGCACATCTTGTGCAATATTCAACTCTAATTCTTGTGGTAGTGCGACGCATGGATCGCCTGTAGATAATCGTTTGAAAAGGAATAAAGACCTTTGGGTCATAACAATATTGTTAGTGATGCTCATGAAAAGACCTTCTGGGTCATAAACTGTAGTGTTGCTAGTGAGATTCCAATTTGCTGGGTTAGTGTTAGTGTTAGCATTGTTAGTGTTAGCAGTCTCTCTTGGGTATGCCAAGGTGGATATAATTCATCTATTGAGTAAGTGGTTGTGCTGATATGCAGCACAACCAAGCGGATCCGACGCTGGGACAAAGGAGCCGACGCTGGGCTCTCCGCGACTGCCACTCTTGGGCTGAAAACGAGGATCCGACGCTGGGACCCTCAACATGGCTGATATGCAGCGGAAATGGTTGGATAGAACTTCACTGAAAACAGCTACTACAACCTAACGGATCCATCTCGACGGCCATCCGTACCAGGGCTCCGCTGTATGGCGGATCCAACGCTGGGTATCCGCCCAGAGCTGACTGGGTTTTGAATATAATAAATTGCTGTTTGATTACGTTTTGTGTGAGGCGAAAGAGCCTTGAGTATTACCATTACTTGGAGGGCCGCTGAGCGGAGAAGGACACAATTTCTATCTGGACCTCGAGATGCTGTGTAGACAGCTGCATGTATATAATGTTGAGTTATTGCTTGTCGTTGGTGTTGCTATTGAAGACGAGTTTATTTTTCTTTATTGACATCGGAGATTGCGTAGCTTTTGGATGAAACATTTCTTTCTAACAGTGATCGCATAGTAACGATGTGTTTCGGTGCTGATAATTATCAATGACCAGGTAAGCTGAATTCAGTTCTAGAGGGAGTCTATGATCGATTGACAATATTAATAATTGTGAGTGTTACTACTGCTAGACTTCTTCATGGTTGTTAATGGATATGGAGATGATGCTGTCGACGTGGATCTTTCCTACGCACTTCTTCTGAATATCTACGTAAAGAGATCGATACATAAATACTATTATGTCAGTACCTATCGTACCTCGACACTGGCCAGCCCACACTAGACCTCCCATATCTGCCACGAGACTGTAGCATCGCTTCTACGCACGCCAAACGTCTGAGCAGTGCTAATGTGCTTGTATGGTATCACCGCCGACTGTAATGGGCCACTAGAAGCGGCTCATGCGTGTAATGGCGACGATAGGTACGATTTGGTGGGATGTGGTGCTGCTGGCCAGCCCACACTAGACCTCCCATATCTGCCACGAGACTGTAGCATCGCTTCTACGCACGCCAAACGTCTGAGCAGTGCTAATGTGCTTGTATGGTATCACCGCCGACTGTAATGGGCCACTAGAAGCGGCTCATGCGTGTAATGGCGACGATAGGTACGATTTGGTGGGATGTGGTGCTGCTGGCCAGCCCACACTGGACCTCCCATATCCGCCACGAGACTCTAGCATCGCTTCTACGCACGCCAAACGTCTGAGCAGTGCTAATGTGCTTGTATGGTATCACCGCCGACTGTAATGGGCCACTAGAAGCGGCTCATGCGTGTAATGGCGACGATAGGTACGATTTGGTGGGATGTGGTGCTGCTGGCCAGCCCACACTAGACCTCCCATATCTGCCACGAGACTGTAGCATCGCTTCTACGCACGCCAAACGTCTGAGCAGTGCTAATGTGCTTGTATGGTATCACCGCCGACTGTAATGGGCCACTAGAAGCGGCTCATGCGTGTAATGGCGACGATAGGTACGATTTGGTGGGATGTGGTGCTGCTGGCCAGCCCACACTGGACCTCCCATATCCGCCACGAGACTCTAGCATCGCTTCTACGCACGCCAAACGTCTGAGCAGTGCTAATGTGCTTGTATGGTATCACCGCCGACTGTAATGGGCCACTAGAAGCGGCTCATGCGTGTAATGGCGACGATAGGTACGATTTGGTGGGATGTGGTGCTGCTGGCCAGCCCACACTAGACCTCCCATATCTGCCACGAGACTGTAGCATCGCTTCTACGCACGCCAAACGTCTGAGCAGTGCTAATGTGCTTGTATGGTATCACCGCCGACTGTAATGGGCCACTAGAAGCGGCTCATGCGTGTAATGGCGACGATAGGTACGATTTGGTGGGATGTGGTGCTGCTGGCCTGCCCACACTGGACCTCCCATATCAGCCACGAGACTGTAGCATCGCTTCTACGCACGCCAAACGTCTGAGCAGTGCTAATGTGCTTGTATGGTATCACCGCCGACTGTAATGGGCCACTAGAAGCGGCTCATGCGTGTAATGGCGACGATAGGTACGATTTGGTGGGATGTGGTGCTGCTGGCCAGCCCACACTGGACCTCCCATATCCGCCACGAGACTCTAGCATCGCTTCTACGCACGCCAAACGTCTGAGCAGTGCTAATGTGCTTGTATGGTATCACCGCCGACTGTAATGGGCCACTAGAAGCGGCTCATGCGTGTAATGGCGACGATAGGTACGATTTGGTGGGATGTGGTGCTGCTGGCCAGCCCACACTAGACCTCCCATATCCGCCACGAGACTCTAGCATCGCTTCTACGCACGCCAAACGTCTGAGCAGTGCTAATGTGCTTGTATGGTATCACCGCCGACTGTAATGGGCCACTAGAAGCGGCTCATGCGTGTAATGGCGACGATAGGTACGATTTGGTGGGATGTGGTGCTGCTGGCCAGCCCACACTAGACCTCCCATATCTGCCACGAGACTGTAGCATCGCTTCTACGCACGCCAAACGTCTGAGCAGTGCTAATGTGCTTGTATGGTATCACCGCCGACTGTAATGGGCCACTAGAAGCGGCTCATGCGTGTAATGGCGACGATAGGTACGATTTGGTGGGATGTGGTGCTGCTGGCCAGCCCACACTAGACCTCCCATATCTGCCACGAGACTGTAGCATCGCTTCTACGCACGCCAAACGTCTGAGCAGTGCTAATGTGCTTGTATGGTATCACCGCCGACTGTAATGGGCCACTAGAAGCGGCTCATGCGTGTAATGGCGACGATAGGTACGATTTGGTGGGATGTGGTGCTGCTGGCCAGCCCACACTGGACCTCCCATATCCGCCACGAGACTGTAGCATCGCTTCTACGCACGCCAAACGTCTGAGCAGTGCTAATGTGCTTGTATGGTATCACCGCCGACTGTAATGGGCCACTAGAAGCGGCTCATGCGTGTAATGGCGACGATAGGTACGATTTGGTGG
>CM074127.1:0-65931 GCA_037178625.1 Skeletonema tropicum | reverse complement strand
CGTCCGTGCCAACCTATCATTGACGGCACTGCATTGAAGGGAGTGTGTTTGGCGAGGGCCCCTGCCCGAGCACTGTTTATTATTGGATGCGCTGGTGCCAACTGTCTGGAGCCCGCCGCATTAAAGTGGTCGCTTTTTGAGATCGAGCTGTGATTATTAGTGTGGATCTTCGCCTCCGTCCTTCACAGTATTTGCGAGGGCCTTGACATTTTGACGGCGGCAGTGGTAATGCTGATTATGGTACTAATCGATAGAGCTTGAGGAGACGATTCCAGCGGTGGTCAATGTGTCAAATTGGATTATTACTTGGACTCTATTGGTGGAATTATCTATGTCAAGCCAGATGATTTGGCCGAGCTCTAACTGTTACCCCGTTTTTAACCGGATCGATTGGATGGCAACAGATCGATATTTGGCCATGGTAATATCAACGATCGATAGAGCTAGATGAGAGCTTTCCAAAACGACACTCATCGTCTTCATTGGACGGGGAGAAGCCAAGATATTGACGAAGAATTGAATTGAAATTGAATTATGATGACCCAACCGCGACCGTCTCGAACTCTACGCCCTCCACAAACAATCCGTCAGCGGAGAGGAGACACAAACAACCACCTCAGGATATCAGCTCGTCATGCTGCATCTGTACTTCGGAATCAACGCAAGAGGCATTCATCAACAATGAGACGGGGGATTGGTGGAAGAGGAAGTGGTGGCGGCAACAGCAACGGAGGAGGAGGAGGAAAGCTAAGCTTAATGACGGCTTTCGAAGGCGAATCATCCATGATGGATTCCGATCATCATTTGGTGGGCTGTTTGTCGGATGCTCAACACGTGGGTGGATTATATTGAGATTGAGAGGTATGGTATGGTTGGAGAGATAGGAGATAGATGATGGTAGATGGACATGGACATTCAAGTAATAATGTAATATGAATATAACTAAGTAACCAAAGTAAACGTAAACACTATCCCCCCTCTTTGCTCACCGACCATTCAGATTCAGTAATAGTAATCCATCCATAACTCTTGTCCTCTCCATTCCATCGGATTGATACGATTCGACCAGTATTCGCAAGCTGTCGTAGCGCTCTATCGATTAGTTGCAGTTGCAAGGCCAAATATTGATCTTTTGTCAATCGACTCAACTCGAGAGGGGTCTACAATCCGACTACAATACTGAATACTGGGCCCCAGATCCAGATCGACAATCCAAATCCATCCAATATAAACACAGCTCGGCCTCCGTAGATAGATAGCAATGACAATGACACAACCATTCGAATCCTCGTCTCAAGCGCTATCAATTAATACAATAATCACACACTCCTAGACGATCAGCCCACCGTCCATGACAATAATTATTGTTACGTGCGAGATTCCAAAATACTCTGCTGTATAGATCGGCGATACCATGATGATCACTGCTCGGCCAAGGCCCTTGCAAGACACTGCTGTAGATCAGATGAGATTCATTCTAGCTTGATTGGTCGAAGATCTCAAAAAGCGACCGCTAAGGAAGGATGAGTTCCAGACAGTTGGTACGGACGAAGATCCATAGTCAATAGAGTTCCTCGCTATCGTACCGCTCAGCCCTCACACAAGACACTTCCTTTACTGGATGAGCAGAAGGTTGGTATGGACTCATCAAACGCTTCGCTGAAGACACTTAACGTAGATCAGGTAAGATCAATGAATTGTTGGCACGCTACGCTGGCGAGTGGGTGATTGGTTGGTACGAGTACGAGTAGCATTATTAGCATGGTTCGTTGTGGTTGTGATGGTGTTGAGTGTTGGTGAGTGATTGAGAAGGTGAGTGAATGATGATGTCGCACCATCACAAAAAGATCCAAAACATCAACACACAACTAACACCGCACCATGGCTACTACACTATCGTTCCAACCAATCACCCGCTCGCCACAATGAACCAATCATGAACACATCGATGATAAAGGAAGTGTGTTGTGCGAGGGCCGAGCTCTGTTAATTAACTATGGATCTTCCATGTGCCAACTGTCTGGATCACACTCCTCCTCCTTTAACGTTCTTCAGCGCAGCGTTGGATGCGTCCGTGCCAACCTATCATTGACGGCACTGCATTGAAGGGAGTGTGTTTGGCGAGGGCCCCTGCCCGAGCACTGTTTATTATTGGATGCGCTGGTGCCAACTGTCTGGAGCCCGCCGCATTAAAGTGGTCGCTTTTTGAGATCGAGCTGTGATTATTAGTGTGGATCTTCGCCTCCGTCCTTCACAGTATTTGCGAGGGCCTTGACATTTTGACGGCGGCAGTGGTAATGCTGATTATGGTACTAATCGATAGAGCTTGAGGAGACGATTCCAGCGGTGGTCAATGTGTCAAATTGGATTATTACTTGGACTCTATTGGTGGAATTATCTATGTCAAGCCAGATGATTTGGCCGAGCTCTAACTGTTACCCCGTTTTTAACCGGATCGATTGGATGGCAACAGATCGATATTTGGCCATGGTAATATCAACGATCGATAGAGCTAGATGAGAGCTTTCCAAAACGACACTCATCGTCTTCATTGGACGGGGAGAAGCCAAGATATTGACGAAGAATTGAATTGAAATTGAATTATGATGACCCAACCGCGACCGTCTCGAACTCTACGCCCTCCACAAACAATCCGTCAGCGGAGAGGAGACACAAACAACCACCTCAGGATATCAGCTCGTCATGCTGCATCTGTACTTCGGAATCAACGCAAGAGGCATTCATCAACAATGAGACGGGGGATTGGTGGAAGAGGAAGTGGTGGCGGCAACAGCAACGGAGGAGGAGGAGGAAAGCTAAGCTTAATGACGGCTTTCGAAGGCGAATCATCCATGATGGATTCCGATCATCATTTGGTGGGCTGTTTGTCGGATGCTCAACACGTGGGTGGATTATATTGAGATTGAGAGGTATGGTATGGTTGGAGAGATAGGAGATAGATGATGGTAGATGGACATGGACATTCAAGTAATAATGTAATATGAATATAACTAAGTAACCAAAGTAAACGTAAACACTATCCCCCCTCTTTGCTCACCGACCATTCAGATTCAGTAATAGTAATCCATCCATAACTCTTGTCCTCTCCATTCCATCGGATTGATACGATTCGACCAGTATTCGCAAGCTGTCGTAGCGCTCTATCGATTAGTTGCAGTTGCAAGGCCAAATATTGATCTTTTGTCAATCGACTCAACTCGAGAGGGGTCTACAATCCGACTACAATACTGAATACTGGGCCCCAGATCCAGATCGACAATCCAAATCCATCCAATATAAACACAGCTCGGCCTCCGTAGATAGATAGCAATGACAATGACACAACCATTCGAATCCTCGTCTCAAGCGCTATCAATTAATACAATAATCACACACTCCTAGACGATCAGCACCGTCCATGACAATAATTATTGTTACGTGCGAGATTCCAAAATACTCTGCTGTATAGATCGGCGATACCATGATGATCACTGCTCGGCCAAGGCCCTTGCAAGACACTGCTGTAGATCAGATGAGATTCATTCTAGCTTGATTGGTCGAAGATCTCAAAAAGCGACCGCTAAGGAAGGATGAGTTCCAGACAGTTGGTACGGACGAAGATCCATAGTCAATAGAGTTCCTCGCTATCGTACCGCTCAGCCCTCACACAAGACACTTCCTTTACTGGATGAGCAGAAGGTTGGTATGGACTCATCAAACGCTTCGCTGAAGACACTTAACGTAGATCAGGTAAGATCAATGAATTGTTGGCACGCTACGCTGGCGAGTGGGTGATTGGTTGGTACGAGTACGAGTAGCATTATTAGCATGGTTCGTTGTGGTTGTGATGGTGTTGAGTGTTGGTGAGTGATTGAGAAGGTGAGTGAATGATGATGTCGCACCATCACAAAAAGATCCAAAACATCAACACACAACTAACACCGCACCATGGCTACTACACTATCGTTCCAACCAATCACCCGCTCGCCACAATGAACCAATCATGAACACATCGATGATAAAGGAAGTGTGTTGTGCGAGGGCCGAGCTCTGTTAATTAACTATGGATCTTCCATGTGCCAACTGTCTGGATCACACTCCTCCTCCTTTAACGTTCTTCAGCGCAGCGTTGGATGCGTCCGTGCCAACCTATCATTGACGGCACTGCATTGAAGGGAGTGTGTTTGGCGAGGGCCCCTGCCCGAGCACTGTTTATTATTGGATGCGCTGGTGCCAACTGTCTGGAGCCCGCCGCATTAAAGTGGTCGCTTTTTGAGATCGAGCTGTGATTATTAGTGTGGATCTTCGCCTCCGTCCTTCACAGTATTTGCGAGGGCCTTGACATTTTGACGGCGGCAGTGGTAATGCTGATTATGGTACTAATCGATAGAGCTTGAGGAGACGATTCCAGCGGTGGTCAATGTGTCAAATTGGATTATTACTTGGACTCTATTGGTGGAATTATCTATGTCAAGCCAGATGATTTGGCCGAGCTCTAACTGTTACCCCGTTTTTAACCGGATCGATTGGATGGCAACAGATCGATATTTGGCCATGGTAATATCAACGATCGATAGAGCTAGATGAGAGCTTTCCAAAACGACACTCATCGTCTTCATTGGACGGGGAGAAGCCAAGATATTGACGAAGAATTGAATTGAAATTGAATTATGATGACCCAACCGCGACCGTCTCGAACTCTACGCCCTCCACAAACAATCCGTCAGCGGAGAGGAGACACAAACAACCACCTCAGGATATCAGCTCGTCATGCTGCATCTGTACTTCGGAATCAACGCAAGAGGCATTCATCAACAATGAGACGGGGGATTGGTGGAAGAGGAAGTGGTGGCGGCAACAGCAACGGAGGAGGAGGAGGAAAGCTAAGCTTAATGACGGCTTTCGAAGGCGAATCATCCATGATGGATTCCGATCATCATTTGGTGGGCTGTTTGTCGGATGCTCAACACGTGGGTGGATTATATTGAGATTGAGAGGTATGGTATGGTTGGAGAGATAGGAGATAGATGATGGTAGATGGACATGGACATTCAAGTAATAATGTAATATGAATATAACTAAGTAACCAAAGTAAACGTAAACACTATCCCCCCTCTTTGCTCACCGACCATTCAGATTCAGTAATAGTAATCCATCCATAACTCTTGTCCTCTCCATTCCATCGGATTGATACGATTCGACCAGTATTCGCAAGCTGTCGTTGCGCTCTATCGATTAGTTGCAGTTGCAAGGCCAAATATTGATCTTTTGTCAATCGACTCAACTCGAGAGGGGTCTACAATCCGACTACAATACTGAATACTGGGCCCCAGATCCAGATCGACAATCCAAATCCATCCAATATAAACACAGCTCGGCCTCCGTAGATAGATAGCAATGACAATGACACAACCATTCGAATCCTCGTCTCAAGCGCTATCAATTAATACAATAATCACACACTCCTAGACGATCAGCACCGTCCATGACAATAATTATTGTTACGTGCGAGATTCCAAAATACTCTGCTGTATAGATCGGCGATACCATGATGATCACTGCTCGGCCAAGGCCCTTGCAAGACACTGCTGTAGATCAGATGAGATTCATTCTAGCTTGATTGGTCGAAGATCTCAAAAAGCGACCGCTAAGGAAGGATGAGTTCCAGACAGTTGGTACGGACGAAGATCCATAGTCAATAGAGTTCCTCGCTATCGTACCGCTCAGCCCTCACACAAGACACTTCCTTTACTGGATGAGCAGAAGGTTGGTATGGACTCATCAAACGCTTCGCTGAAGACACTTAACGTAGATCAGGTAAGATCAATGAATTGTTGGCACGCTACGCTGGCGAGTGGGTGATTGGTTGGTACGAGTACGAGTAGCATTATTAGCATGGTTCGTTGTGGTTGTGATGGTGTTGAGTGTTGGTGAGTGATTGAGAAGGTGAGTGAATGATGATGTCGCACCATCACAAAAAGATCCAAAACATCAACACACAACTAACACCGCACCATGGCTACTACACTATCGTTCCAACCAATCACCCGCTCGCCACAATGAACCAATCATGAACACATCGATGATAAAGGAAGTGTGTTGTGCGAGGGCCGAGCTCTGTTAATTAACTATGGATCTTCCATGTGCCAACTGTCTGGATCACACTCCTCCTCCTTTAACGTTCTTCAGCGCAGCGTTGGATGCGTCCGTGCCAACCTATCATTGACGGCACTGCATTGAAGGGAGTGTGTTTGGCGAGGGCCCCTGCCCGAGCACTGTTTATTATTGGATGCGCTGGTGCCAACTGTCTGGAGCCCGCCGCATTAAAGTGGTCGCTTTTTGAGATCGAGCTGTGATTATTAGTGTGGATCTTCGCCTCCGTCCTTCACAGTATTTGCGAGGGCCTTGACATTTTGACGGCGGCAGTGGTAATGCTGATTATGGTACTAATCGATAGAGCTTGAGGAGACGATTCCAGCGGTGGTCAATGTGTCAAATTGGATTATTACTTGGACTCTATTGGTGGAATTATCTATGTCAAGCCAGATGATTTGGCCGAGCTCTAACTGTTACCCCGTTTTTAACCGGATCGATTGGATGGCAACAGATCGATATTTGGCCATGGTAATATCAACGATCGATAGAGCTAGATGAGAGCTTTCCAAAACGACACTCATCGTCTTCATTGGACGGGGAGAAGCCAAGATATTGACGAAGAATTGAATTGAAATTGAATTATGATGACCCAACCGCGACCGTCTCGAACTCTACGCCCTCCACAAACAATCCGTCAGCGGAGAGGAGACACAAACAACCACCTCAGGATATCAGCTCGTCATGCTGCATCTGTACTTCGGAATCAACGCAAGAGGCATTCATCAACAATGAGACGGGGGATTGGTGGAAGAGGAAGTGGTGGCGGCAACAGCAACGGAGGAGGAGGAGGAAAGCTAAGCTTAATGACGGCTTTCGAAGGCGAATCATCCATGATGGATTCCGATCATCATTTGGTGGGCTGTTTGTCGGATGCTCAACACGTGGGTGGATTATATTGAGATTGAGAGGTATGGTATGGTTGGAGAGATAGGAGATAGATGATGGTAGATGGACATGGACATTCAAGTAATAATGTAATATGAATATAACTAAGTAACCAAAGTAAACGTAAACACTATCCCCCCTCTTTGCTCACCGACCATTCAGATTCAGTAATAGTAATCCATCCATAACTCTTGTCCTCTCCATTCCATCGGATTGATACGATTCGACCAGTATTCGCAAGCTGTCGTTGCGCTCTATCGATTAGTTGCAGTTGCAAGGCCAAATATTGATCTTTTGTCAATCGACTCAACTCGAGAGGGGTCTACCAATCCGAACTACAATACTGAATACTGGGCCCCAGATCCAGATCGACAATCCAAATCCATCCAATATAAACACAGCTCGGCCTCCGTAGATAGATAGCAATGACAATGACACAACCATTCGAATCCTCGTCTCAAGCGCTATCAATTAATACAATAATCACACACTCCTAGACGATCAGCACCGTCCATGACAATAATTATTGTTACGTGCGAGATTCCAAAATACTCTGCTGTATAGATCGGCGATACCATGATGATCACTGCTCGGCCAAGGCCCTTGCAAGACACTGCTGTAGATCAGATGAGATTCATTCTAGCTTGATTGGTCGAAGATCTCAAAAAGCGACCGCTAAGGAAGGATGAGTTCCAGACAGTTGGTACGGACGAAGATCCATAGTCATAGAGTTCCTCGCTATCGTACCGCTCAGCCCTCACACAAGACACTTCCTTTACTGGATGAGCAGAAGGTTGGTATGGACTCATCAAACGCTTCGCTGAAGACAACTTAACGTAGATCAGGTAAGATCAATGAATTGTTGGCACGCTACGCTGGCGAGTGGGTGATTGGTTGGTACGAGTACGAGTAGCATTATTAGCATGGTTCGTTGTGGTTGTGATGGTGTTGAGTGTTGGTGAGTGATTGAGAAGGTGAGTGAATGATGATGTCGCACCATCACAAAAAGATCCAAAAAACATCAACACACAACTAACACCGCACCATGGCTACTACACTATCGTTCCAACCAATCACCCGCTCGCCACAATGAACCAATCATGAAACACATCGATGATAAAGGAAGGGTGTGTTGTGCGAGGGCCGAGCTCTGTTAATTAACTATGGATCTTCCATGTGCCAACTGTCTGGATCACACTCCTCCTCCTTTAACGTTCTTCAGCGCAGCGTTGGATGCGTCCGTGCCAACCTATCATTGACGGCACTGCATTGAAGGGAGTGTGTTTGGCGAGGGCCCCTGCCCGAGCACTGTTTATTATTGGATGCGCTGGTGCCAACTGTCTGGAGCCCGCCGCATTAAAGTGGTCGCTTTTGAGATCGAGCTGTGATTATTAGTGTGGATCTTCGCCTCCGTCCTTCACAGTATTTGCGAGGGCCTTGACATTTTGACGGCGGCAGTGGTAATGCTGATTATGGTACTAATCGATAGAGCTTGAGGAGACGATTCCAGCGGTGGTCAATGTGTCAAATTGGATTATTACTTGGACTCTATTGGTGGAATTATCTATGTCAAGCCAGATGATTTGGCCGAGCTCTAACTGTTACCCCGTTTTTAACCGGATCGATTGGATGGCAACAGATCGATATTTGGCCATGGTAATATCAACGATCGATAGAGCTAGATGAGAGCTTTCCAAAACGACACTCATCGTCTTCATTGGACGGGGAGAAGCCAAGATATTGACGAAGAATTGAATTGAAATTGAATTATGATGACCCAACCGCGACCGTCTCGAACTCTACGCCCTCCACAAACAATCCGTCAGCGGAGAGGAGACACAAACAACCACCTCAGGATATCAGCTCGTCATGCTGCATCTGTACTTCGGGAATCAACGCAAGAGGCATTCATCACAATGAAGACGGGGGATTGGTGGAAGAGGAAGTGGTGGCGGCAACAGCAACGGAGGAGGAGGAGGAAAGCTAAGCTTAATGACGGCTTTCGAAGGCGAATCATCCATGATGGATTCCGATCATCATTTGGTGGGCTGTTTGTCGGATGCTCAACACGTGGGTGGATTATATTGAGATTGAGAGGTATGGTATGGTTGGAGAGATAGGAGATAGATGATGGTAGATGGACATGGACATTCAAGTAATAATGTAATATGAATATAACTAAGTAACCAAAGTAAACGTAAACACTATCCCCCCTCTTTGCTCACCGACCATTCAGATTCAGTAATAGTAATCCATCCATAAAACTCTTGTCCTCTCCATTCCATCGGATTGATACGATTCGACCAGTATTCGCAAGCTGTCGTAGCGCTCTATCGATTAGTTGCAGTTGCAAGGCCAAATATTGATCTTTTGTCAATCGACTCAACTCGAGAGGGGTCTACAATCCGAACAATACTGAATACTGGGGCCCCAGATCCAGATCGACAATCCAAATCCATCCAATATAAACACAGCTCGGCCTCCGTAGATAGATAGCAATGACAATGACACAACCATTTCGAATCCTCGTCTCAAGCGCTATCAATTAATACAATAATCACACACTCCTAGACGATCAGCACCGTCCATGACAATAATTATTGTTACGTGCGAGATTCCAAAATACTCTGCTGTATAGATCGGCGATACCATGATGATCACTGCTCGGCCAAGGCCCTTGCAAGGACACTGCTGTAGATCAGATGAGATTCATTCTAGCTTGATTGGTCGAAGATCTCAAAAAGCGACCGCTAAGGAATGATGAGTTCCAGACAGTTTGGTACGGACGAAGATCCATAGTCAATAGAGTTCCTCGCTATCGTACCGCTCAGCCCTCACACAAGACACTTCCTTTACTGGATGAGCAGAAGGTTGGTATGGGACTCATCAAACGCTTCGCTGAAGACACTTAACGTAGATCAGGTAAGATCAATGAATTGTTGGCACGCTACGCTGGCGAGTGGGTGATTGGTTGGTACGAGTACGAGTAGCATTATTAGCATGGTTCGTTGTGGTTGTGATGGTGTTGAGTGTTGGTGAGTGATTGAGAAGGTGAGTGAATGATGATGTCGCACCATCACAAAAAGATCCAAAACATCAAACACACAACTAACACCGCACCATGGCTACTACACTATCGTTCCAACCAATCACCCGCTCGCCACAATGAACCAATCATGAACACATCGATGATAAAGGAAGTGTGTTGTGCGAGGGCCGAGCTCTGTTAATTAACTATGGATCTTCCATGTGCCAACTGTCTGGATCACACTCCTCCTCCTTTAACGTTCTTCAGCGCAGCGTTGGATGCGTCCGTGCCAACCTATCATTGACGGCACTGCATTGAAGGGAGTGTGTTTGGCGAGGGCCCCTGCCCGAGCACTGTTTATTATTGGATGCGCTGGTGCCAACTGTCTGGAGCCCGCCGCATTAAAGTGGTCGCTTTTTGAGATCGAGCTGTGATTATTAGTGTGGATCTTCGCCTCCGTCCTTCACAGTATTTGCGAGGGCCTTGACATTTTGACGGCGGCAGTGGTAATGCTGATTATGGTACTAATCGATAGAGCTTGAGGAGACGATTCCAGCGGTGGTTCAATGTGTCAAATTGGATTATTACTTGGACTCTATTGGTGGAATTATCTATGTCAAGCCAGATGATTTGGCCGAGCTCTAACTGTTACCCCGTTTTTTAAACCGGATCGATTGGATGGCAACAGATCGATATTTGGCCATGGTAATATCAACGATCGATAGAGCTAGATGAGAGCTTTCCAAAACGACACTCATCGTCTTCATTGGACGGGGAGAAGCCAAGATATTGACGAAGAATTGAATTGAAATTGAATTATGATGACCCAACCGCGACCGTCTCGAACTCTACGCCCTCCACAAACAATCCGTCAGCGGAGAGGAGACACAAACAACCACCTCAGGATATCAAGCTCGTCATTGCTGCATCTGTACTTCGGAATCAACGCAAGAGGCATTCATCAACAATGAGACGGGGGATTGGTGGAAGAGGAAGTGGTGGCGGCAACAGCAACGGAGGAGGAGGAGGAAAGCTAAGCTTAATGACGGCTTTCGAAGGCGAATCATCCATGATGGATTCCGATCATCATTTGGTGGGCTGTTTGTCGGATGCTCAACACGTGGGTGGATTATATTGAGATTGAGAGGTATGGTATGGTTGGAGAGATAGGAGATAGATGATGGTAGATGGACATGGACATTCAAGTAATAATGTAATATGAATATAACTAAGTAACCAAAGTAAACGTAAACACTATCCCCCCTCTTTGCTCACCGACCATTCAGATTCAGTAATAGTAATCCATCCATAACTCTTGTCCTCTCCATTCCATCGGATTGATACGATTCGACCAGTATTCGCAAGCTGTCGTTGCGCTCTATCGATTAGTTGCAGTTGCAAGGCCAAATATTGATCTTTTGTCAATCGACTCAACTCGAGAGGGGTCTAGAATCCGAATACTGAATACTGGGCCCCAGATCCAGATCGACAATCCAAATCCATCCAATATAAACACAGCTCGGCCTCCGTAGATAGATAGCAATGACAATGACACAACCATTCGAATCCTCGTCTCAAGCGCTATCAATTAATACAATAATCACACACTCCTAGACGATCAGCACCGTCCATGACAATAATTATTGTTACGTGCGAGATTCCAAAATACTCTGCTGTATAGATCGGCGATACCATGATGATCACTGCTCGGCCAAGGCCCTTGCAAGACACTGCTGTAGATCAGATGAGATTCATTCTAGCTTGATTGGTCGAAGATCTCAAAAAGCGACCGCTAAGGAAGGATGAGTTCCAGACAGTTGGTACGGACGAAGATCCATAGTCAATAGAGTTCCTCGCTATCGTACCGCTCAGCCCTCACACAAGACACTTCCTTTACTGGATGAGCAGAAGGTTGGTATGGACTCATCAAACGCTTCGCTGAAGACACTTAACGTAGATCAGGTAAGATCAATGAATTGTTGGCACGCTACGCTGGCGAGTGGGTGATTGGTTGGTACGAGTACGAGTAGCATTATTAGCATGGTTCGTTGTGGTTGTGATGGTGTTGAGTGTTGGTGAGTGATTGAGAAGGTGAGTGAATGATGATGTCGCACCATCACAAAAAGATCCAAAACATCAACACACAACTAACACCGCACCATGGCTACTACACTATCGTTCCAACCAATCACCCGCTCGCCACAATGAACCAATCATGAACACATCGATGATAAAGGAAGTGTGTTGTGCGAGGGCCGAGCTCTGTTAATTAACTATGGATCTTCCATGTGCCAACTGTCTGGATCACACTCCTCCTCCTTTAACGTTCTTCAGCGCAGCGTTGGATGCGTCCGTGCCAACCTATCATTGACGGCACTGCATTGAAGGGAGTGTGTTTGGCGAGGGCCCCTGCCCGAGCACTGTTTATTATTGGATGCGCTGGTGCCAACTGTCTGGAGCCCGCCGCATTAAAGTGGTCGCTTTTTGAGATCGAGCTGTGATTATTAGTGTGGATCTTCGCCTCCGTCCTTCACAGTATTTGCGAGGGCCTTGACATTTTGACGGCGGCAGTGGTAATGCTGATTATGGTACTAATCGATAGAGCTTGAGGAGACGATTCCAGCGGTGGTCAATGTGTCAAATTGGATTATTACTTGGACTCTATTGGTGGAATTATCTATGTCAAGCCAGATGATTTGGCCGAGCTCTAACTGTTACCCCCGTTTTTAACCGGATCGATTGGATGGCAACAGATCGATATTTGGCCATGGTAATATCAACGATCGATAGAGCTAGATGAGAGCTTTCCAAAACGACACTCATCGTCTTCATTGGACGGGGAGAAGCCAAGATATTGACGAAGAATTGAATTGAAATTGAATTATGATGACCCAACCGCGACCGTCTCGAACTCTACGCCCTCCACAAACAATCCGTCAGCGGAGAGGAGACACAAACAACCACCTCAGGATATCAGCTCGTCATGCTGCATCTGTACTTCGGAATCAACGCAAGAGGCATTCATCAACAATGAGACGGGGGATTGGTGGAAGAGGAAGTGGTGGCGGCAACAGCAACGGAGGAGGAGGAGGAAAGCTAAGCTTAATGACGGCTTTCGAAGGCGAATCATCCATGATGGATTCCGATCATCATTTGGTGGGCTGTTTGTCGGATGCTCAACACGTGGGTGGATTATATTGAGATTGAGAGGTATGGTATGGTTGGAGAGATAGGAGATAGATGATGGTAGATGGACATGGACATTCAAGTAATAATGTAATATGAATATAACTAAGTAACCAAAGTAAACGTAAACACTATCCCCCCTCTTTGCTCACCGACCATTCAGATTCAGTAATAGTAATCCATCCATAACTCTTGTCCTCTCCATTCCATCGGATTGATACGATTCGACCAGTATTCGCAAGCTGTCGTAGCGCTCTATCGATTAGTTGCAGTTGCAAGGCCAAATATTGATCTTTTGTCAATCGACTCAACTCGAGAGGGGTCTAGAATCCGAATACTGAATACTGGGCCCCAGATCCAGATCGACAATCCAAATCCATCCAATATAAACACAGCTCGGCCTCCGTAGATAGATAGCAATGACAATGACACAACCATTCGAATCCTCGTCTCAAGCGCTATCAATTAATACAATAATCACACACTCCTAGACGATCAGCACCGTCCATGACAATAATTATTGTTACGTGCGAGATTCCAAAATACTCTGCTGTATAGATCGGCGATACCATGATGATCACTGCTCGGCCAAGGCCCTTGCAAGACACTGCTGTAGATCAGATGAGATTCATTCTAGCTTGATTGGTCGAAGATCTCAAAAAGCGACCGCTAAGGAAGGATGAGTTCCAGACAGTTGGTACGGACGAAGATCCATAGTCAATAGAGTTCCTCGCTATCGTACCGCTCAGCCCTCACACAAGACACTTCCTTTACTGGATGAGCAGAAGGTTGGTATGGACTCATCAAACGCTTCGCTGAAGACACTTAACGTAGATCAGGTAAGATCAATGAATTGTTGGCACGCTACGCTGGCGAGTGGGTGATTGGTTGGTACGAGTACGAGTAGCATTATTAGCATGGTTCGTTGTGGTTGTGATGGTGTTGAGTGTTGGTGAGTGATTGAGAAGGTGAGTGAATGATGATGTCGCACCATCACAAAAAGATCCAAAACATCAACACACAACTAACACCGCACCATGGCTACTACACTATCGTTCCAACCAATCACCCGCTCGCCACAATGAACCAATCATGAACACATCGATGATAAAGGAAGTGTGTTGTGCGAGGGCCGAGCTCTGTTAATTAACTATGGATCTTCCATGTGCCAACTGTCTGGATCACACTCCTCCTCCTTTAACGTTCTTCAGCGCAGCGTTGGATGCGTCCGTGCCAACCTATCATTGACGGCACTGCATTGAAGGGAGTGTGTTTGGCGAGGGCCCCTGCCCGAGCACTGTTTATTATTGGATGCGCTGGTGCCAACTGTCTGGAGCCCGCCGCATTAAAGTGGTCGCTTTTTGAGATCGAGCTGTGATTATTAGTGTGGATCTTCGCCTCCGTCCTTCACAGTATTTGCGAGGGCCTTGACATTTTGACGGCGGCAGTGGTAATGCTGATTATGGTACTAATCGATAGAGCTTGAGGAGACGATTCCAGCGGTGGTCAATGTGTCAAATTGGATTATTACTTGGACTCTATTGGTGGAATTATCTATGTCAAGCCAGATGATTTGGCCGAGCTCTAACTGTTACCCCGTTTTTAACCGGATCGATTGGATGGCAACAGATCGATATTTGGCCATGGTAATATCAACGATCGATAGAGCTAGATGAGAGCTTTCCAAAACGACACTCATCGTCTTCATTGGACGGGGAGAAGCCAAGATATTGACGAAGAATTGAATTGAAATTGAATTATGATGACCCAACCGCGACCGTCTCGAACTCTACGCCCTCCACAAACAATCCGTCAGCGGAGAGGAGACACAAACAACCACCTCAGGATATCAGCTCGTCATGCTGCATCTGTACTTCGGAATCAACGCAAGAGGCATTCATCAACAATGAGACGGGGGATTGGTGGAAGAGGAAGTGGTGGCGGCAACAGCAACGGAGGAGGAGGAGGAAAGCTAAGCTTAATGACGGCTTTCGAAGGCGAATCATCCATGATGGATTCCGATCATCATTTGGTGGGCTGTTTGTCGGATGCTCAACACGTGGGTGGATTATATTGAGATTGAGAGGTATGGTATGGTTGGAGAGATAGGAGATAGATGATGGTAGATGGACATGGACATTCAAGTAATAATGTAATATGAATATAACTAAGTAACCAAAGTAAACGTAAACACTATCCCCCCTCTTTGCTCACCGACCATTCAGATTCAGTAATAGTAATCCATCCATAACTCTTGTCCTCTCCATTCCATCGGATTGATACGATTCGACCAGTATTCGCAAGCTGTCGTAGCGCTCTATCGATTAGTTGCAGTTGCAAGGCCAAATATTGATCTTTTGTCAATCGACTCAACTCGAGAGGGGTCTAGAATCCGAATACTGAATACTGGGCCCCAGATCCAGATCGACAATCCAAATCCATCCAATATAAACACAGCTCGGCCTCCGTAGATAGATAGCAATGACAATGACACAACCATTCGAATCCTCGTCTCAAGCGCTATCAATTAATACAATAATCACACACTCCTAGACGATCAGCACCGTCCATGACAATAATTATTGTTACGTGCGAGATTCCAAAATACTCTGCTGTATAGATCGGCGATACCATGATGATCACTGCTCGGCCAAGGCCCTTGCAAGACACTGCTGTAGATCAGATGAGATTCATTCTAGCTTGATTGGTCGAAGATCTCAAAAAGCGACCGCTAAGGAAGGATGAGTTCCAGACAGTTGGTACGGACGAAGATCCATAGTCAATAGAGTTCCTCGCTATCGTACCGCTCAGCCCTCACACAAGACACTTCCTTTACTGGATGAGCAGAAGGTTGGTATGGACTCATCAAACGCTTCGCTGAAGACACTTAACGTAGATCAGGTAAGATCAATGAATTGTTGGCACGCTACGCTGGCGAGTGGGTGATTGGTTGGTACGAGTACGAGTAGCATTATTAGCATGGTTCGTTGTGGTTGTGATGGTGTTGAGTGTTGGTGAGTGATTGAGAAGGTGAGTGAATGATGATGTCGCACCATCACAAAAAGATCCAAAACATCAACACACAACTAACACCGCACCATGGCTACTACACTATCGTTCCAACCAATCACCCCCGCTCGCCACAATGAACCAATCATGAACACATCGATGATAAAGGAAGTGTGTTGTGCGAGGGCCGAGCTCTGTTAATTAACTATGGATCTTCCATGTGCCAACTGTCTGGATCACACTCCTCCTCCTTTAACGTTCTTCAGCGCAGCGTTGGATGCGTCCGTGCCAACCTATCATTGACGGCACTGCATTGAAGGGAGTGTGTTTGGCGAGGGCCCCTGCCCGAGCACTGTTTATTATTGGATGCGCTGGTGCCAACTGTCTGGAGCCCGCCGCATTAAAGTGGTCGCTTTTTGAGATCGAGCTGTGATTATTAGTGTGGATCTTCGCCTCCGTCCTTCACAGTATTTGCGAGGGCCTTGACATTTTGACGGCGGCAGTGGTAATGCTGATTATGGTACTAATCGATAGAGCTTGAGGAGACGATTCCAGCGGTGGTCAATGTGTCAAATTGGATTATTACTTGGACTCTATTGGTGGAATTATCTATGTCAAGCCAGATGATTTGGCCGAGCTCTAACTGTTACCCCGTTTTTAACCGGATCGATTGGATGGCAACAGATCGATATTTGGCCATGGTAATATCAACGATCGATAGAGCTAGATGAGAGCTTTCCAAAACGACACTCATCGTCTTCATTGGACGGGGAGAAGCCAAGATATTGACGAAGAATTGAATTGAAATTGAATTATGATGACCCAACCGCGACCGTCTCGAACTCTACGCCCTCCACAAACAATCCGTCAGCGGAGAGGAGACACAAACAACCACCTCAGGATATCAGCTCGTCATGCTGCATCTGTACTTCGGAATCAACGCAAGAGGCATTCATCAACAATGAGACGGGGGATTGGTGGAAGAGGAAGTGGTGGCGGCAACAGCAACGGAGGAGGAGGAGGAAAGCTAAGCTTAATGACGGCTTTCGAAGGCGAATCATCCATGATGGATTCCGATCATCATTTGGTGGGCTGTTTGTCGGATGCTCAACACGTGGGTGGATTATATTGAGATTGAGAGGTATGGTATGGTTGGAGAGATAGGAGATAGATGATGGTAGATGGACATGGACATTCAAGTAATAATGTAATATGAATATAACTAAGTAACCAAAGTAAACGTAAACACTATCCCCCCTCTTTGCTCACCGACCATTCAGATTCAGTAATAGTAATCCATCCATAACTCTTGTCCTCTCCATTCCATCGGATTGATACGATTCGACCAGTATTCGCAAGCTGTCGTAGCGCTCTATCGATTAGTTGCAGTTGCAAGGCCAAATATTGATCTTTTGTCAATCGACTCAACTCGAGAGGGGTCTAGAATCCGAATACTGAATACTGGGCCCCAGATCCAGATCGACAATTCCAAATCCATCCAATATAAACACAGCTCGGCCTCCGTAGATAGATAGCAATGACAATGACACAACCATTCGAATCCTCGTCTCAAGCGCTATCAATTAATACAATAATCACACACTCCTAGACGATCAGCACCGTCCATGACAATAATTATTGTTACGTGCGAGATTCCAAAATACTCTGCTGTATAGATCGGCGATACCATGATGATCACTGCTCGGCCAAGGCCCTTGCAAGACACTGCTGTAGATCAGATGAGATTCATTCTAGCTTGATTGGTCGAAGATCTCAAAAAGCGACCGCTAAGGAAGGATGAGTTCCAGACAGTTGGTACGGACGAAGATCCATAGTCAATAGAGTTCCTCGCTATCGTACCGCTCAGCCCTCACACAAGACACTTCCTTTACTGGATGAGCAGAAGGTTGGTATGGACTCATCAAACGCTTCGCTGAAGACACTTAACGTAGATCAGGTAAGATCAATGAATTGTTGGCACGCTACGCTGGCGAGTGGGTGATTGGTTGGTACGAGTACGAGTAGCATTATTAGCATGGTTCGTTGTGGTTGTGATGGTGTTGAGTGTTGGTGAGTGATTGAGAAGGTGAGTGAATGATGATGTCGCACCATCACAAAAAGATCCAAAACATCAACACACAACTAACACCGCACCATGGCTACTACACTATCGTTCCAACCAATCACCCGCTCGCCACAATGAACCAATCATGAACACATCGATGATAAAGGAAGTGTGTTGTGCGAGGGCCGAGCTCTGTTAATTAACTATGGATCTTCCATGTGCCAACTGTCTGGATCACACTCCTCCTCCTTTAACGTTCTTCAGCGCAGCGTTGGATGCGTCCGTGCCAACCTATCATTGACGGCACTGCATTGAAGGGAGTGTGTTTGGCGAGGGCCCCTGCCCGAGCACTGTTTATTATTGGATGCGCTGGTGCCAACTGTCTGGAGCCCGCCGCATTAAAGTGGTCGCTTTTTGAGATCGAGCTGTGATTATTAGTGTGGATCTTCGCCTCCGTCCTTCACAGTATTTGCGTGTCAGATGGAGTTTTCCTCAGCAGTCGGGTTATGGCGGCAATACCGCGGAATACCAAACGGGACCTGACTGAATGCGCCGAGCGCATATCAAAATAAAGCAAGACCAGACACAGATGTGTCACAGAGCATAAGCTTACAATTTCCAGATTAATTTCCAGAAAGGAAAGAGTCAAATAGATAAAAATAGAGAAACACAAAGTGTAAAGAATTGCCACGTTTACAGACTTCTAGCATACTTCGAAGTAAACCTTGAGGTCGATTTACGTGAGTAGATAAGAGAAAGCAGAGAGCATAGAATAGAAAGAGAAAGTATACATAGCGGAGAGACGCATAGAGAGGATAGAGATCCAAATAGAAGAAAACAAGACTAAAAGTGCACAAGAGTCGAGAGAGATAACAAGAGTCGAGAGAGATAACAAGAGTCGAGAGAGACGAGAGCATAGATAACAAGAGTCGAGAGAGACGAGAGCATAGATAACAAGAGTCGAGAGAGACGAGAGCATAGATAACAAGAGTCGAGAGAGACGAGAGCATAGATAAAAGCAGTCGAGAGAACGAGAAAAGCAGATAGAAGAAAAGTCAAGAGAGACGAGAGAAAAGAGTAAAGAAGAGTCAAGAGAATAGAAAGAAAAGCATCAAGATATGAGTGACATGAGAGAAGTGAAGATAGATAACACGTTCACATTCAGTGGAAAGCAAGAACACTGGAGGCTATCGCATAAGAAGTTGCAAGCCAAAGCCAAGCAGAACGATTGGATGGATGCCTTGAACAAGAACAAGGTAGCCAACATTATTGGAAAGTCAGAGTATGAGACACTACTAGCGATATCAGAAGAGAATAGAACTGATGATCAAAAGGAACACATCAAATTGTATGAGGATAACGAGAACCTCATCAATGTGTTCATATTGGGATTGAATGCCAAGAGTGAGCAAAGTGAAGTCATCCTACAGAAGCTCGAGGATACAGCAACAGACGATAATCCGGACGGCATCTTATATTATGTCGTGGAAGAGCTCAATGAAGAGATACAAGTAAATGAAGAAGTAGGGTTAGACATCATCCTAAGCAAGATGGAAAAGATAGAGTTTGAATCGGCAGCGCAATACAAGAGAGATGTCGATGTCCTTGCAGCAAAGAAAAGAATTACTGGCAAAATCAGCGACAAGGATAAGTTGAAGAACATGCGCAAAGCAATTGCAAAGACAGATAAGGCGGACAAGAAAGCCTTGATTAAAGATATTATGGAAGAGCTTGAGGAGAGCACCCCAAGCTTTAAGAAGGTCTGTCGCAAGTTTGAGAACATGGAAGAGTTAGCCGAAGAAATCGATGAAGAAGATGATAATAAGAGCAGCAGAAAGAAGAAAGATATTCAGATGACAAGTACAGACGATGAAAAGAAAGGAGGTGGTTATTACAAAGGATACAATAATAGGAGGCAACCAAAGAAATATGGTGGAAATGGCAGAGGACAACAATCAACTTGGAACGGTGGAAAGCAAGACAGGGAGCAGAAAGTTTGCCCCCATTGTAAGTACCGCAATCCGAACCATTCACCTAGATGCATGCTTCAAGAATCCCGCAAATAAAGGAAAATCGCGCAAAAGAGAAGCGAAAGCCACCAGCATCGATATTCAAATGAACAAAATCGATATTCCGATTAAGAATTCTGAAGCTGCAGAACCGAAGCAATCGGAATTTAGCAAGAAGCAAGTAGAAGGACTCGATAGCATTCTTGAGTCATACGGCATTAACAGCAAAGAAGAACAAAAGGAAGAGAAAGAAGTCACACCAATGGAGGCAATCCCAGAGCAAGAGTACGATACCTCATTCGTGGAAGAAAATTGCACCTCATACCAAAGTACCATGGGTTAGTGGCCCCACGGTGAGATTGGCATATAATGAAGGGCGATTGATCTATAATGATATTCAAATTGATGAGAATTGGGCAGACGCCTTTCTGAGGTATACTCATGACCAGGGCATGAGTGATGAAATGTGGCATAGCAGATCAGATAAATACAAGATCGCTGCATTTATATACCAAATGAACCTCCCATTGGGATTCCAGTGGAAAAGAACAGTAACAGTGATTCTGAATGAGTTCAGCTTAAAAGTGCCAGATAGTGAAGAAAACTGGCGTGAATTTTACCAATTGCAGATAGAATCACGGAATAAGGAGGATGATGACGACTCGTCCTTGCCTGAGTTAGCTGAAAGAGACGATTCGACGATATCATCAATGAGTGTGAGTGATGATGATACAATAGCAAGCAGCTCGTCGGATTCATCAGCCTCAAGTGGAATGCCCGACCTTATGGTCTATATGGAAAGTGAAGACTCAAGCTTCTCAAGCGAGGAAGAGAGTGAGATGATGGCATCGTCAGAATCATACGACGACGACTCAACAGCGTCGAGCGAATCAAGTGGCGAAGCAGCCGAGAGAATTATCATCCTAAACTGGGATCCAGTAGTACGTCCAACATTACAAGAGACTGAAGAGTGGTCGAATCCGATAGAAAGAGAAATCATGGGCTTGATGATGAATGATTATCAAGCAGAGCAAGTGGACATATCAAGCAAATACACAGGCGAAGATATTGAGGATGGGAATCCTTATATGTGTCCAATCTAGCTAACAATTGAGCTTATTATTGATCAATAGATGTAACGAATAGAATTATTATATGGATTACTTTACACTGAAGAATAAAGCAGCATCTCTCGTGAATGGACATGGATTGAGAGGGGCTGCTCTGTTTCGATCGTATCAAATGTTCCGATCGTACCAAACAAAGAAACGAGAAACACATATGAACAGATTGTATGTCCAGTCTACTGACGTGGATGTGACTAATACTGTGTCCAATCTAGCTAACAATTGAGCTTATTATTGATCAATAGATGTAACGAATAGAATTATTATGATGGAAGAAGATCCAGAAGTGGTGAGATACTACTACCGCAGGTCGGACGACAGGTATCCTTATGTTGAACTGGAGGATCCAGAAGTTCAGAGGGACTTGATAGACTTTTGGAATGATGACATGTCAATTGAGCAGATGCCAGGTAGAGATAGAAGACTAGGAAACATGCGAGATCAAATTTTGGGCCGAATATTCTGCAGGCTTAATGAACTTGGAGATCGTAAGTTTAAAGGATGGAATAGGTACTGGATAGAAACGAAAGCAACTGAGCGGGTATTTCCCATAGCAGTAGAAAGGCTCAGGGAAATAGGAGATCTGCAGGAGTACGAAGACTTTCTACAATACTGGAGGGAAGAAGATGAAGCTCAACGAATGAATAATCAGAATAGAGCAGTAGAGCCCATGCACGATCAAATGTTGGAAGATGAGGATTTTCAGCAAGCTCGTTAACTGATCGGCAAGTACAGCGAGCAGATGAAGATAAGAAGCCGAAATTTAAGATGAAGCACAGCTATAAAGAAGTGCATGCCACGAGAATAGATAGAGCAAAAGAGGTTGAATTTGAGGAGCTGAATGACCCAGAGATATTCATAATCGACTCTGGAGCATCATCGCATTCAACGAACAACAAAACAGGAGCGATTGCAGAGGAGCAATGCAAAACAACAAGTATAGGTCACAGCGGAGGGGCTGTAGCAGCAGAGAGTGCTTTGAAGCTAAAAGGCACATTCGTCGACAAGGATGGAAATCTAGGAGTTGAAGCAGTACTTCATGACGTGAAGTATAGCAAAGACTACAACTTCAACTTGCTATCAATGACCAAGCTCACAGAGGATGGATGGGCAATCAAAGGAGATGCCAATGGATTTGTAGCGACTCGGAATGGACAGAAGATCAAGTTCGACTTGAAAGTCCAAACAGCATCGGGCCAAATATTCGCTTGCAGATTCGTTAGAGATAAAGAGATCTTAGTTGTGAACACCGAGAGAGGTACTGCAATGAATATACAGAGAGCGCACGAGCTGCTAGGCCACCATAATGAAGATACGACAAGAGCAATGGTAAAGCTTCTTGGATGGAGACTCACACGAGGTAAATTGAAGCCATGTGAGGAATGTGCGAAGGCCAAAGCAAAGCAGAAGAATGTGAAGAAGAAGAGCACATCACCAAAAGCGGAGAAGCCAGGTGAAAGAATATATTTGGATGTCAGCAAAGTCAGCGTTCGAAAGAAGAATGGAGGTGAATACAACCTACAAAACAAGTGGTGGTGTATCATGGTAGACGAAGCGACAGGCAAGAAATATGCTACATTCACGCGCACCAAGAAAGGGATAGTAGAGCCAGTTTGTGAGTGGATGAATAAAATGAAGAGTAGAGGGATCCATATCAGAAGAATCAGGGTAGATCCAGGCGGAGAAAACATCAAATTAGAGAAGAGGACAGCATCAGTTGACTGGCAATCACTTCAGCCAGTAGACTTTGAATTCACAAGCAGAGACACTCCGCAACATAACAGCCTAGCAGAGGTAGCATTCCCGTATTTGGCTGGGCTAGCAAGAGCAATGATGGGAACAGCTAATATCCCAGAGGCAGAAAGAGGAAGGATCGTAGAACACGCGCTCAAGCATGCGATTGCACTAGACGGATTGAGACCGAGGACTGTAGCAGGCAAGCTAGCAACTCGAGACGAACACATGTATGGCAGCAATCCAAAGTGGATCAAGAACATGAGACGGTTTGGCGAATGTGGAGTCGTAAAAGAAGGAAAGCACGGCAAGGCAGGAAGCCGAGGTACGACTATGATGTTCGTGGGTTATGCAGGTAATAGAGAGTCGGATAGCTACATCATGTACAATCCAGATACGCGTGAGACGGTCACAACTCGAGACATCATTTGGATGAATAGAATGATGTACAAGAAGCCAAAAGAATTCATCGTAAACGATAGCGACTCAGAAGAAGAGGAGAGTGAATCAGAAGAAGAAACGCTAATATGCAAAACGACGAAGAGAGTGAGATTCGTTGATGAAGTAGAGAGGAATCAAAACAGCTACAACGTCGAGAATAGCGATAATGAATCGTTGACGGATACAGAAGATGAAGAAGAAGGCAGGACTGAAGAGGCAGTTCGAAATCATTGAGTCAGGGGGAGTGAGACTAATGTTCCTCAAGGCATTCGAACAACTAGGAGCGGAAGAAGAGTAGCGACAAGAGAGAGATTGATCGAACAAATGCAAATCAATGCTGAGACCAGAGGAGTTACAGCGGCAGATGTTCATTACTTACAAAGAATGATGGATACAAACGAGAGAGAATTCGACTTTATGGGAGTCGGAGCAGGTGTTGGAGGAGGATTCGACAACACGTCAGAGCTACACGTGCTGACTTACAAGCAAGCAATGAAGAGCGAAGATCGAGAAGAATGGAAGAAAGAGGTCAAGAACGAAAAGGAACGATTTGACAAGAACAACGTCCTAACAGCGAAGAAGAGAAGCGAGATTCCAAAGGGAACGAGGGTAATGACCTCGACTTGGGCAATGAAGAAGAAATCGAATGGAAAGTATAGAGGAAGGCTGAACTTGAGAGGCTTTCAGCAAAGAGATGGAGAGCATTTCGTATCATCATCCATATCATCGCCGGTAACAAACGAGACATCCGTAAGGATAGCACTCGTAATGCTGGCATTATGCTCAGGATGGATAGCTGTAGTTGAAGATGTAGAAGGAGCATTTCTACAAGGAGAGTTTACGGACGGAGAAGTCATATACATGGAAGTCCCAGAAGGATGGGAAGAATACTATGACGAAGATACGGTATTGTTGCTGAACGTCCCAATATACGGCACAAAGCAAGGAGCAGCATGCTTCTACAAGAAGCTTGTCGAGACCGTGCAAGGGAAGATGTATCAGAGAAGTCAAGCAGACCCATGTCTTTATTATAGATGGAAGAATGGTAGATTGGTAATGATGCTTAGCTGGATCATTTTGACGGCGGCAGTGGTAATGCTGATTATGGTACTAATCGATAGAGCTTGAGGAGACGATTCCAGCGGTGGTCAATGTGTCAAATTGGATTATTACTTGGACTCTATTGGTGGAATTATCTATGTCAAGCCAGATGATTTGGCCGAGCTCTAACTGTTACCCCGTTTTTAACCGGATCGATTGGATGGCAACAGATCGATATTTGGCCATGGTAATATCAACGATCGATAGAGCTAGATGAGAGCTTTCCAAAACGACACTCATCGTCTTCATTGGACGGGGAGAAGCCAAGATATTGACGAAGAATTGAATTGAAATTGAATTATGATGACCCAACCGCGACCGTCTCGAACTCTACGCCCTCCACAAACAATCCGTCAGCGGAGAGGAGACACAAACAACCACCTCAGGATATCAGCTCGTCATGCTGCATCTGTACTTCGGAATCAACGCAAGAGGCATTCATCAACAATGAGACGGGGGATTGGTGGAAGAGGAAGTGGTGGCGGCAACAGCAACGGAGGAGGAGGAGGAAAGCTAAGCTTAATGACGGCTTTCGAAGGCGAATCATCCATGATGGATTCCGATCATCATTTGGTGGGCTGTTTGTCGGATGCTCAACACGTGGGTGGATTATATTGAGATTGAGAGGTATGGTATGGTTGGAGAGATAGGAGATAGATGATGGTAGATGGACATGGACATTCAAGTAATAATGTAATATGAATATAACTAAGTAACCAAAGTAAACGTAAACACTATCCCCCCTCTTTGCTCACCGACCATTCAGATTCAGTAATAGTAATCCATCCATAACTCTTGTCCTCTCCATTCCATCGGATTGATACGATTCGACCAGTATTCGCAAGCTGTCGTAGCGCTCTATCGATTAGTTGCAGTTGCAAGGCCAAATATTGATCTTTTGTCAATCGACTCAACTCGAGAGGGGTCTAGAATCCGAATACTGAATACTGGGCCCCAGATCCAGATCGACAATCCAAATCCATCCAATATAAACACAGCTCGGCCTCCGTAGATAGATAGCAATGACAATGACACAACCATTCGAATCCTCGTCTCAAGCGCTATCAATTAATACAATAATCACACACTCCTAGACGATCAGCACCGTCCATGACAATAATTATTGTTACGTGCGAGATTCCAAAATACTCTGCTGTATAGATCGGCGATACCATGATGATCACTGCTCGGCCAAGGCCCTTGCAAGACACTGCTGTAGATCAGATGAGATTCATTCTAGCTTGATTGGTCGAAGATCTCAAAAAGCGACCGCTAAGGAAGGATGAGTTCCAGACAGTTGGTACGGACGAAGATCCATAGTCAATAGAGTTCCTCGCTATCGTACCGCTCAGCCCTCACACAAGACACTTCCTTTACTGGATGAGCAGAAGGTTGGTATGGACTCATCAAACGCTTCGCTGAAGACACTTAACGTAGATCAGGTAAGATCAATGAATTGTTGGCACGCTACGCTGGCGAGTGGGTGATTGGTTGGTACGAGTACGAGTAGCATTATTAGCATGGTTCGTTGTGGTTGTGATGGTGTTGAGTGTTGGTGAGTGATTGAGAAGGTGAGTGAATGATGATGTCGCACCATCACAAAAAGATCCAAAACATCAACACACAACTAACACCGCACCATGGCTACTACACTATCGTTCCAACCAATCACCCGCTCGCCACAATGAACCAATCATGAACACATCGATGATAAAGGAAGTGTGTTGTGCGAGGGCCGAGCTCTGTTAATTAACTATGGATCTTCCATGTGCCAACTGTCTGGATCACACTCCTCCTCCTTTAACGTTCTTCAGCGCAGCGTTGGATGCGTCCGTGCCAACCTATCATTGACGGCACTGCATTGAAGGGAGTGTGTTTGGCGAGGGCCCCTGCCCGAGCACTGTTTATTATTGGATGCGCTGGTGCCAACTGTCTGGAGCCCGCCGCATTAAAGTGGTCGCTTTTTGAGATCGAGCTGTGATTATTAGTGTGGATCTTCGCCTCCGTCCTTCACAGTATTTGCGAGGGCCTTGACATTTTGACGGCGGCAGTGGTAATGCTGATTATGGTACTAATCGATAGAGCTTGAGGAGACGATTCCAGCGGTGGTCAATGTGTCAAATTGGATTATTACTTGGACTCTATTGGTGGAATTATCTATGTCAAGCCAGATGATTTGGCCGAGCTCTAACTGTTACCCCGTTTTTAACCGGATCGATTGGATGGCAACAGATCGATATTTGGCCATGGTAATATCAACGATCGATAGAGCTAGATGAGAGCTTTCCAAAACGACACTCATCGTCTTCATTGGACGGGGAGAAGCCAAGATATTGACGAAGAATTGAATTGAAATTGAATTATGATGACCCAACCGCGACCGTCTCGAACTCTACGCCCTCCACAAACAATCCGTCAGCGGAGAGGAGACACAAACAACCACCTCAGGATATCAGCTCGTCATGCTGCATCTGTACTTCGGAATCAACGCAAGAGGCATTCATCAACAATGAGACGGGGGATTGGTGGAAGAGGAAGTGGTGGCGGCAACAGCAACGGAGGAGGAGGAGGAAAGCTAAGCTTAATGACGGCTTTCGAAGGCGAATCATCCATGATGGATTCCGATCATCATTTGGTGGGCTGTTTGTCGGATGCTCAACACGTGGGTGGATTATATTGAGATTGAGAGGTATGGTATGGTTGGAGAGATAGGAGATAGATGATGGTAGATGGACATGGACATTCAAGTAATAATGTAATATGAATATAACTAAGTAACCAAAGTAAACGTAAACACTATCCCCCCTCTTTGCTCACCGACCATTCAGATTCAGTAATAGTAATCCATCCATAACTCTTGTCCTCTCCATTCCATCGGATTGATACGATTCGACCAGTATTCGCAAGCTGTCGTTGCGCTCTATCGATTAGTTGCAGTTGCAAGGCCAAATATTGATCTTTTGTCAATCGACTCAACTCGAGAGGGGTCTACAATCCGACTACAATACTGAATACTGGGCCCCAGATCCAGATCGACAATCCAAATCCATCCAATATAAACACAGCTCGGCCTCCGTAGATAGATAGCAATGACAATGACACAACCATTCGAATCCTCGTCTCAAGCGCTATCAATTAATACAATAATCACACACTCCTAGACGATCAGCACCGTCCATGACAATAATTATTGTTACGTGCGAGATTCCAAAATACTCTGCTGTATAGATCGGCGATACCATGATGATCACTGCTCGGCCAAGGCCCTTGCAAGACACTGCTGTAGATCAGATGAGATTCATTCTAGCTTGATTGGTCGAAGATCTCAAAAAGCGACCGCTAAGGAAGGATGAGTTCCAGACAGTTGGTACGGACGAAGATCCATAGTCAATAGAGTTCCTCGCTATCGTACCGCTCAGCCCTCACACAAGACACTTCCTTTACTGGATGAGCAGAAGGTTGGTATGGACTCATCAAACGCTTCGCTGAAGACACTTAACGTAGATCAGGTAAGATCAATGAATTGTTGGCACGCTACGCTGGCGAGTGGGTGATTGGTTGGTACGAGTACGAGTAGCATTATTAGCATGGTTCGTTGTGGTTGTGATGGTGTTGAGTGTTGGTGAGTGATTGAGAAGGTGAGTGAATGATGATGTCGCACCATCACAAAAAGATCCAAAACATCAACACACAACTAACACCGCACCATGGCTACTACACTATCGTTCCAACCAATCACCCGCTCGCCACAATGAACCAATCATGAACACATCGATGATAAAGGAAGTGTGTTGTGCGAGGGCCGAGCTCTGTTAATTAACTATGGATCTTCCATGTGCCAACTGTCTGGATCACACTCCTCCTCCTTTAACGTTCTTCAGCGCAGCGTTGGATGCGTCCGTGCCAACCTATCATTGACGGCACTGCATTGAAGGGAGTGTGTTTGGCGAGGGCCCCTGCCCGAGCACTGTTTATTATTGGATGCGCTGGTGCCAACTGTCTGGAGCCCGCCGCATTAAAGTGGTCGCTTTTTGAGATCGAGCTGTGATTATTAGTGTGGATCTTCGCCTCCGTCCTTCACAGTATTTGCGAGGGCCTTGACATTTTGACGGCGGCAGTGGTAATGCTGATTATGGTACTAATCGATAGAGCTTGAGGAGACGATTCCAGCGGTGGTCAATGTGTCAAATTGGATTATTACTTGGACTCTATTGGTGGAATTATCTATGTCAAGCCAGATGATTTGGCCGAGCTCTAACTGTTACCCCGTTTTTTAACCGGATCGATTGGATGGCAACAGATCGATATTTGGCCATGGTAATATCAACGATCGATAGAGCTAGATGAGAGCTTTCCAAAACGACACTCATCGTCTTCATTGGACGGGGAGAAGCCAAGATATTGACGAAGAATTGAATTGAAATTGAATTATGATGACCCAACCGCGACCGTCTCGAACTCTACGCCCTCCACAAACAATCCGTCAGCGGAGAGGAGACACAAACAACCACCTCAGGATATCAGCTCGTCATGCTGCATCTGTACTTCGGAATCAACGCAAGAGGCATTCATCAACAATGAGACGGGGGATTGGTGGAAGAGGAAGTGGTGGCGGCAACAGCAACGGAGGAGGAGGAGGAAAGCTAAGCTTAATGACGGCTTTCGA
The DNA here is from genome assembly GCA_037178625.1 of Skeletonema tropicum. Lineage (NCBI taxonomy): Eukaryota > Bacillariophyta > Thalassiosirophyceae > Thalassiosirales > Thalassiosiraceae > Skeletonema > Skeletonema tropicum. The sequence goes on along the minus strand of CM074127.1, from coordinate 36,524 downwards.
AGGCGAATCATCCATGATGGATTCCGATCATCATTTGGTGGGCTGTTTGTCGGATGCTCAACACGTGGGTGGATTATATTGAGATTGAGAGGTATGGTATGGTTGGAGAGATAGGAGATAGATGATGGTAGATGGACATGGACATTCAAGTAATAATGTAATATGAATATAACTAAGTAACCAAAGTAAACGTAAACACTATCCCCCCTCTTTGCTCACCGACCATTCAGATTCAGTAATAGTAATCCATCCATAACTCTTGTCCTCTCCATTCCATCGGATTGATACGATTCGACCAGTATTCGCAAGCTGTCGTTGCGCTCTATCGATTAGTTGCAGTTGCAAGGCCAAATATTGATCTTTTGTCAATCGACTCAACTCGAGAGGGGTCTACAATCCGACTACAATACTGAATACTGGGCCCCAGATCCAGATCGACAATCCAAATCCATCCAATATAAACACAGCTCGGCCTCCGTAGATAGATAGCAATGACAATGACACAACCATTCGAATCCTCGTCTCAAGCGCTATCAATTAATACAATAATCACACACTCCTAGACGATCAGCACCGTCCATGACAATAATTATTGTTACGTGCGAGATTCCAAAATACTCTGCTGTATAGATCGGCGATACCATGATGATCACTGCTCGGCCAAGGCCCTTGCAAGACACTGCTGTAGATCAGATGAGATTCATTCTAGCTTGATTGGTCGAAGATCTCAAAAAGCGACCGCTAAGGAAGGATGAGTTCCAGACAGTTGGTACGGACGAAGATCCATAGTCAATAGAGTTCCTCGCTATCGTACCGCTCAGCCCTCACACAAGACACTTCCTTTACTGGATGAGCAGAAGGTTGGTATGGACTCATCAAACGCTTCGCTGAAGACACTTAACGTAGATCAGGTAAGATCAATGAATTGTTGGCACGCTACGCTGGCGAGTGGGTGATTGGTTGGTACGAGTACGAGTAGCATTATTAGCATGGTTCGTTGTGGTTGTGATGGTGTTGAGTGTTAGTTGGTGAGTGATTGAGAAGGTGAGTGAATGATGATGTCGCACCATCACAAAAAGATCCAAAACATCAACACACAACTAACACCGCACCATGGCTACTACACTATCGTTCCAACCAATCACCCGCTCGCCACAATGAACCAATCATGAACACATCGATGATAAAGGAAGTGTGTTGTGCGAGGGCCGAGCTCTGTTAATTAACTATGGATCTTCCATGTGCCAACTGTCTGGATCACACTCCTCCTCCTTTAACGTTCTTCAGCGCAGCGTTGGATGCGTCCGTGCCAACCTATCATTGACGGCACTGCATTGAAGGGAGTGTGTTTGGCGAGGGCCCCTGCCCGAGCACTGTTTATTATTGGATGCGCTGGTGCCAACTGTCTGGAGCCCGCCGCATTAAAGTGGTCGCTTTTTGAGATCGAGCTGTGATTATTAGTGTGGATCTTCGCCTCCGTCCTTCACAGTATTTGCGAGGGCCTTGACATTTTGACGGCGGCAGTGGTAATGCTGATTATGGTACTAATCGATAGAGCTTGAGGAGACGATTCCAGCGGTGGTCAATGTGTCAAATTGGATTATTACTTGGACTCTATTGGTGGAATTATCTATGTCAAGCCAGATGATTTGGCCGAGCTCTAACTGTTACCCCGTTTTTAACCGGATCGATTGGATGGCAACAGATCGATATTTGGCCATGGTAATATCAACGATCGATAGAGCTAGATGAGAGCTTTCCAAAACGACACTCATCGTCTTCATTGGACGGGGAGAAGCCAAGATATTGACGAAGAATTGAATTGAAATTGAATTATGATGACCCAACCGCGACCGTCTCGAACTCTACGCCCTCCACAAACAATCCGTCAGCGGAGAGGAGACACAAACAACCACCTCAGGATATCAGCTCGTCATGCTGCATCTGTACTTCGGAATCAACGCAAGAGGCATTCATCAACAATGAGACGGGGGATTGGTGGAAGAGGAAGTGGTGGCGGCAACAGCAACGGAGGAGGAGGAGGAAAGCTAAGCTTAATGACGGCTTTCGAAGGCGAATCATCCATGATGGATTCCGATCATCATTTGGTGGGCTGTTTGTCGGATGCTCAACACGTGGGTGGATTATATTGAGATTGAGAGGTATGGTATGGTTGGAGAGATAGGAGATAGATGATGGTAGATGGACATGGACATTCAAGTAATAATGTAATATGAATATAACTAAGTAACCAAAGTAAACGTAAACACTATCCCCCCTCTTTGCTCACCGACCATTCAGATTCAGTAATAGTAATCCATCCATAACTCTTGTCCTCTCCATTCCATCGGATTGATACGATTCGACCAGTATTCGCAAGCTGTCGTAGCACTCTATCGATTAGTTGCAGTTGCAAGGCCAAATATTGATCTTTTGTCAATCGACTCAACTCGAGAGGGGTCTAGAATCCGAATACTGAATACTGGGCCCCAGATCCAGATCGACAATCCAAATCCATCCAATATAAACACAGCTCGGCCTCCGTAGATAGATAGCAATGACAATGACACAACCATTCGAATCCTCGTCTCAAGCGCTATCAATTAATACAATAATCACACACTCCTAGACGATCAGCACCGTCCATGACAATAATTATTGTTACGTGCGAGATTCCAAAATACTCTGCTGTATAGATCGGCGATACCATGATGATCACTGCTCGGCCAAGGCCCTTGCAAGACACTGCTGTAGATCAGATGAGATTCATTCTAGCTTGATTGGTCGAAGATCTCAAAAAGCGACCGCTAAGGAAGGATGAGATTCCATGACTCAGTTGGTACGGACGAAGGATCCATAGTCAATAGAGTTCCTCGCTATCAGTACCGGCGCAGCCCTCACACAAGACACTTCCTTTACTGGATGAGCAGAAGGTTGGTATGGACTCATCAAACGCTTCGCTGAAGACACTTAACGTAGATCAGGTAAGATCAATGAATTGTTGGCACGCTACGCTGGCGAGTGGGTGATTGGTTGGTACGAGTACGAGTAGCATTATTAGCATGGTTCGTTGTGGTTGTGATGGTGTTGAGTGTTGGTGAGTGATTGAGAAGGTGAGTGAATGATGATGTCGCACCATCACAAAAAGATCCAAAACATCAACACACAACTAACACCGCACCATGGCTACTACACTATCGTTCCAACCAATCACCCGCTCGCCACAATGAACCAATCATGAACACATCGATGATAAAGGAAGTGTGTTGTGCGAGGGCCGAGCTCTGTTAATTAACTATGGATCTTCCATGTGCCAACTGTCTGGATCACACTCCTCCTCCTTTAACGTTCTTCAGCGCAGCGTTGGATGCGTCCGTGCCAACCTATCATTGACGGCACTGCATTGAAGGGAGTGTGTTTGGCGAGGGCCCCTGCCCGAGCACTGTTTATTATTGGATGCGCTGGTGCCAACTGTCTGGAGCCCGCCGCATTAAAGTGGTCGCTTTTTGAGATCGAGCTGTGATTATTAGTGTGGATCTTCGCCTCCGTCCTTCACAGTATTTGCGAGGGCCTTGACATTTTGACGGCGGCAGTGGTAATGCTGATTATGGTACTAATCGATAGAGCTTGAGGAGACGATTCCAGCGGTGGTCAATGTGTCAAATTGGATTATTACTTGGACTCTATTGGTGGAATTATCTATGTCAAGCCAGATGATTTGGCCGAGCTCTAACTGTTACCCCGTTTTTAACCGGATCGATTGGATGGCAACAGATCGATATTTGGCCATGGTAATATCAACGATCGATAGAGCTAGATGAGAGCTTTCCAAAACGACACTCATCGTCTTCATTGGACGGGGAGAAGCCAAGATATTGACGAAGAATTGAATTGAAATTGAATTATGATGACCCAACCGCGACCGTCTCGAACTCTACGCCCTCCACAAACAATCCGTCAGCGGAGAGGAGACACAAACAACCACCTCAGGATATCAGCTCGTCATGCTGCATCTGTACTTCGGAATCAACGCAAGAGGCATTCATCAACAATGAGACGGGGGATTGGTGGAAGAGGAAGTGGTGGCGGCAACAGCAACGGAGGAGGAGGAGGAAAGCTAAGCTTAATGACGGCTTTCGAAGGCGAATCATCCATGATGGATTCCGATCATCATTTGGTGGGCTGTTTGTCGGATGCTCAACACGTGGGTGGATTATATTGAGATTGAGAGGTATGGTATGGTTGGAGAGATAGGAGATAGATGATGGTAGATGGACATGGACATTCAAGTAATAATGTAATATGAATATAACTAAGTAACCAAAGTAAACGTAAACACTATCCCCCCTCTTTGCTCACCGACCATTCAGATTCAGTAATAGTAATCCATCCATAACTCTTGTCCTCTCCATTCCATCGGATTGATACGATTCGACCAGTATTCGCAAGCTGTCGTAGCACTCTATCGATTAGTTGCAGTTGCAAGGCCAAATATTGATCTTTTGTCAATCGACTCAACTCGAGAGGGGTCTAGAATCCGAATACTGAATACTGGGCCCCAGATCCAGATCGACAATCCAAATCCATCCAATATAAACACAGCTCGGCCTCCGTAGATAGATAGCAATGACAATGACACAACCATTCGAATCCTCGTCTCAAGCGCTATCAATTAATACAATAATCACACACTCCTAGACGATCAGCACCGTCCATGACAATAATTATTGTTACGTGCGAGATTCCAAAATACTCTGCTGTATAGATCGGCGATACCATGATGATCACTGCTCGGCCAAGGCCCTTGCAAGACACTGCTGTAGATCAGATGAGATTCATTCTAGCTTGATTGGTCGAAGATCTCAAAAAGCGACCGCTAAGGAAGGATGAGATCCATGCACTCAGTTACGGACGAAGGTGCTACTGCTAATCATCTCATCACAGTCACAGTTCGGGCGAAGCCCTCACACAAGACACTTCCTTTACTGGATGAGCAGAAGGTTGGTATGGACTCATCAAACGCTTCGCTGAAGACACTTAACGTAGATCAGGTAAGATCAATGAATTGTTGGCACGCTACGCTGGCGAGTGGGTGATTGGTTGGTACGAGTACGAGTAGCATTATTAGCATGGTTCGTTGTGGTTGTGATGGTGTTGAGTGTTGGTGAGTGATTGAGAAGGTGAGTGAATGATGATGTCGCACCATCACAAAAAGATCCAAAACATCAACACACAACTAACACCGCACCATGGCTACTACACTATCGTTCCAACCAATCACCCGCTCGCCACAATGAACCAATCATGAACACATCGATGATAAAGGAAGTGTGTTGTGCGAGGGCCGAGCTCTGTTAATTAACTATGGATCTTCCATGTGCCAACTGTCTGGATCACACTCCTCCTCCTTTAACGTTCTTCAGCGCAGCGTTGGATGCGTCCGTGCCAACCTATCATTGACGGCACTGCATTGAAGGGAGTGTGTTTGGCGAGGGCCCCTGCCCGAGCACTGTTTATTATTGGATGCGCTGGTGCCAACTGTCTGGAGCCCGCCGCATTAAAGTGGTCGCTTTTGAGATCGAGCTGTGATTATTAGTGTGGATCTTCGCCTCCGTCCTTCACAGTATTTGCGAGGGCCTTGACATTTTGACGGCGGCAGTGGTAATGCTGATTATGGTACTAATCGATAGAGCTTGAGGAGACGATTCCAGCGGTGGTCAATGTGTCAAATTGGATTATTACTTGGACTCTATTGGTGGAATTATCTATGTCAAGCCAGATGATTTGGCCGAGCTCTAACTGTTACCCCGTTTTTAACCGGATCGATTGGATGGCAACAGATCGATATTTGGCCATGGTAATATCAACGATCGATAGAGCTAGATGAGAGCTTTCCAAAACGACACTCATCGTCTTCATTGGACGGGGAGAAGCCAAGATATTGACGAAGAATTGAATTGAAATTGAATTATGATGACCCAACCGCGACCGTCTCGAACTCTACGCCCTCCACAAACAATCCGTCAGCGGAGAGGAGACACAAACAACCACCTCAGGATATCAGCTCGTCATGCTGCATCTGTACTTCGGAATCAACGCAAGAGGCATTCATCAACAATGAGACGGGGGATTGGTGGAAGAGGAAGTGGTGGCGGCAACAGCAACGGAGGAGGAGGAGGAAAGCTAAGCTTAATGACGGCTTTCGAAGGCGAATCATCCATGACGGATTCCGATCATCATTTGGTGGGCTGTTTGTCGGATGCTCAACACGTGGGTGGATTATATTGAGATTGAGAGGTATGGTATGGTTGGAGAGATAGGAGATAGATGATGGTAGATGGACATGGACATTCAAGTAATAATGTAATATGAATATAACTAAGTAACCAAAGTAAACGTAAACACTATCCCCCCTCTTTGCTCACCGACCATTCAGATTCAGTAATAGTAATCCATCCATAACTCTTGTCCTCTCCATTCCATCGGATTGATACGATTCGACCAGTATTCGCAAGCTGTCGTAGCGCTCTATCGATTAGTTGCAGTTGCAAGGCCAAATATTGATCTTTTGTCAATCGACTCAACTCGAGAGGGGTCTACAATCCGACTACAATACTGAATACTGGGCCCCAGATCCAGATCGACAATCCAAATCCATCCAATATAAACACAGCTCGGCCTCCGTAGATAGATAGCAATGACAATGACACAACCATTCGAATCCTCGTCTCAAGCGCTATCAATTAATACAATAATCACACACTCCTAGACGATCAGGCACCGTCCATGACAATAATTATTGTTACGTGTGCGAGATTCCAAAATACTCTGCTGTATAGATCGGCGATACCATGATGATCACTGCTCGGCCAAGGCCCTTGGCAAGACACTGCTGTAGATCAGGATGAGATTCATTCTAGCTTGATTGGTCGGAAGATCTCAAAAAAAGCGACCGCTAAGGAAGGATGAGTTCCAGACAGTTTGGTACGGACGAAGATCCATAGTCAATAGAGTTCCTCGCTATCGTACCGCTCAGCCCTCACACAAGACACTTCCTTTACTGGATGAGCAGAAGGTTGGTATGGACTCATCAAACGCTTCGCTGAAGACACTTAACGTAGATCAGGTAAGATCAATGAATTGTTGGCACGCTACGCTGGCGAGTGGGTGATTGGTTGGTACGAGTACGAGTAGCATTATTAGCATGGTTCGTTGTGGTTGTGATGGTGTTGAGTGTTGGTGAGTGATTGAGAAGGTGAGTGAATGATGATGTCGCACCATCACAAAAAGATCCAAAACATCAACACACAACTAACACCGCACCATGGCTACTACACTATCGTTCCAACCAATCACCCGCTCGCCACAATGAACCAATCATGAACACATCGATGATAAAGGAAGTGTGTTGTGCGAGGGCCGAGCTCTGTTAATTAACTATGGATCTTCCATGTGCCAACTGTCTGGATCACACTCCTCCTCCTTTAACGTTCTTCAGCGCAGCGTTGGATGCGTCCGTGCCAACCTATCATTGACGGCACTGCATTGAAGGGAGTGTGTTTGGCGAGGGCCCCTGCCCGAGCACTGTTTATTATTGGATGCGCTGGTGCCAACTGTCTGGAGCCCGCCGCATTAAAGTGGTCGCTTTTTGAGATCGAGCTGTGATTATTAGTGTGGATCTTCGCCTCCGTCCTTCACAGTATTTGCGAGGGCCTTGACATTTTGACGGCGGCAGTGGTAATGCTGATTATGGTACTAATCGATAGAGCTTGAGGAGACGATTCCAGCGGTGGTCAATGTGTCAAATTGGATTATTACTTGGACTCTATTGGTGGAATTATCTATGTCAAGCCAGATGATTTGGCCGAGCTCTAACTGTTACCCCGTTTTTAACCGGATCGATTGGATGGCAACAGATCGATATTTGGCCATGGTAATATCAACGATCGATAGAGCTAGATGAGAGCTTTCCAAAACGACACTCATCGTCTTCATTGGACGGGGAGAAGCCAAGATATTGACGAAGAATTGAATTGAAATTGAATTATGATGACCCAACCGCGACCGTCTCGAACTCTACGCCCTCCACAAACAATCCGTCAGCGGAGAGGAGACACAAACAACCACCTCAGGATATCAGCTCGTCATGCTGCATCTGTACTTCGGAATCAACGCAAGAGGCATTCATCAACAATGAGACGGGGGATTGTGGAAGAGGAAGTGGTGGCGGCAACAGCAACGGAGGAGGAGGAGGAAAGCTAAGCTTAATGACGGCTTTCGAAGGCGAATCATCCATGATGGATTCCGATCATCATTTGGTGGGCTGTTTGTCGGATGCTCAACACGTGGGTGGATTATATTGAGATTGAGAGGTATGGTATGGTTGGAGAGATAGGAGATAGATGATGGTAGATGGACATGGACATTCAAGTAATAATGTAATATGAATATAACTAAGTAACCAAAGTAAACGTAAACACTATCCCCCCTCTTTGCTCACCGACCATTCAGATTCAGTAATAGTAATCCATCCATAACTCTTGTCCTCTCCATTCCATCGGATTGATACGATTCGACCAGTATTCGCAAGCTGTCGTTGCGCTCTATCGATTAGTTGCAGTTGCAAGGCCAAATATTGATCTTTTGTCAATCGACTCAACTCGAGAGGGGTCTACAATCCGACTACAATACTGAATACTGGGCCCCAGATCCAGATCGACAATCCAAATCCATCCAATATAAACACAGCTCGGCCTCCGTAGATAGATAGCAATGACAATGACACAACCATTCGAATCCTCGTCTCAAGCGCTATCAATTAATACAATAATCACACACTCCTAGACGATCAGCACCGTCCATGACAATAATTATTGTTACGTGCGAGATTCCAAAATACTCTGCTGTATAGATCGGCGATACCATGATGATCACTGCTCGGCCAAGGCCCTTGCAAGACACTGCTGTAGATCAGATGAGATTCATTCTAGCTTGATTGGTCGAAGATCTCAAAAAAGCGACCGCTAAGGAAGGATGAGTTCCAGACAGTTGGTACGGACGAAGATCCATAGTCAATAGAGTTCCTCGCTATCGTACCGCTCAGCCCTCACACAAGACACTTCCTTTACTGGATGAGCAGAAGGTTGGTATGGACTCATCAAACGCTTCGCTGAAGACACTTAACGTAGATCAGGTAAGATCAATGAATTGTTGGCACGCTACGCTGGCGAGTGGGTGATTGGTTGGTACGAGTACGAGTAGCATTATTAGCATGGTTCGTTGTGGTTGTGATGGTGTTGAGTGTTGGTGAGTGATTGAGAAGGTGAGTGAATGATGATGTCGCACCATCACAAAAAGATCCAAAACATCAACACACAACTAACACCGCACCATGGCTACTACACTATCGTTCCAACCAATCACCCGCTCGCCACAATGAACCAATCATGAACACATCGATGATAAAGGAAGTGTGTTGTGCGAGGGCCGAGCTCTGTTAATTAACTATGGATCTTCCATGTGCCAACTGTCTGGATCACACTCCTCCTCCTTTAACGTTCTTCAGCGCAGCGTTGGATGCGTCCGTGCCAACCTATCATTGACGGCACTGCATTGAAGGGAGTGTGTTTGGCGAGGGCCCCTGCCCGAGCACTGTTTATTATTGGATGCGCTGGTGCCAACTGTCTGGAGCCCGCCGCATTAAAGTGGTCGCTTTTTGAGATCGAGCTGTGATTATTAGTGTGGATCTTCGCCTCCGTCCTTCACAGTATTTGCGAGGGCCTTGACATTTTGACGGCGGCAGTGGTAATGCTGATTATGGTACTAATCGATAGAGCTTGAGGAGACGATTCCAGCGGTGGTCAATGTGTCAAATTGGATTATTACTTGGACTCTATTGGTGGAATTATCTATGTCAAGCCAGATGATTTGGCCGAGCTCTAACTGTTACCCCGTTTTTAACCGGATCGATTGGATGGCAACAGATCGATATTTGGCCATGGTAATATCAACGATCGATAGAGCTAGATGAGAGCTTTCCAAAACGACACTCATCGTCTTCATTGGACGGGGAGAAGCCAAGATATTGACGAAGAATTGAATTGAAATTGAATTATGATGACCCAACCGCGACCGTCTCGAACTCTACGCCCTCCACAAACAATCCGTCAGCGGAGAGGAGACACAAACAACCACCTCAGGATATCAGCTCGTCATGCTGCATCTGTACTTCGGAATCAACGCAAGAGGCATTCATCAACAATGAGACGGGGGATTGGTGGAAGAGGAAGTGGTGGCGGCAACAGCAACGGAGGAGGAGGAGGAAAGCTAAGCTTAATGACGGCTTTCGAAGGCGAATCATCCATGATGGATTCCGATCATCATTTGGTGGGCTGTTTGTCGGATGCTCAACACGTGGGTGGATTATATTGAGATTGAGAGAGTATGGTATGGTTGGAGAGATAGGAGATAGATGATGGTAGATGGACATGGACATTCAAGTAATAATGTAATATGAATATAACTAAGTAACCAAAGTAAACGTAAACACTATCCCCCCTCTTTGCTCACCGACCATTCAGATTCAGTAATAGTAATCCATCCATAACTCTTGTCCTCTCCATTCCATCGGATTGATACGATTCGACCAGTATTCGCAAGCTGTCGTTGCGCTCTATCGATTAGTTGCAGTTGCAAGGCCAAATATTGATCTTTTGTCAATCGACTCAACTCGAGAGGGGTCTACAATCCGACTACAATACTGAATACTGGGCCCCAGATCCAGATCGACAATCCAAATCCATCCAATATAAACACAGCTCGGCCTCCGTAGATAGATAGCAATGACAATGACACAACCATTCGAATCCTCGTCTCAAGCGCTATCAATTAATACAATAATCACACACTCCTAGACGATCAGCACCGTCCATGACAATAATTATTGTTACGTGCGAGATTCCAAAATACTCTGCTGTATAGATCGGCGATACCATGATGATCACTGCTCGGCCAAGGCCCTTGCAAGACACTGCTGTAGATCAGATGAGATTCATTCTAGCTTGATTGGTCGAAGATCTCAAAAAGCGACCGCTAAGGAAGGATGAGTTCCAGACAGTTGGTACGGACGAAGATCCATAGTCAATAGAGTTCCTCGCTATCGTACCGCTCAGCCCTCACACAAGACACTTCCTTTACTGGATGAGGCAGAAGGTTGGTATGGACTCATCAAACGCTTCGCTGAAGACACTTAACGTAGATCAGGTAAGATCAATGAATTGTTGGCACGCTACGCTGGCGAGTGGGTGATTGGTTGGTACGAGTACGAGTAGCATTATTAGCATGGTTCGTTGTGGTTGTGATGGTGTTGAGTGTTGGTGAGTGATTGAGAAGGTGAGTGAATGATGATGTCGCACCATCACACAAAAAGATCCAAAACATCAACACACAACTAACACCGCACCATGGCTACTACACTATCGTTCCAACCAATCACCCGCTCGCCACAATGAACCAATCATGAACACATCGATGATAAAGGAAGTGTGTTGTGCGAGGGCCGAGCTCTGTTAATTAACTATGGATCTTCCATGTGCCAACTGTCTGGATCACACTCCTCCTCCTTTAACGTTCTTCAGCGCAGCGTTGGATGCGTCCGTGCCAACCTATCATTGACGGCACTGCATTGAAGGGAGTGTGTTTGGCGAGGGCCCCTGCCCGAGCACTGTTTATTATTGGATTGCGCTGGTGCCAACTGTCTGGAGCCCGCCGCATTAAAGTGGTCGCTTTTTGAGATCGAGCTGTGATTATTAGTGTGGATCTTCGCCTCCGTCCTTCACAGTATTTGCGAGGGCCTTGACATTTTGACGGCGGCAGTGGTAATGCTGATTATGGTACTAATCGATAGAGCTTGAGGAGACGATTCCAGCGGTGGTCATATGTGTCAAATTGGATTATTACTTGGACTCTATTGGTGGAATTATCTATGTCAAGCCAGATGATTTGGCCGAGCTCTAACTGTTACCCCGTTTTTAACCGGATCGATTGGATGGCAACAGATCGATTATTTGGCCATGGTAATATCAACGATCGATAGAGCTAGATGAGAGCTTTCCAAAACGACACTCATCGTCTTCATTGGACGGGGAGAAGCCAAGATATTGACGAAGAATTGAATTGAAATTGAATTATGATGACCCAACCGGCGACCGTCTCGAACTCTACGCCCTCCACAAACAATCCGTCAGCGGAGAGGAGACACAAACAACCACCTCAGGATATCAGCTCGTCATGCTGCATCTGTACTTCGGAATCAACGCAAGAGGCATTCATCAACAATGAGACGGGGGATTGGTGGAAGAGGAAGTGGTGGCGGCAACAGCAACGGAGGAGGAGGAGGAAAGCTAAGCTTAATTGACGGCTTTTCGAAGGCGAATCATCCATGATGGATTCCGATCATCATTTGGTGGGCTGTTTGTCGGATGCTCAACACGTGGGTGGATTATATTGAGATTGAGAGGTATGGTATGGTTGGAGAGATAGGAAGATAGATGATGGTAGATGGACATGGACATTCAAGTAATAATGTAATATGATATAACTAAGTAACCAAAGTAAACGTAAACACTATCCCCCCTCTTTGCTCACCGACCATTCAGATTCAGTAATAGTAATCCATCCATAACTCTTGTCCTCTCCATTCCATCGGATTGATACGATTCGACCAGTATTCGCAAGCTGTCGTTGCGCTCTATCGATTAGTTGCAGTTGCAAGGCCAAATATTGATCTTTTGTCAATCGACTCAACTCGAGAGGGGTCTACAATCCGACTACAATACTGAATACTGGGCCCCAGATCCAGATCGACAATCCAAATCCATCCAATATAAACACAGCTCGGCCTCCGTAGATAGATAGCAATGACAATGACACAACCATTCGAATCCTCGTCTCAAGCGCTATCAATTAATACAATAATCACACACTCCTAGACGATCAGCACCGTCCATGACAATAATTATTGTTACGTGCGAGATTCCAAAATACTCTGCTGTATAGATCGGCGATACCATGATGATCACTGCTCGGCCAAGGCCCTTGCAAGACACTGCTGTAGATCAGATGAGATTCATTCTAGCTTGATTGGTCGAAGATCTCAAAAAGCGACCGCTAAGGAAGGATGAGTTCCAGACAGTTGGTACGGACGAAGATCCATAGTCAATAGAGTTCCTCGCTATCGTACCGCTCAGCCCTCACACAAGACACTTTTCCTTTACTGGATGAGCAGAAGGTTGGTATGGACTCATCAAACGCTTCGCTGAAGACACTTAACGTAGATCAGGTAAGATCAATGAATTGTTGGCACGCTACGCTGGCGAGTGTGGGTGATTGGTTGGTACGAGTACGAGTAGCATTATTAGCATGGTTCGTTGTGGTTGTGATGGTGTTGAGTGTTGGTGAGTGATTGAGAAGGTGAGTGAATGATGATGTCGCACCATCACAAAAAGATCCAAAACATCAACACACAACTAACACCGCACCATGGCTACTACACTATCGTTCCAACCAATCACCCGCTCGCCACAATGAACCAATCATGAACACATCGATGATAAAGGAAGTGTGTTGTGCGAGGGCCGAGCTCTGTTAATTAACTATGGATCTTCCATGTGCCAACTGTCTGTCTGGATCACACTCCTCCTCCTTTAACGTTCTTCAGCGCAGCGTTGGATGCGTCCGTGCCAACCTATCATTGACGGCACTGCATTGAAGGGAGTGTGTTTGGCGAAGGGCCCCTGCCCGAGCACTGTTTATTATTGGATGCGCTGGTGCCAACTGTCCTGGAGCCCGCCGCATTAAAGTGGTCGCTTTTTGAGATCGAGCCTGTGATTATTAGTGTGGATCTTCGCCTCCGTCCTTCACAGTATTTGCGAGGGCCTTGACATTTTGACGGCGGCAGTGGTAATGCTGATTATGGTACTAATCGATAGAGCTTGAGGAGACGATTCCAGCGGTGGTCAATGTGTCAAATTGGATTATTACTTGGACTCTATTGGTGGAATTATCTATGTCAAGCCAGATGATTTGGCCGAGCTCTAACTGTTACCCCGTTTTTAACCGGATCGATTGGAATGGCAACAGATCGATATTTGGCCATGGTAATATCAACGATCGATAGAGCTAGATGAGAGCTTTCCAAAACGACACTCATCGTCTTCATTGGACGGGGAGAAGCCAAGATATTGACGAAGAATTGAATTGAAATTGAATTATGATGACCCAACCGCGACCGTCTCCGAACTCTACGCCCTCCACAAACAATCCGTCAGCGGAGAGGAGACACAAACAACCACCTCAGGATATCAGCTCGTCATGCTGCATCTGTACTTCGGAATCAACGCAAGAGGCATTCATCAACAATGAGACGGGGGATTGGTGGAAGAGGAAGTGGTGGCGGCAACAGCAACGGAGGAGGAGGAGGAAAGCTAAGCTTAATGACGGCTTTCGAAGGCGAATCATCCATGATGGATTCCGATCATCATTTGGTGGGCTGTTTGTCGGATGCTCAACACGTGGGTGGATTATATTGAGATTGAGAGGTATGGTATGGTTGGAGAGATAGGAGATAGATGATGGTAGATGGACATGGACATTCAAGTAATAATGTAATATGAATATAACTAAGTAACCAAAGTAAACGTAAACACTATCCCCCCTCTTTGCTCACCGACCATTCAGATTCAGTAATAGTAATCCATCCATAACTCTTGTCCTCTCCATTCCATCGGATTGATACGATTCGACCAGTATTCGCAAGCTGTCGTTGCGCTCTATCGATTAGTTGCAGTTGCAAGGCCAAATATTGATCTTTTGTCAATCGACTCAACTCGAGAGGGGTCTAGAATCCGACTACAATACTGAATACTGGGCCCCAGATCCAGATCGACAATCCAAATCCATCCAATATAAACACAGCTCGGCCTCCGTAGATAGATAGCAATGACAATGACACAACCATTCGAATCCTCGTCTCAAGCGCTATCAATTAATACAATAATCACACACTCCTAGACGATCAGCACCGTCCATGACAATAATTATTGTTACGTGCGAGATTCCAAAATACTCTGCTGTATAGATCGGCGATACCATGATGATCACTGCTCGGCCAAGGCCCTTGCAAGACACTGCTGTAGATCAGATGAGATTCATTCTAGCTTGATTGGTCGAAGATCTCAAAAAGCGACCGCTAAGGAAGGATGAGTTCCAGACAGTTGGTACGGACGAAGATCCATAGTCAATAGAGTTCCTCGCTATCGTACCGCTCAGCCCTCACACAAGACACTTCCTTTACTGGATGAGCAGAAGGTTGGTATGGACTCATCAAACGCTTCGCTGAAGACACTTAACGTAGATCAGGTAAGATCAATGAATTGTTGGCACGCTACGCTGGCGAGTGGGTGATTGGTTGGTACGAGTACGAGTAGCATTATTAGCATGGTTCGTTGTGGTTGTGATGGTGTTGAGTGTTGGTGAGTGATTGAGAAGGTGAGTGAATGATGATGTCGCACCATCACAAAAAGATCCAAAACATCAACACACAACTAACACCGCACCATGGCTACTACACTATCGTTCCAACCAATCACCCGCTCGCCACAATGAACCAATCATGAACACATCGATGATAAAGGAAGTGTGTTGTGCGAGGGCCGAGCTCTGTTAATTAACTATGGATCTTCCATGTGCCAACTGTCTGGATCACACTCCTCCTCCTTTAACGTTCTTCAGCGCAGCGTTGGATGCGTCCGTGCCAACCTATCATTGACGGCACTGCATTGAAGGGAGTGTGTTTGGCGAGGGCCCCTGCCCGAGCACTGTTTATTATTGGATGCGCTGGTGCCAACTGTCTGGAGCCCGCCGCATTAAAGTGGTCGCTTTTTGAGATCGAGCTGTGATTATTAGTGTGGATCTTCGCCTCCGTCCTTCACAGTATTTGCGAGGGCCTTGACATTTTGACGGCGGCAGTGGTAATGCTGATTATGGTACTAATCGATAGAGCTTGAGGAGACGATTCCAGCGGTGGTCAATGTGTCAAATTGGATTATTACTTGGACTCTATTGGTGGAATTATCTATGTCAAGCCAGATGATTTGGCCGAGCTCTAACTGTTACCCCGTTTTTAACCGGATCGATTGGATGGCAACAGATCGATATTTGGCCATGGTAATATCAACGATCGATAGAGCTAGATGAGAGCTTTCCAAAACGACACTCATCGTCTTCATTGGACGGGGAGAAGCCAAGATATTGACGAAGAATTGAATTGAAATTGAATTATGATGACCCAACCGCGACCGTCTCGAACTCTACGCCCTCCACAAACAATCCGTCAGCGGAGAGGAGACACAAACAACCACCTCAGGATATCAGCTCGTCATGCTGCATCTGTACTTCGGAATCAACGCAAGAGGCATTCATCAACAATGAGACGGGGGATTGGTGGAAGAGGAAGTGGTGGCGGCAACAGCAACGGAGGAGGAGGAGGAAAGCTAAGCTTAATGACGGCTTTCGAAGGCGAATCATCCATGATGGATTCCGATCATCATTTGGTGGGCTGTTTGTCGGATGCTCAACACGTGGGTGGATTATATTGAGATTGAGAGGTATGGTATGGTTGGAGAGATAGGAGATAGATGATGGTAGATGGACATGGACATTCAAGTAATAATGTAATATGAATATAACTAAGTAACCAAAGTAAACGTAAACACTATCCCCCCTCTTTGCTCACCGACCATTCAGATTCAGTAATAGTAATCCATCCATAACTCTTGTCCTCTCCATTCCATCGGATTGATACGATTCGACCAGTATTCGCAAGCTGTCGTTGCGCTCTATCGATTAGTTGCAGTTGCAAGGCCAAATATTGATCTTTTGTCAATCGACTCAACTCGAGAGGGGTCTACAATCCGACTACAATACTGAATACTGGGCCCCAGATCCAGATCGACAATCCAAATCCATCCAATATAAACACAGCTCGGCCTCCGTAGATAGATAGCAATGACAATGACACAACCATTCGAATCCTCGTCTCAAGCGCTATCAATTAATACAATAATCACACACTCCTAGACGATCAGCACCGTCCATGACAATAATTATTGTTACGTGCGAGATTC
The DNA here is from genome assembly GCA_037178625.1 of Skeletonema tropicum. NCBI lineage: Eukaryota > Bacillariophyta > Thalassiosirophyceae > Thalassiosirales > Thalassiosiraceae > Skeletonema > Skeletonema tropicum. The sequence goes on along the minus strand of CM074127.1, from coordinate 19,341 downwards.
CAAAATACTCTGCTGTATAGATCGGCGATACCATGATGATCACTGCTCGGCCAAGGCCCTTGCAAGACACTGCTGTAGATCAGATGAGATTCATTCTAGCTTGATTGGTCGAAGATCTCAAAAAGCGACCGCTAAGGAAGGATGAGTTCCAGACAGTTGGTACGGACGAAGATCCATAGTCAATAGAGTTCCTCGCTATCGTACCGCTCAGCCCTCACACAAGACACTTCCTTTACTGGATGAGCAGAAGGTTGGTATGGACTCATCAAACGCTTCGCTGAAGACACTTAACGTAGATCAGGTAAGATCAATGAATTGTTGGCACGCTACGCTGGCGAGTGGGTGATTGGTTGGTACGAGTACGAGTAGCATTATTAGCATGGTTCGTTGTGGTTGTGATGGTGTTGAGTGTTGGTGAGTGATTGAGAAGGTGAGTGAATGATGATGTCGCACCATCACAAAAAGATCCAAAACATCAACACACAACTAACACCGCACCATGGCTACTACACTATCGTTCCAACCAATCACCCGCTCGCCACAATGAACCAATCATGAACACATCGATGATAAAGGAAGTGTGTTGTGCGAGGGCCGAGCTCTGTTAATTAACTATGGATCTTCCATGTGCCAACTGTCTGGATCACACTCCTCCTCCTTTAACGTTCTTCAGCGCAGCGTTGGATGCGTCCGTGCCAACCTATCATTGACGGCACTGCATTGAAGGGAGTGTGTTTGGCGAGGGCCCCTGCCCGAGCACTGTTTATTATTGGATGCGCTGGTGCCAACTGTCTGGAGCCCGCCGCATTAAAGTGGTCGCTTTTTGAGATCGAGCTGTGATTATTAGTGTGGATCTTCGCCTCCGTCCTTCACAGTATTTGCGAGGGCCTTGACATTTTGACGGCGGCAGTGGTAATGCTGATTATGGTACTAATCGATAGAGCTTGAGGAGACGATTCCAGCGGTGGTCAATGTGTCAAATTGGATTATTACTTGGACTCTATTGGTGGAATTATCTATGTCAAGCCAGATGATTTGGCCGAGCTCTAACTGTTACCCCGTTTTTAACCGGATCGATTGGATGGCAACAGATCGATATTTGGCCATGGTAATATCAACGATCGATAGAGCTAGATGAGAGCTTTCCAAAACGACACTCATCGTCTTCATTGGACGGGGAGAAGCCAAGATATTGACGAAGAATTGAATTGAAATTGAATTATGATGACCCAACCGCGACCGTCTCGAACTCTACGCCCTCCACAAACAATCCGTCAGCGGAGAGGAGACACAAACAACCACCTCAGGATATCAGCTCGTCATGCTGCATCTGTACTTCGGAATCAACGCAAGAGGCATTCATCAACAATGAGACGGGGGATTGGTGGAAGAGGAAGTGGTGGCGGCAACAGCAACGGAGGAGGAGGAGGAAAGCTAAGCTTAATGACGGCTTTCGAAGGCGAATCATCCATGATGGATTCCGATCATCATTTGGTGGGCTGTTTGTCGGATGCTCAACACGTGGGTGGATTATATTGAGATTGAGAGGTATGGTATGGTTGGAGAGATAGGAGATAGATGATGGTAGATGGACATGGACATTCAAGTAATAATGTAATATGAATATAACTAAGTAACCAAAGTAAACGTAAACACTATCCCCCCTCTTTGCTCACCGACCATTCAGATTCAGTAATAGTAATCCATCCATAACTCTTGTCCTCTCCATTCCATCGGATTGATACGATTCGACCAGTATTCGCAAGCTGTCGTTGCGCTCTATCGATTAGTTGCAGTTGCAAGGCCAAATATTGATCTTTTGTCAATCGACTCAACTCGAGAGGGGTCTACAATCCGACTACAATACTGAATACTGGGCCCCAGATCCAGATCGACAATCCAAATCCATCCAATATAAACACAGCTCGGCCTCCGTAGATAGATAGCAATGACAATGACACAACCATTCGAATCCTCGTCTCAAGCGCTATCAATTAATACAATAATCACACACTCCTAGACGATCAGCACCGTCCATGACAATAATTATTGTTACGTGCGAGATTCCAAAATACTCTGCTGTATAGATCGGCGATACCATGATGATCACTGCTCGGCCAAGGCCCTTGCAAGACACTGCTGTAGATCAGATGAGATTCATTCTAGCTTGATTGGTCGAAGATCTCAAAAAGCGACCGCTAAGGAAGGATGAGTTCCAGACAGTTGGTACGGACGAAGATCCATAGTCAATAGAGTTCCTCGCTATCGTACCGCTCAGCCCTCACACAAGACACTTCCTTTACTGGATGAGCAGAAGGTTGGTATGGACTCATCAAACGCTTCGCTGAAGACACTTAACGTAGATCAGGTAAGATCAATGAATTGTTGGCACGCTACGCTGGCGAGTGGGTGATTGGTTGGTACGAGTACGAGTAGCATTATTAGCATGGTTCGTTGTGGTTGTGATGGTGTTGAGTGTTGGTGAGTGATTGAGAAGGTGAGTGAATGATGATGTCGCACCATCACAAAAAGATCCAAAACATCAACACACAACTAACACCGCACCATGGCTACTACACTATCGTTCCAACCAATCACCCGCTCGCCACAATGAACCAATCATGAACACATCGATGATAAAGGAAGTGTGTTGTGCGAGGGCCGAGCTCTGTTAATTAACTATGGATCTTCCATGTGCCAACTGTCTGGATCACACTCCTCCTCCTTTAACGTTCTTCAGCGCAGCGTTGGATGCGTCCGTGCCAACCTATCATTGACGGCACTGCATTGAAGGGAGTGTGTTTGGCGAGGGCCCCTGCCCGAGCACTGTTTATTATTGGATGCGCTGGTGCCAACTGTCTGGAGCCCGCCGCATTAAAGTGGTCGCTTTTTGAGATCGAGCTGTGATTATTAGTGTGGATCTTCGCCTCCGTCCTTCACAGTATTTGCGAGGGCCTTGACATTTTGACGGCGGCAGTGGTAATGCTGATTATGGTACTAATCGATAGAGCTTGAGGAGACGATTCCAGCGGTGGTCAATGTGTCAAATTGGATTATTACTTGGACTCTATTGGTGGAATTATCTATGTCAAGCCAGATGATTTGGCCGAGCTCTAACTGTTACCCCGTTTTTAACCGGATCGATTGGATGGCAACAGATCGATATTTGGCCATGGTAATATCAACGATCGATAGAGCTAGATGAGAGCTTTCCAAAACGACACTCATCGTCTTCATTGGACGGGGAGAAGCCAAGATATTGACGAAGAATTGAATTGAAATTGAATTATGATGACCCAACCGCGACCGTCTCGAACTCTACGCCCTCCACAAACAATCCGTCAGCGGAGAGGAGACACAAACAACCACCTCAGGATATCAGCTCGTCATGCTGCATCTGTACTTCGGAATCAACGCAAGAGGCATTCATCAACAATGAGACGGGGGATTGGTGGAAGAGGAAGTGGTGGCGGCAACAGCAACGGAGGAGGAGGAGGAAAGCTAAGCTTAATGACGGCTTTCGAAGGCGAATCATCCATGATGGATTCCGATCATCATTTGGTGGGCTGTTTGTCGGATGCTCAACACGTGGGTGGATTATATTGAGATTGAGAGGTATGGTATGGTTGGAGAGATAGGAGATAGATGATGGTAGATGGACATGGACATTCAAGTAATAATGTAATATGAATATAACTAAGTAACCAAAGTAAACGTAAACACTATCCCCCCTCTTTGCTCACCGACCATTCAGATTCAGTAATAGTAATCCATCCATAACTCTTGTCCTCTCCATTCCATCGGATTGATACGATTCGACCAGTATTCGCAAGCTGTCGTTGCGCTCTATCGATTAGTTGCAGTTGCAAGGCCAAATATTGATCTTTTGTCAATCGACTCAACTCGAGAGGGGTCTACAATCCGACTACAATACTGAATACTGGGCCCCAGATCCAGATCGACAATCCAAATCCATCCAATATAAACACAGCTCGGCCTCCGTAGATAGATAGCAATGACAATGACACAACCATTCGAATCCTCGTCTCAAGCGCTATCAATTAATACAATAATCACACACTCCTAGACGATCAGCACCGTCCATGACAATAATTATTGTTACGTGCGAGATTCCAAAATACTCTGCTGTATAGATCGGCGATACCATGATGATCACTGCTCGGCCAAGGCCCTTGCAAGACACTGCTGTAGATCAGATGAGATTCATTCTAGCTTGATTGGTCGAAGATCTCAAAAAGCGACCGCTAAGGAAGGATGAGTTCCAGACAGTTGGTACGGACGAAGATCCATAGTCAATAGAGTTCCTCGCTATCGTACCGCTCAGCCCTCACACAAGACACTTCCTTTACTGGATGAGCAGAAGGTTGGTATGGACTCATCAAACGCTTCGCTGAAGACACTTAACGTAGATCAGGTAAGATCAATGAATTGTTGGCACGCTACGCTGGCGAGTGGGTGATTGGTTGGTACGAGTACGAGTAGCATTATTAGCATGGTTCGTTGTGGTTGTGATGGTGTTGAGTGTTGGTGAGTGATTGAGAAGGTGAGTGAATGATGATGTCGCACCATCACAAAAAGATCCAAAACATCAACACACAACTAACACCGCACCATGGCTACTACACTATCGTTCCAACCAATCACCCGCTCGCCACAATGAACCAATCATGAACACATCGATGATAAAGGAAGTGTGTTGTGCGAGGGCCGAGCTCTGTTAATTAACTATGGATCTTCCATGTGCCAACTGTCTGGATCACACTCCTCCTCCTTTAACGTTCTTCAGCGCAGCGTTGGATGCGTCCGTGCCAACCTATCATTGACGGCACTGCATTGAAGGAGTGTGTTTGGCGAGGGCCCCTGCCCGAGCACTGTTTATTATTGGATGCGCTGGTGCCAACTGTCTGGAGCCCGCCGCATTAAAGTGGTCGCTTTTTGAGATCGAGCTGTGATTATTAGTGTGGATCTTCGCCTCCGTCCTTCACAGTATTTGCGAGGGCCTTGACATTTTGACGCGGCGGCAGTGGTAATGCTGATTATGGTACTAATCGATAGAGCTTGAGGAGACGATTCCAGCGGTGGTCAATGTGTCAAATTGGATTATTACTTGGACTCTATTGGTGGAATTATCTATGTCAAGCCAGATGATTTGGCCGAGCTCTAACTGTTACCCCGTTTTTAACCGGATCGATTGGATGGCAACAGATCGATATTTGGCCATGGTAATATCAACGATCGATAGAGCTAGATGAGAGCTTTCCAAAACGACACTCATCGTCTTCATTGGACGGGGAGAAGCCAAGATATTGACGAAGAATTGAATTGAAATTGAATTATGATGACCCAACCGCGACCGTCTCGAACTCTACGCCCTCCACAAACAATCCGTCAGCGGAGAGGAGACACAAACAACCACCTCAGGATATCAGCTCGTCATGCTGCATCTGTACTTCGGAATCAACGCAAGAGGCATTCATCAACAATGAGACGGGGGATTGGTGGAAGAGGAAGTGGTGGCGGCAACAGCAACGGAGGAGGAGGAGGAAAGCTAAGCTTAATGACGGCTTTCGAAGGCGAATCATCCATGATGGATTCCGATCATCATTTGGTGGGCTGTTTTGTCGGATGCTCAACACGTGGGTGGATTATATTGAGATTGAGAGGTATGGTATGGTTGGAGAGATAGGAGATAGATGATGGTAGATGGACATGGACATTCAAGTAATAATGTAATATGAATATAACTAAGTAACCAAAGTAAACGTAAACACTATCCCCCCTCTTTGCTCACCGACCATTCAGATTCAGTAATAGTAATCCATCCATAACTCTTGTCCTCTCCATTCCATCGGATTGATACGATTCGACCAGTATTCGCAAGCTGTCGTTGCGCTCTATCGATTAGTTGCAGTTGCAAGGCCAAATATTGATCTTTTGTCAATCGACTCAACTCGAGAGGGGTCTACAATCCGACTACAATACTGAATACTGGGCCCCAGATCCAGATCGACAATCCAAATCCATCCAATATAAACACAGCTCGGCCTCCGTAGATAGATAGCAATGACAATGACACAACCATTCGAATCCTCGTCTCAAGCGCTATCAATTAATACAATAATCACACACTCCTAGACGATCAGCACCGTCCATGACAATAATTATTGTTACGTGCGAGATTCCAAAATACTCTGCTGTATAGATCGGCGATACCATGATGATCACTGCTCGGCCAAGGCCCTTGCAAGACACTGCTGTAGATCAGATGAGATTCATTCTAGCTTGATTGGTCGAAGATCTCAAAAAGCGACCGCTAAGGAAGGATGAGTTCCAGACAGTTGGTACGGACGAAGATCCATAGTCAATAGAGTTCCTCGCTATCGTACCGCTCAGCCCTCACACAAGACACTTCCTTTACTGGATGAGCAGAAGGTTGGTATGGACTCATCAAACGCTTCGCTGAAGACACTTAACGTAGATCAGGTAAGATCAATGAATTGTTGGCACGCTACGCTGGCGAGTGGGGTGATTGGTTGGTACGAGTACGAGTAGCATTATTAGCATGGTTCGTTGTGGTTGTGATGGTGTTGAGTGTTGGTGAGTGATTGAGAAGGTGAGTGAATGATGATGTCGCACCATCACAAAAAGATCCAAAACATCAACACACAACTAACACCGCACCATGGCTACTACACTATCGTTCCAACCAATCACCCGCTCGCCACAATGAACCAATCATGAACACATCGATGATAAAGGAAGTGTGTTGTGCGAGGGCCGAGCTCTCTGTTAATTAACTATGGATCTTCCATGTGCCAACTGTCTGGATCACACTCCTCCTCCTTTAACGTTCTTCAGCGCAGCGTTGGATGCGTCCGTGCCAACCTATCATTGACGGCACTGCATTGAAGGGAGTGTGTTTGGCGAGGGCCCCTGCCCGAGCACTGTTTATTATTGGATGCGCTGGTGCCAACTGTCTGGAGCCCGCCGCATTAAAGTGGTCGCTTTTTGAGATCGAGCTGTGATTATTAGTGTGGATCTTCGCCTCCGTCCTTCACAGTATTTGCGAGGGCCTTGACATTTTGACGGCGGCAGTGGTAATGCTGATTATGGTACTAATCGATAGAGCTTGAGGAGACGATTCCAGCGGTGGTCAATGTGTCAAATTGGATTATTACTTGGACTCTATTGGTGGAATTATCTATGTCAAGCCAGATGATTTGGCCGAGCTCTAACTGTTACCCCGTTTTTAACCGGATCGATTGGATGGCAACAGATCGATATTTGGCCATGGTAATATCAACGATCGATAGAGCTAGATGAGAGCTTTCCAAAACGACACTCATCGTCTTCATTGGACGGGGAGAAGCCAAGATATTGACGAAGAATTGAATTGAAATTGAATTATGATGACCCAACCGCGACCGTCTCGAACTCTACGCCCTCCACAAACAATCCGTCAGCGGAGAGGAGACACAAACAACCACCTCAGGATATCAGCTCGTCATGCTGCATCTGTACTTCGGAATCAACGCAAGAGGCATTCATCAACAATGAGACGGGGGATTGGTGGAAGAGGAAGTGGTGGCGGCAACAGCAACGGAGGAGGAGGAGGAAAGCTAAGCTTAAATGACGGCTTTCGAAGGCGAATCATCCATGATGGATTCCGATCATCATTTGGTGGGCTGTTTGTCGGATGCTCAACACGTGGGTGGATTATATTGAGATTGAGAGGTATGGTATGGTTGGAGAGATAGGAGATAGATGATGGTAGATGGACATGGACATTCAAGTAATAATGTAATATGAATATAACTAAGTAACCAAAGTAAACGTAAACACTATCCCCCCTCTTTGCTCACCGACCATTCAGATTCAGTAATAGTAATCCATCCATAACTCTTGTCCTCTCCATTCCATCGGATTGATACGATTCGACCAGTATTCGCAAGCTGTCGTTAGCGCTCTATCGATTAGTTGCAGTTGCAAGGCCAAATATTGATCTTTTGTCAATCGACTCAACTCGAGAGGGGTCTACAATCCGACAATACTGAATACTGGGCCCCAGATCCAGATCGACAATCCAAATCCATCCAATATAAACACAGCTCGGCCTCCGTAGATAGATAGCAATGACAATGACACAACCATTCGAATCCTCGTCTCAAGCGCTATCAATTAATACAATAATCACACACTCCTAGACGATCAGCACCGTCCATGACAATAATTATTGTTACGTGCGAGATTCCAAAATACTCTGCTGTATAGATCGGCGATACCATGATGATCACTGCTCGGCCAAGGCCCTTGCAAGACACTGCTGTAGATCAGATGAGATTCATTCTAGCTTGATTGGTCGAAGATCTCAAAAAGCGACCGCTAAGGAAGGATGAGTTCCAGACAGTTGGTACGGACGAAGATCCATAGTCAATAGAGTTCCTCGCTATCGTACCGCTCAGCCCTCACACAAGACACTTCCTTTACTGGATGAGCAGAAGGTTGGTATGGACTCATCAAACGCTTCGCTGAAGACACTTAACGTAGATCAGGTAAGATCAATGAATTGTTGGCACGCTACGCTGGCGAGTGGGTGATTGGTTGGTACGAGTACGAGTAGCATTATTAGCATGGTTCGTTGTGGTTGTGATGGTGTTGAGTGTTGGTGAGTGATTGAGAAGGTGAGTGAATGATGATGTCGCACCATCACAAAAAAGATCCAAAACATCAACACACAACTAACACCGCACCATGGCTACTACACTATCGTTCCAACCAATCACCCGCTCGCCACAATGAACCAATCATGAACACATCGATGATAAAGGAAGTGTGTTGTGCGAGGGCCGAGCTCTGTTAATTAACTATGGATCTTCCATGTGCCAACTGTCTGGATCACACTCCTCCTCCTTTAACGTTCTTCAGCGCAGCGTTGGATGCGTCCGTGCCAACCTATCATTGACGGCACTGCATTGAAGGGAGTGTGTTTGGCGAGGGCCCCTGCCCGAGCACTGTTTATTATTGGATGCGCTGGTGCCAACTGTCTGGAGCCCGCCGCATTAAAGTGGTCGCTTTTTGAGATCGAGCTGTGATTATTAGTGTGGATCTTCGCCTCCGTCCTTCACAGTATTTGCGAGGGCCTTGACATTTTGACGGCGGCAGTGGTAATGCTGATTATGGTACTAATCGATAGAGCTTGAGGAGACGATTCCAGCGGTGGTCAATGTGTCAAATTGGATTATTACTTGGACTCTATTGGTGGAATTATCTATGTCAAGCCAGATGATTTGGCCGAGCTCTAACTGTTACCCCGTTTTTTAACCGGATCGATTGGATGGCAACAGATCGATATTTGGCCATGGTAATATCAACGATCGATAGAGCTAGATGAGAGCTTTCCAAAACGACACTCATCGTCTTCATTGGACGGGGAGAAGCCAAGATATTGACGAAGAATTGAATTGAAATTGAATTATGATGACCCAACCGCGACCGTCTCGAACTCTACGCCCTCCACAAACAATCCGTCAGCGGAGAGGAGACACAAACAACCACCTCAGGATATCAGCTCGTCATGCTGCATCTGTACTTCGGAATCAACGCAAGAGGCATTCATCAACAATGAGACGGGGGATTGGTGGAAGAGGAAGTGGTGGCGGCAACAGCAACGGAGGAGGAGGAGGAAAGCTAAGCTTAATGACGGCTTTCGAAGGCGAATCATCCATGATGGATTCCGATCATCATTTGGTGGGCTGTTTGTCGGATGCTCAACACGTGGGTGGATTATATTGAGATTGAGAGGTATGGTATGGTTGGAGAGATAGGAGATAGATGATGGTAGATGGACATGGACATTCAAGTAATAATGTAATATGAATATAACTAAGTAACCAAAGTAAACGTAAACACTATCCCCCCTCTTTGCTCACCGACCATTCAGATTCAGTAATAGTAATCCATCCATAACTCTTGTCCTCTCCATTCCATCGGATTGATACGATTCGACCAGTATTCGCAAGCTGTCGTTAGCGCTCTATCGATTAGTTGCAGTTGCAAGGCCAAATATTGATCTTTTGTCAATCGACTCAACTCGAGAGGGGTCTACAATCCGACTAATACTGAATACTGGGCCCCAGATCCAGATCGACAATCCAAATCCATCCAATATAAACACAGCTCGGCCTCCGTAGATAGATAGCAATGACAATGACACAACCATTCGAATCCTCGTCTCAAGCGCTATCAATTAATACAATAATCACACACTCCTAGACGATCAGCACCGTCCATGACAATAATTATTGTTACGTGCGAGATTCCAAAATACTCTGCTGTATAGATCGGCGATACCATGATGATCACTGCTCGGCCAAGGCCCTTGCAAGACACTGCTGTAGATCAGATGAGATTCATTCTAGCTTGATTGGTCGAAGATCTCAAAAAGCGACCGCTAAGGAAGGATGAGTTCCAGACAGTTGGTACGGACGAAGATCCATAGTCAATAGAGTTCCTCGCTATCGTACCGCTCAGCCCTCACACAAGACACTTCCTTTACTGGATGAGCAGAAGGTTGGTATGGACTCATCAAACGCTTCGCTGAAGACACTTAACGTAGATCAGGTAAGATCAATGAATTGTTGGCCACGCTACGCTGGCGAGTGGGTGATTGGTTGGTACGAGTACGAGTAGCATTATTAGCATGGTTCGTTGTGGTTGTGATGGTGTGTTGAGTGTTGGTGAGTGATTGAGAAGGTGAGTGAATGATGATGTCGCACCATCACAAAAAGATCCAAAACATCAACACACAACTAACACCGCACCATGGCTACTACACTATCGTTCCAACCAATCACCCGCTCCGCCACAATGAACCAATCATGAACACATCGATGATAAAGGAAGTGTGTTGTGCGAGGGCCGAGCTCTGTTAATTAACTATGGATCTTCCATGTGCCAACTGTCTGGATCACACTCCTCCTCCTTTAACGTTCTTCAGCGCAGCGTTGGATGCCGTCCGTGCCAACCTATCATTGACGACACTGCATTGAAGGGAGTGTGTTTGGCGTGGCGAGGGCCCCTGCCCGAGCACTGTTTTATTATTGGATGCGCTGGTGCCAACTGTCTGGAGCCCGCCGCATTAAAGTGGTCGCTTTTTGAGATCGAGCTGTGATTATTAGTGTGGATCTTCGCCTCCGTCCTTCACAGTATTTGCGAGGGCCTTGACATTTTGACGGCGGCAGTGGTAATGCTGATTATGGTACTAATCGATAGAGCTTGAGGAGACGATTCCAGCGGTGGTCAATGTGTCAAATTGGATTATTACTTTTGGACTCTATTGGTGGAATTATCTATGTCAAGCCAGATGATTTGGCCGAGCTCTAACTGTTACCCCGTTTTTAACCGGATCGATTGGATGGCAACAGATCGATATTTGGCCATGGTAATATCAACGATCGATAGAGCTAGATGAGAGCTTTCCAAAACGACACTCATCGTCTTCATTGGACGGGGAGAAAGCCAAGATATTGACGAAGAATTGAATTGAAATTGAATTATGATGACCCAACCGCGACCGTCTCGAACTCTACGCCCTCCACAAACAATCCGTCAGCGGAGAGGAGACACAAACAACCACCTCAGGATATCAGCTCGTCATGCTGCCATCTGTACTTCGGAATCAACGCAAGAGGCATTCATCAACAATGAGACGGGGGATTGGTGGAAGAGGAAGTGGTGGCGGCAACAGCAACGGAGGAGGAGGAGGAAAGCTAAGCTTAATGACGGCTTTCGAAGGCGAATCATCCATGATGGATTCCGATCATCATTTGGTGGGCTGTTTGTCGGATGCTCAACACGGGTGGATTATATTGAGATTGAGAGGTATGGTATGGTTGGAGAGATAGGAGATAGATGATGGTAGATGGACATGGACATTCAAGTAATAATGTAATATGAATATAACTAAGGTAACCAAAGTAAACGTAAACACTATCCCCCCTCTTTGCTCACCGACCATTCAGATTCAGTAATAGTAATCCATCCATAACTCTTGTCCTCTCCATTCCATCGGATTGATACGATTCGACCAGTATTCGCAAGCTGTCGTTGCGCTCTATCGATTAGTTGCAGTTGCAAGGCCAAATATTGATCTTTTGTCAATCGACTCAACTTCGAGAGGGTCTACAATCCGACTACAATACTGAAACTACTGGGCCCCAGATCCAGATCGACAATTCCAAATCCATCCAATATAAACACAGGCTCGGCCTCCGTAGATAGATAGCAATGACAATGACACAACCATTCGAATCCTCGTCTCAAGCGCTATCAATTAATACAATAATCACACACTCCTAGACGATCAGCACCGTCCATGACAATAATTATTGTTACGTGCGAGATTCCAAAATACTCTGCTGTATAGATCGGCGATACCATGATGATCACTGCTCGGCCAAGGCCCTTGCAAGACACTGCTGCATAGATAGAGATTCATTCTAGCTTGATTGGTCGGAAGATATCTCAAAAAGCGACCGCTAAGGAAGGATGAGTTCCAGACAGTTGGTACGGACGAAGATCCATAGTCAATAGAGTTCCTCGCTATCGTACCGCTCAGCCCTCACACAAGACACACTTCCTTTACTGGATGAGCAGAAGGTTGGTATGGACTCATCAAACGCTTCGCTGAAGACACTTAACGTAGATCAGGTAAGATCAATGAATTGTTGGCACGCTACGCTGGCGAGTGGGTGATTGGTTGGTACGAGTACGAGTAGCATTATTAGCATGGTTCGTTGTGGTTGTGATGGTGTTGAGTGTTGGTGAGTGATTGAGAAGGTGAGTGAATGATGATGTCGCACCATCACAAAAAGATCCAAAACATCAACACACAACTAACACCGCACCATGGCTACTACACTATCGTTCCAACCAATCACCCGCTCGCCACAATGAACCAATCATGAACACATCGGATGATAAAGGAAGTGTGTTGTGCGAGGGCCGAGCTCTGTTAATTAACTATGGATCTTCCATGTGCCAACTGTCTGGATCACACTCCTCCTCCTTTAACGTTCTTCAGCGCAGCGTTGGATGCGTCCGTGCCAACCTATCATTGACGGCACTGCATTGAAGGGAGTGTGTTTGGCGAGGGCCCCTGCCCGAGCACTGTTTATTATTGGATGCGCTGGTGCCAACTGTCTTGGAGCCCGCCGCATTAAAGTGGTCGCTTTTTGAGATCGAGCTGTGATTATTAGTGTGGATCTTCGCCTCCGTCCTTCACAGTATTTGCGAGGGCCTTGACATTTTGACGGCGGCAGTGGTAATGCTGATTATGGTACTAATCGATAGAGCTTGAGGAGACGATTCCAGCGGTGGTCAATGTGTCAAATTGGATTATTACTTGGACTCTATTGGTGGAATTATCTAATGTCAAGCCAGATGATTTGGCCGAGCTCTAACTGTTACCCCGTTTTTAACCGGATCGATTGGATGGCAACAGATCGATATTTGGCCATGGTAATATCAACGATCGATAGAGCTAGATGAGAGCTTTCCAAAACGACACTCATCGTCTTCATTGGACGGGGAGAAGCCAAGATATTGACGAAGAATTGAATTGAAATTGAATTATGATGACCCAACCGCGACCGTCTCGAACTCTACGCCCTCCACAAACAATCCGTCAGCGGAGAGGAGACACAAACAACCACCTCAGGATATCAGCTCGTCATGCTGCATCTGTACTTCGGAATCAACGCAAGAGGCATTCATCAACAATGAGACGGGGGATTGGTGGGAAGAGGAAGTGGTGGCGGCAACAGCAACGGAGGAGGAGGAGGAAAGCTAAGCTTAATGACGGCTTTCGAAGGCGAATCATCCATGATGGATTCCGATCATCATTTGGTGGGCTGTTTGTCGGATGCTCAACACGTGGGTGGATTATATTGAGATTGAGAGGTATGGTATGGTTGGAGAGATAGGAGATAGATGATGGTAGATGGACATGGACATTCAAGTAATAATGTAATATGAATATAACTAAGTAACCAAAGTAAACGTAAACACTATCCCCCCTCTTTGCTCACCGACCATTCAGATTCAGTAATAGTAATCCATCCATAACTCTTGTCCTCTCCATTCCATCGGATTGATACGATTCGACCAGTATTCGCAAGCTGTCGTTGCGCTCTATCGATTAGTTGCAGTTGCAGGCAAATATTGATCTTTTGTCAATCGACTCAACTCGAGAGGGGTCCTACAATCCGAACTACAATACTGAATACTGGGCCCCAGATCCAGATCGACAATCCAAATCCATCCAATATAAACACAGCTCGGCCTCCGTAGATAGATAGCAATGACAATGACACAACCATTCGAATCCTCGTCTCAAGCGCTATCAATTAATACAATAATCACACACTCCTAGACGATCAGCACCGTCCATGACAATAATTATTGTTACGTGCGAGATTCCAAAATACTCTGCTGTATAGATCGGCGATACCATGATGATCACTGCTCGGCCAAGGCCCTTGCAAGACACTGCTGTAGGATCAGATGAGATTCATTCTAGCTTGATTGGTCGAAGATCTCAAAAAGCGACCGCTAAGGAAGGATGAGTTCCAGACAGTTGGTACGGACGAAGATCCATAGTCAATAGAGTTCCTCGCTATCGTACCGCTCAGCCCTCACACAAGACACTTCCTTTACTGGATGAGCAGAAGGTTGGTATGGACTCATCAAACGCTTCGCTGAAGACACTTAACGTAGATCAGGTAAGATCAATGAATTGTTGGCACGCTACGCTGGCGAGTGGGTGGTGATTGGTTGGTACGAGTACGAGTAGCATTATTAGCATGGTTCGTTGTGGTTGTGATGGTGTTGAGTGTTGGTGAGTGATTGAGAAGGTGAGTGAATGATGATGTCGCACCATCACAAAAAGATCCAAAACATCAACACACAACTAACACCGCACCATGGCTACTACACACTATCGTTCCAACCAATCACCCGCTTCGCCACAATGAACCAATCATGAACACATCGATGATAAAGGAAGTGTGTTGTGCGAGGGCCGAGCTCCTGTTAATTAACTATGGATCTTCCATGTGCCAACTGTCTGGATCACACTCCTCCTCCTTTAACGTTCTTCAGCGCAGCGTTGGATGCGTCCGTGCCAACCTATCATTGACGGCACTGCATTGAAGGGAGTGTGTTTGGCGAGGGCCCCTGCCCGAGCACTGTTTATTATTGGATGCGCTGGTGCCAACTGTCTGGAGCCCGCCGCATTAAAGTGGTTCGCTTTTTGAGATCGAGCTGTGATTATTAGTGTGGATCTTCGCCTCCGTCCTTCACAGTATTTGCGAGGGCCTTGACATTTTGACGGCGGCCAGTGGTAATGCTGATTATGGTACTAATCGATAGAGCTTGAGGAGACGATTCCAGCGGTGGTCAATGTGTCAAATTGGATTATTACTTGGACTCTATTGGTGGAATTATCTATGTCAAGCCAGATGATTTGGCCGAGCTCTAACTGTTACCCCGTTTTTAACCGGATCGATTGGATGGCAACACAGATCCGATATTTGGCCATGGTAATATCAACGATCGATAGAGCTAGATGAGAAGCTTTCCAAAACGACACTCATCGTCTTCATTGGACGGGGAGAAGCCAAGATATTGACGAAGAATTGAATTGAAATTGAATTATGATGACCCAACCGCGACCGTCTCGAACTCTACGCCCTCCACAAACAATCCGTCAGCGGAGAGGAGACACAAACAACCACCTCAGGATATCAGCTCGTCATGCTGCATCTGTACTTCGGAATCAACGCAAGAGGCATTCATCAACAATGAGACGGGGGATTGGTGGAAGAGGAAGTGGTGGCGGCAACAGCAACGGAGGAGGAGGAGGAAAGCTAAGCTTAATGACGGCTTTCGAAGGCGAATCATCCATGATGGATTCCGATCATCATTTGGTGGGCTGTTTGTCGGATGCTCAACACGTGGGTGGATTATATTGAGATTGAGAGGTATGGTATGGTTGGAGAGATAGGAGATAGATGATGGTAGATGGACATGGACATTCAAGTAATAATGTAATATGAATATAACTAAGTAACCAAAGTAAACGTAAACACTATCCCCCCTCTTTGCTCACCGACCATTCAGATTCAGTAATAGTAATCCATCCATAACTCTTGTCCTCTCCATTCCATCGGATTGATACGATTCGACCAGTATTCGCAAGCTGTCGTTGCGCTCTATCGATTAGTTGCAGTTGCAAGGCCAAATATTGATCTTTTGTCAATCGACGACTCAACTCGAGAGGGGTCTACAATCCGACACAATACTGAATACTGGGCCCCAGATCCAGATCGACAATCCAAATCCATCCAATATAAACACAGCTCGGCCTCCGTAGATAGATAGCAATGACAATGACACAACCATTCGAATCCTCGTCTCAAGCGCTATCAATTAATACAATAATCACACACTCCTAGACGATCAGCACCGTCCATGACAATAATTATTGTTACGTGCGAGATTCCAAAATACTCTGCTGTATAGATCGGCGATACCATGATGATCACTTGCTCGGCCAAGGCCCTTGCAAGACACTGCTGTAGATCAGATGAGATTCATTCTAGCTTGATTGGTCGAAGATCTCAAAAAGCGACCGCTAAGGAAGGATGAGTTCCAGACAGTTGGTACGGACGAAGATCCATAGTCAATAGAGTTCCTCGCTATCGTACCGCTCAGCCCTCACACAAGACACTTCCTTTACTGGATGAGCAGAAGGTTGGTATGGACTCATCAAACGCTTCGCTGAAGACACTTAACGTAGATCAGGTAAGATCAATGAATTGTTGGCACGCTACGCTGGCGAGTGGGTGATTGGTTGGTACGAGTACGAGTAGCATTATTAGCATGGTTCGTTGTGGTTGTGATGGTGTTGAGTGTTGGTGAGTGATTGAGAAGGTGAGTGAAATGATGATGTCGCACCATCACAAAAAGATCCAAAACATCAACACACAACTAACACCGCACCATGGCTACTACACTATCGTTCCAACCAATCACCCGCTCGCCACAATGAACCAATCATGAACACATCGATGATAAAGGAAGTGTGTTGTGCGAGGGCCGAGCTCTGTTAATTAACTATGGATCTTCCATGTGCCAACTGTCTGGATCACACTCCTCCTCCTTTAACGTTCTTCAGCGCAGCGTTGGATGCGTCCGTGCCAACCTATCATTGACGGCACTGCATTGAAGGGAGTGTGTTTGGCGAGGGCCCCTGCCCGAGCACTGTTTATTATTGGATGCGCTGGTGCCAACTGTCTGGAGCCCGCCGCATTAAAGTGGTCGCTTTTTGAGATCGAGCTGTGATTATTAGTGTGGATCTTCGCCTCCGTCCTTCACAGTATTTGCGAGGGCCTTGACATTTTGACGGCGGCAGTGGTAATGCTGATTATGGTACTAATCGATAGAGCTTGAGGAGACGATTCCAGCGGTGGTCAATGTGTCAAATTGGATTATTACTTGGACTCTATTGGTGGAATTATCTATGTCAAGCCAGATGATTTGGCCGAGCTCTAACTCTGTTACCCCGTTTTTAACCGGATCGATTGGATGGCAACAGATCGATTATTTGGCCATGGTAATATCAACGATCGATAGAGCTAGATGAGAGCTTTCCAAAACGACACTCATCGTCTTCATTGGACGGGGAGAAGCCAAGATATTGACGAAGAATTGAATTGAAATTGAATTATGATGACCCAACCGCGACCGTCTCGAACTCTACGCCCTCCACAAACAATCCGTCAGCGGAGAGGAGACACAAACAACCACCTCAGGATATCAGCTCGTCATGCTGCATCTGTACTTCGGAATCAACGCAAGAGGCATTCATCAACAATGAGACGGGGGATTGGTGGAAGAGGAAGTGGTGGCGGCAACAGCAACGGAGGAGGAGGAGGAAAGCTAAGCTTAATGACGGCTTTCGAAGGCGAATCATCCATGATGGATTCCGATCATCATTTGGTGGGCTGTTTGTCGGATGCTCAACACGTGGGTGGATTATATTGAGATTGAGAGGTATGGTATGGTTGGAGAGATAGGAGATAGATGATGGTAGATGGACATGGACATTCAAGTAATAATGTAATATGAATATAACTAAGTAACCAAAGTAAACGTAAACACTATCCCCCCTCTTTGCTCACCGACCATTCAGATTCAGTAATAGTAATCCATCCATAACTCTTGTCCTCTCCATTCCATCGGATTGATACGATTCGACCAGTATTCGCAAGCTGTCGTTGCGCTCTATCGATTAGTTGCAGTTGCAAGGCCAAATATTGATCTTTTGTCAATCGACTCAACTCGAGAGGGGTCTACAATCCGACTACAATACTGAATACTGGGCCCCAGATCCAGATCGACAATCCAAATCCATCCAATATAAACACAGCTCGGCCTCCGTAGATAGATAGCAATGACAATGACACAACCATTCGAATCCTCGTCTCAAGCGCTATCAATTAATACAATAATCACACACTCCTAGACGATCAGCACCGTCCATGACAATAATTATTGTTACGTGCGAGATTCCAAAATACTCTGCTGTATAGATCGGCGATACCATGATGATCACTGCTCGGCCAAGGCCCTTGCAAGACACTGCTGTAGATCAGATGAGATTCATTCTAGCTTGATTGGTCGAAGATCTCAAAAAGCGACCGCTAAGGAAGGATGAGTTCCAGACAGTTGGTACGGACGAAGATCCATAGTCAATAGAGTTCCTCGCTATCGTACCGCTCAGCCCTCACACAAGACACTTCCTTTACTGGATGAGCAGAAGGTTGGTATGGACTCATCAAACGCTTCGCTGAAGACACTTAACGTAGATCAGGTAAGATCAATGAATTGTTGGCACGCTACGCTGGCGAGTGGGTGATTGGTTGGTACGAGTACGAGTAGCATTATTAGCATGGTTCGTTGTGGTTGTGATGGTGTTGAGTGTTGGTGAGTGATTGAGAAGGTGAGTGAATGATGATGTCGCACCATCACAAAAAGATCCAAAACATCAACACACAACTAACACCGCACCATGGCTACTACACTATCGTTCCAACCAATCACCCGCTCGCCACAATGAACCAATCATGAACACATCGATGATAAAGGAAGTGTGTTGTGCGAGGGCCGAGCTCTGTTAATTAACTATGGATCTTCCATGTGCCAACTGTCTGGATCACACTCCTCCTCCTTTAACGTTCTTCAGCGCAGCGTTGGATG